>OX439485.1:103181386-103711386 GCA_949320155.1 Melangyna quadrimaculata | reverse complement strand
AAGAGTTTCTTATAGCCGTGCTTTGCTAATGAGTGTTTCGTAAATTCGTATAACGAAGTGAAATATATAAGATATATTGTGGCAACATTTTAGTTCGATTTAGTAGAATGTCAAAACTAGTTTTAAAATCTTCAAAAAACTGTTTAATCATATTAGTATTGTATTAGCTTCATCTGACACTTAGATGATGTACATAAATGATGTACAAAATAGTTTCCAAAGTTTTTTGATAAATTCTTACTGCTTAAGATGTGCTAAGTAACAGTTTATCAACAAAATGATGCTTAACACGATACCTACTGCAGGCGCGAACGCAGGGGGGGGTTGGGAGGTTTCCAACACCCCCCCCCCCGAAATGTATGAATTTAACTTCCTCGCCATACAATTTCACTCTTAATTTTTGAGTTTTCAGTTTAAACACCCCCCCCCCCCGAATTTTTTTCCTGCGTTCGCGCCTGACCTACTGGTAAGGTAGTTAAAATATTAAAAATTTTGCACCTATTATTTGCAGATATTGGACATTAAAAAAAGCCACTTCACAAGTATTTTCAAGAATTTAATGAATTTATAATTTGTTTCAGTTACTATTTGCATAATAGAAAAAATATTAATTTTGTTCTTCTCCTTTAAAACTCCATGTTTTGCCAAGATTTAGATACAAATCGATTAATTTTTGAAATAAATTTGATATGAGGCCAAGCGAAACCAATCTGTCTGTCAGGGGTGGTTTATTGATGAAAAAGCCTGTCTGTTTTGTTGGTATCGTATTGTGAGCTTTTCTGTTTTTGTAAGCAATGCTAAATAAAATTAACATTGGAAACGGAAAATCTGTCCAAAGTTCCTTCAAAACATAGGCAAGTTAAAACATTTTTAAAGCAATACATTTTACTAATTTCTTTCAAAAAATAAATAAATCATGCAAGGCATAGTTAAAACCAGCATCAAATCATTATCTGTATGATCAGTTATTTTATAAAATGCGTTTTTAAAGCAATTTTCAATTTTAATGTCTGAAACAATTTCTATGGGAATGGTTTATTGGTCGAAAAAATGGCGCCTGTGAAGAAAATGGCGTCTAAGAAATCTTTTGGTTAGTATCGCATTGTGAGCTTTTTGTAAGCAATGTAAAATAAAATTAATATTGAAAACAGAAAATCTGTCCGAAGTTTCATTAAAATATTTGCAAGTTAAGACATTTTTAAAGTAATAAATTTTGCTAAATTCTTTCAATTTAAAAGTTAACCATACAAAGCATAGTTTAAACCAGATTCAAATTAATATCGGAACGAACAGTTATTTTATCACGTGCGTCATCTTTCATTTCATTTGACATTAGCAAGTATTATCACATGCCGCCAACTGACGCGTGCCCACCCTAATATAAACTATGAATGCAGCGTATCGGTGAGCGTCGAGAAATAAAATTTCTAAGAAAACAATTAAATAATAATAAAAAAACAAATAAAAACAAAAAAGTTGTCGAGTTCCATCAAAGTTAGAGTCTGTTTAAACATTTTTAAAACAATTTTAACAATTTTAATGTCCGGAAGAATTTCTATGGGGGTGGTTTTTTAATTGAAAAATGTTGTAAATAGCAATGTTAGCAATGCAAAAAGAAAAAATAAATATTAAAAACACATAATATGTCCAATTTTCTATCAAAACGTAGGCAAGGTAAAACATTTTTAGAGCACTTTGAGGTAAATTCTTTCAAAAAAAGAATTAATAATGCAAAACATAGTTCAAACCGTATCTAAACGAACAGTTATTTTATTACGCACACTCAGAAAAAAAGTGCGCCTTGAAATCAAAAGTTCGCATTTTTTAATTTAAATTGCGCAAATCTAGTGTTTCATGCCCAAAATAAAAAAAATTGGTTTAGTTTAAGGGAAACGTGTCTGTTTTACAACCTTTAGCTTTTAAATTAAAAGAAATCAATTTTAAGTTGTTGTTAAAAAAAATTCAATAAATTAAATCAATTTTAATTTGTCAAAGTTAAAACGAAAAGTTGTTTTTTTTATACCGTTAGCTTCAAAAGTAAGAGAAATCAATAATACGAACTAATTCGAGGGGAAATTAAAAAAAAAAATCTTCTTACTTCAAAACCTTTAACATTTGAATTGAAAGCGCCGATTAAAAGTTTGCCTATAAAATTAAAAGTTGTTGAATTTTAAAATCTTGAGACTATTCTGAGTTGTTGCTTTATCGTTTACTATGAAATTAAAAGATTTTGCATTCAATTAAAAAAATTAAAAAAAAAAAAACAATTTCAAAGTCTGAATTTTTCTAAATGAAATCAGATTTAATTTTAAATTTTTTAATACAGCTTTGAAAAATAAAATGATCATCTTTATTTGAAAGTAAACGCTTTGTTTTATTGTTGATGTTGTATTATTTTTAAATTGAAAGATTTATAATTAAAATGAAATCATTTTACAATTTTTTGAAAACATTTTTCATTCATTTTCAAATATATTTTAAAAGTGTACCATTTAAATTTCAAAGGAAGCCATTTTAAATCGAATTTAAAAGTAACAGCTTAAGAAAAACTTTTAATTTAATAGTGATTGTTTTAAAATTGGTTTGAACATTTTAAATAGTTTGTTAAAGTTTTAGCTTTGAAAACACTTAAATTCAAGATTGAATAATTTTAAATGGCCTTTAAAAATGCCATTCTTAATTTTAAAGTGTTTCCTTTTAAGTTTAAAACGATTTGCGTTAAAGTTGAAAAAAGTTCAAAGTGTAACGTTTAATTTGTACGTTCACTATTGGTTGTCTTTCATACATTTTAGCTTTTAATTTTAAAGTGGTATGTTCAGGAGTTTAAAGTGTTTTTCCCTCAGTGTATTGTCTTTCATTTCATAATCTATTATCTATTACCATTTCGTGTCATGAAGTAGATAAGCAACTCGTGGATTTTTAAAGTATTTATTGACTTTTTTACGTTTTAACGAAATGGTTAAAATGTTTTGCCTCCTTAACATTTTACAGGACCAATTCAGAATTTGTGAAAATATTTATACTAAAAAAAAGAAAAATGCAAATATGAGACAAATGAGAAAAGAAGGTATGTAACCTTCTTATCTCATAACAATCTTAACCTTGTATTCTTGCATTCATTCTTGTTTCCCAAGTCGAACCCAATACTTCTTTGAGCAGGTTAAAACAATAAGAAATAATAAAACAAATAAATATTTCTATATTAATCAGTGAAAAGGAGTGAAATCCAACCCTTTAGGCTGAAGTATCCGTAGATGGACGCATAGATGCACAGACGCCTACTTTTCCACAAATAAGTTTTTTTTTATTAAACTTAAGAGGCCGCAAGCATTTATAATTTCCATTCTTTTTCATATCTTTTGATTTAATAACGGCCGCTAAGAATATTTTTTTCTTCGGGAAAAAGACTTAGAAAAATTTTCAATATTTTTTCTTTGGGAAAAAGACTTAGAAAAATTTTCAATATTTTCGACATTTATTACTTGTTTTAAAAAGTATTTACACTCACCTGAAAATACTTCAAATTTCGTTGTTTGTAACAAAAAAAAAAAAATCCACGACGATACAAACAAATGTTTGCGGTGTCTTTGCGGTAGTTCCTTAGCTGAATGCAGGTGAGCAGCAACAGGTCATGATCTCGAATGAAATAAGTAAACAAATAAATTACTTTAATAAATAATTAAATTTGGAAAAAAAAACTTAAAATCATAAGTAAAATCAATTAGTTTGATTTGATATGTCAAATTCCTTCTCAGAAAAAAAGGTTTTTATCTAGGTTTAAAATGAATTAATTTCGGAAGAAACAAGATTTTCTTTTAAACAAGTTGATATCGGCTTTTTATGAAAAGACAAAATTCTAAAAATTGAAAATATTCTATTTTTTATTAAACTCTCTTTATAAAATAAATAATCACACGCCTCTTCCCGAATTCGATTGCATGTTATACCGGAACTTAGTAATATTATGAATAAATTAAAGTTTCTGTGTTACATCAATGCAAGCACAACACACCAACTTGCTTTGGTTTTTCTTTCTTTTTTCAACTTTTTACTTTTTACTACTTTTATCTTTTTTCAAAAGATAATTGATTTGTATCTATGTAGTTCTTGGAAAAAATTAATATTTTTTGTTTTGAATATGATTTTTTTCGTTTTTAATAAAAAGCCGACGATATGATACCTGCAACAAATTTAAAAGACGTCCCTTTTTGATTTCTTGGCTAAAACATTAGCAAGTCACGGGACGATTATGTCCAAGAATTAATAGAATAAACCATTTCCTATAGAATTTGTACCAAAATAATAACATTTTACGTTCAAAAACAACGTGTCAAATAATAGTGAAAATAATCAGTTACTTTCATTTGGGCACTTATAGGTTATAAAAATGAGAGTTCCCAATAACGTTAAAGATGTTTATCGATCAACGAACATTTACGTTGAAGGGCTGTTTAATTCTTCCGAAAGGACATACATTTTGAAAGATGTATATTTTGTACTTATGTCGTAGAAGTGATTTTCTATAAATGCCCAAATTTGAGAGCAATCTAGAGGATATTCTAAATAGAATAAATGGAATACCTTGTAACAAATATCAACAGCCCTTAAAAAGCTGTTGAAAATCACCTAGGCCAATTAAGCCTCCCCCTTCAATTTCCTACTTCTTCTATCTGTTGCTTCTCGCCAGTAGTTAGAGCAAAAGGAATTAATGTCATCTCTCCATCTTTTGTACTGCCCTCCAATGGTATCCATGTCTAATGGTATCCATTCTGTTGTTGGCTTGGTCCATCGTTCATCCCTTGTACGTACAATGTGCCCAACCCAGTCCCATTTTAATTTTCTCATTCTTTGCAGTACGTCTTCAAAATTGGTTTGACTTCTTATAGTGTTGTGTTTTATTCTTTGGGAGATCCGCATCTTTAATATTGATCTTTCCATCGACCTTTGGCATGACTTTAATTTGTTTTCAAGATATCTTGTAAGTTGCCATGTTTGGCACCCATATGTGAGAACTGGAAGAATCGAAGAATCAAAAATGTATTTTCTTGTTTGACTGGAGATGTTAAGGTCTAGAAGATTTCTAACGTTCCAAAACTGTCGCCAAGCATTGGTAATTCTTTGGGTAACATTTTTGGTATCTTTGTTAATAAAGGATATTATTTGACCCAAGTACGTATAAACTTCTACATACTGTAGAATGTTGTTATCTATTTTCATCTCTGCGTGATACCCATTTGACATTATTTTTGTTTTTTGTCTATTTGTTTCTTACATTCAAAGCATAGTTCGTTTAGCATAGTTTGTAGTTCCTCGCTGCTGGTGGAGATCAAAACGATATCGTCTGCAAATCTTAAATTTTATAGATATTTGCCGTTAATCTTCATACCTTTGTTTTCCCAATCCTATTTCCGAAAAATGTCTTCTAGGGTTGCAGAAAAAAGAGCTGGTAAGAGTGGGTCACCCTGTCTTACTCCGCGAGTTAAATGAAACACAGGACCCGTGGTTTCTGTTTTTATGCATGCCATACTTCCATCATACATCTATTTTAAAATTCGTACAATTTTTGGCTCTACTCCTTGCTTAATTAATGCTTTCCAAATGAATTTGTGTTCGATAGTGTCGAATGCCTTAGCAAAATCAATGAATGCAAAATATAGAGTGATGTTCTATTCTTTAGCTTTTCTAATATTATTTGGTTCATTGTTTGAAGATGATCCATTGTTGAAAACCCAGATCTGAATCGAGCTTGTTCATAGGGTTGATTAAATTCTAAACTCATTTTCATTCTGTTAAACAGGCATTTTGCAAAGACTTTATACAAGAAATTATACTAATGGGCCTGTAGTTGTTGATATCATCTTTGCTACCCTTTTTGTGGATGAGGATTATTTCGGATGTTTTCATTGTTGTGGAATATCCTCGGTGACCAAAACCTGGTTGAACAGTTCTTCAACCCTTTCGGTACGGATGTGGTACAAGACAAAGAACATTTATATGGACTTGTACCACATCCGTACCGAAAGGGTTAAACCAGTTGGCCAGTGAAAATTTTGCGTATTTTAAATACTCAGCAGCGATTCCATCATTTCCGCTACATTTATCGTTGCTCAGGTTTTGAATTGCATTTTCGATTTCGGTTTTTAGCAGATCGGGAAATTCTTCTTGAAATTCAAATATGGTGTTGTTGTCTGAATTCTGTATTTGGGTTGCATACAAACTGCTGTAGAATGTTGTTGCTATCGCATTGATGTCTTTTCTTTGATGTTTCTTTTGTGCATTATCGGACAAAGCAACGATCCATCCTTTATTATGTTGTATTGCTGCATGTGCCTTTTTTTATTGATTTTGTTGTGTCCAATAGCTTTTTGAGTAGATTGTCGGTAAATGTTTGTATATCAACTTGTGATTGTTTCTTAATTTGGTTTGGAAGAATTTTCAGATTAAGTTTTTCAGATTCATTTAAATTTTATTTTTTGCGTAGTTTTTCACATTTTTCAATTAGTTGTAGTGTTTCGGTCGAAAGTTTTTGTGGTTTCTGTTTTGTTGCTTTTAAAATGTATCTTTCTGCAGATTTTTGAATTGTTCTTTCTATTGTAGATATTTTGAACCGGCTCAATTCTAGATGTAAGAATGTGGTATCGTTGTTGGAGATCGGTATTGTAGTTCTTGATGTCTTCATCGTGAGAATCTTTGAAGTACACTTTTTTGTTGTTTTGTTGAGTTCTCTGGTTTTATGATTAATAAGTAGTTTTGCTCTCACTAATCGATGATCTGAATCGAACTCGAGTTTGTTTAGCACTTCAACATCCTCAACGGTTGATTTTTTATTTATAAGAATGTAGTCGTACTGATTTTTGTATTTTCTATCAGGTGATAGCCAAGTCCACTGTATTTGTGGTTTCTTTTTAAGCAGCGAGTTTCCAACAGAAAAATTGTGTTGCCAAACATGTTGAATAAGACGGCTTCCCTTCGCATTTCGTTCCGCATATCCATATGGACCCATTATTTTTTCTTCTCCTTTTTGTCTGTATACAATTTTTGCATTAAGGTCTCCTATTGTTAAAATGATTTCGGCTTTGAAGTGGTCTGTTGCTTCATCAAGGGTGTTATAAAAAGTTTCGATTTCTTCATCTGTTGCGTTTTTAGTCGGTGCATAAACTTGGATTATAGAAATATTGCATCGATTTATCCTTAGTTTGATTCCTATTACTCTGTCGCTAAATCCTTTTATTTCCAAAATGTTCTTTTTAAGGGCTTTGTTTATGAGAAATCCTACACCAAAGTGTCCTTTTTTGATACCAAAATATGTGAATATATTTCCGTTGCTCAGTTCTGTTAAGGCTTCTCCTTGTTTCCTTACTTCAGCCAGACCTATGATATCCCAATTAATTTTTATTAAGGCATTTTCCAGTTCGATAAATTTTTCTTCTGAGAGTAGTGTTCTAACGTTGTATGTAGCTACGTTTAAATGTTTTTAGGAAGTTGTATTCAAGTTTTTATTTTTATTATCAATCTTTGGTATTTGTATATTGTTGAGATTGCATTCCGCATTTTCAATCAAAGGTGGGTTTTGGCCAAAATATGAAATAATTTTGTTGTAATGTAGTTCTTAATTGTATGTTCGTTCAAAGGTTGGCATCTTAAATTTGTTGTATTGCTTTTATTCGTGCTCACTAGTTTGGGGTTGTATTTTCTCCATTCGCTAAAAAAACATCTTCGGAGTTCTTAAGTTGATTTAAATTCTCTCGTGATAGCGATTTTTAAAGTACAAATTTTATAAGTGGTGATGTTGAAAAAGATGTTTTGGTTTTTCGTTTTGGTGGCATTATGTTCTTTTTGATTGTTCCTGTTAGTGGGTTCATTTTTGACATGGCTGTTTTTCCATCATCTTCATCAGATAGTTTCCGTTTGGTTTTCGTTTCGGTTGCTTGAGGATCAACGTTTATAGCTGCCAATTCGTGATCTGAAAGTTTTTTGCCGTTAAGTATCAGTTGGTTATGTTATATTTTAATTGTTGCGCTTTAATCTATTTTCGTAATTCCTTCTGCTTTTTGTTTTAGTAGTTTTCTTTTTTCGACATTTTCCTTTGGTAGATCATCATATATGGCAAAATTTGTATTATTTCTATTGTTGTGCTGAAGTAAAGAGTTTTTTTTAGTCATTAATAAGGATTTCACTCTGTATGCAATGAATCCTACTTTTATTGGTCGAGTTTTTCCTGCATTTTTAGTTCCAAGACGATAGACAAAATCTAAATCTCGTAACGAGATGTCTAGATAGAAAATTTCATTCAGGATATCTAAAACAGTGGTTTCAAGCTCCGATCGACAATTTTCTTTTTCCTCAATACCAAAAACCACTATATTTTGCCTTCTTAACTGGCATTCTAAAGCATTGTTTTTTCATCGTGTATATTAACCTTAGTGTTCAAAACATTTAATTTAGAACCGATAGTGTCGATCTTTGATTCCACTGTTAAAAGTGATGTAGATACATTTTTGATATCTGATTGAAGATCTTTTTTAGAATCTGTAACACTTTGATATAAAAGTGCCATCATATCTTTTAATTCTGAGTTGGTCACATCATCTGGGTTTTTTTGATTTTTGCTCGGTGACATTTTTTTGATATTAATCGAATTTTTTTGGAATAGAATACTGTGAGCTATATGTGAATTTTAATTTAACACTTATTTTTTGTTTAAAGTTTTATTAAGTTTTTGATTTGTGTATTTGCTATTATATTGTCCTATATTATTGTGTCTATTTATATTATTTCTCGGTAGATGGCCTTAGTGAATGAGTGTTTTTGTGTTCTTTTAATAATAAACTCAATTAAAGCTTATCTTGTTTGACGTTTTTGTCTTGCCGATCATGGGCTAAATTATATTATACTATAGGCACTTATATAATTTAATGAAATTTGCCTCGTAAATAAATACCTGAGCTTAAAATGTTAAGACTGCTGCAAAGAGATTGTTGTTATGTTATTCTTATTCTGTTTTTTCTGATTGAAGATCTTTTTTAGAATCTGTAACACTTTGATATAAAAGTGCCATCATATCTTTTAATTCTGAGTTGGTCACATCATCTGGGTTTTTTTGATTTTTGCTCGGTGACAGTTTTTGATATTGTTCGAATTTTTTTTGGAATAGAATACTCTGAACTATATGTGAATTTTATTTTAACACTTATTTTTTGTTTAAAGTTTTATTAAGTTTTTGGTTTGTGTCTATTATTCTATAGGCACTATAATTTATATAATATAATTTAATGAAATTTGCCTCGAAAATAAATACCTGAGCTTAAAATTTTAAGACTGCTGCAAAGATATTGTTGTTATGTTATTCTTATTCTGTTTTTTTCACAATATAGACACTTTATTTCTATTTTATTTCTTTATTCGAATCACCACCACTTGTTTTGCACTCTTACCAACCAAAGCACAGCGCTGTCGCTAGGCTTATTATGAATGGCTGAATGTTTTAGTTTTTCGTCAAGTTTTTTGCCTACACTTTGATGGAACTGTTGACAATTAAGTTCATCAGATGCAGATTTCATTGAACTAGGTTTTTCATGAATAATTCTTTTTTTTTTAAGGAATTTGGGTCAAATAACTGCTTTAATAGGTTATGTTTTACCTTGCCTTCGTTTTGACAGAACCTTGGACAGTGTTACCTATAAACCACCCGCATAGAATTTGTTTGTTATTGTTTTGTAAAATCATTAACATTTTTTTAAAAGTGTATGGGGCTTATTGCGAGAGTCTATTCCAAAAAAGCCTGGTAGAAAAAAAGTCGATCAGAAATTTTTGATAGAATTGAATTTTCTATCAAAAAGAAAAAATCATATAAATTCATAGTAATCTGACAGCAAAATATGAACGAATAGAATTTTGAAATATCGATAGTAGACTTTAAGTCTATTCGACTTTCGAATAGGTTTCGCAATAAGCCCCATTATTTCCCGATGCGCACCCACACGAATTGTTGGTATCTTCTTTTTTTTTTGTTGGCAATATTATCTACGCTTCATATCAAATTTCTTTCAAGAAATAATCGATTAGTATCTAAATCTTGGCAAAAAATTAAGTTTTTTTTTTCTAAAAATTCGATTCTTTTCTTGAAACGAATAATTTGACATTAAATATTGTTTTAAGAAATGTTTAAACTTGGCTACACTTTGTTAGAACTCTTGAAAGATTTTTTGTTTTTATTATAAGTTGTATTTCTCGTTTTTAATAAAAAGCCTACAATGCAATGCCAGCAAAACAATTTCAAATATGCCTTTTTTTAATCAATAAACCACTCTTGTATCAAAATATTAAAAGTAAGCAAAACCAATCACCGTTAATGGGTTTGCTTTGCTTCATATGAAATTTCTTTCAGGAAATAATCGATTTGTATTTAATTCTGGTCAAAAATTTAAATTCATCAGATACGAATTTGAAGCTGGTTTCGCTGAACTAGTTTTTGCATGATAAATTCTTTTTTTGATAGGTTTGAGCTCAAATAACTACTTTAAAAATGTTTCACATTGCCTACGTTTTGATAGAACCTTTGACACATTATGCTTTTTTATTATTGATATACCAACCAACAAAATTTATAGATGCCCTTTTTTTCAATCAGAAAAACACCCTCATAGAAATTGATTTAAAAATGTTTAAAATTACTCCCAATTTGATGGAACTCGACAGCTTTTTTTGTTTTAATTGTTTTTTCTTATTATTTAAATTTTTACTTTGAAATTTTATTTCCCGATGAGCAACGACACGAATTTTTGGTACCTTCTATTTTTGTTGGCAAAGTTATTTGTTTTGCATTACTTCATTTCAAATTTCCTACATGAAATAATCGATTTGTATCTAAATCTCGGCAAAAAATTAAGTTTTTTTTTTCGGAAAGTTCGATTCTTTTCTTGAAAGCAATTTGACATTTATTATTGATTTAAGAAATGTTTAAACTTGCATACACTTAGATGAAACTCCTGACAGCTTTTTGTTTTTGTTTAGAATAAACACACAAGGTTTTTGCTTCTTTTTTTATGACATAAACGATCGACGAGAACTTGGTGATCAGAGATAAAAAATACTAATGAAATGAACGAATGATAAAAATAACTATTCAAGGCATTTCTATCAAATGCAAATTTAAAGCTGGTTTCATTGTTCTATGTTTTGCATGATTTATTCTTTTTTTGAAAGAAATTAGCTCAAATAACTGTTTAAAAAATGTTTTACCTTGCCAACGTTTTGATAGAAAATTGGACACATTATGCGTTTTTATTATTGCTGTTGCCAACAAATGTCATATATGCCCTTTCTTAATCAAAAACCCACCCCCTTAAAATTGTTCAAGACATTAAAATTGTTAAAATTATTTTAAAAATATTTAAACTTACCCCACTTTGATGGAACTCGACAGCTTCTTTTTTTTATTTAATTTTATAATGGTGATTTAACTTTCTATTTTTAGCAAAACCAAACAAACAAATCTTATTGGCTTCTTTTATTACGGGGGCTACAAGTCAGCTGGCGGCACCGTGATGCAGGCGAGCAGCAAAAGGTCACGATCTCGAATGAAATGAATAAACAAATAAGATATTTTATTAAATAATTAAACTTGAAAAACAAAACTTAAAATCATAAGTAAAATCAATTAGCTTCTGAATTTAAATGCTGTTATTTGATATGTCAAATTCCTTTTCAAAAAATAAAACATTAGGTTTTTATCCAGGTTTGAAATGAATTAATTTCGGAAGAAAAAAGATTCTATTTTTTTTATTTAACTCTTTAATAAATAATCCCACGCCTCTTTCCCCCACAGATACCGCACGCGCTGGGGTCCATTTACTCCGAGTACGACGGCAAATTCGATTCAATGTCATATCGGAACTTAGTAATATTATAATTAAATAAAAGTTTCTGTATTACATCAATGCAAGCGCAACATACCAACTTGTTTTGTTCTAACTTTGCTTCATATAAAATATTTTTCAAAAGATAATTGATTTGTAAATAGTGCTTGGCAAAAAATAATTATTTTTTCCTACAAAATTGTTTTTTTTTTTTGGCTCAAAGGAATTTGACATTAATAAACTATTGTTTCAAAAACTGATTAAAGTTTTGTACGCTTTTATGGAAAACAAGACAACCTTTCTGTTTTTAATATACGTTTTTTTTCGTTTTTAATAAAATGCCCTCGATGCGATACCAGAAAACAAATTTCAAAGACGTCGCGTTTTGATTTCTTGGCTAAGACATTAGCAAGTCACGTGACGATCACGTCCAAGAATCAATAGAATAAACCACTTCCTATAGAAATTGCTCCACAACAATAAAAATAAGCAATTCCAAACTAATAGGTATTGCTTTTGCTCAATTTTCTTTATTTCAATTTCAATTGTTCATCAGGAAATAATCGGTTTGTATCTTAATCTTGGCAAAAAAATTAAGTTTTTAAGCTCAAACAATTGCTCTAAAAATGTTTTACCTTGCCTACGTTTTGATAGATAATTGCACACATTATGCGTTTTTAATATTTATTTTTTTTTTTTGCATTGCTAACATTCCTATACCAACCAACAAATTTTAAAGATACCCTTTTTGCAATCAAAAACCACCCCCATGTAAATTGTTGCAGACCTTAAAATTGTTAAAATTGTTTTAAAAATATTTAAACTTACTCCCGCTTTAACTCGACAGTTTTTTTGTTTTGTTTATTTTTTCTTATTATTTAAATATTTCCCGATTAGCACCGACACGAATTTTTGGTACCTTCTTTTTTTTGGCAACGTTATTGGTTTTGCTTTGCTTCATATCAAATTGTTTTCAAGAAATAATCGATTTGTATCTAAATATTGGCAAAAAATTAAGTTTATTTTCTGAAAAATCGATTCTTTTCTTAAAAGCAATTTGACGTTAATTATTGTTTTAAGAAATGTTTAAACTTGCCTACATTTCATGGAACTCTTGACAGCTTTTTTGTTTTTATTAAAAGTTGTATTTATCGTTTTTAATAAAAAGCGTCCATGCAATGCCAGCAAAACAATTTCACAAACGCCCTTTTAATCAGTAAACCACCCTTGTACCAAAATATTAAAAGGTAGCAAAACCAATCAACGTTATTGGTTTTGCTTTTCTTCAAATAAAGTTTATTTCAGGAAATAACCGATTTTTATCTAAATCTTGGGATAAAATTAAGTATTTTAGCTCAAATAACTGCTCTAAAAATGTTTTACCTTGCCTACTTTTTGATAGACAATTGGACACATTATGCGTTCTTAATATTTATTTTTTTTTTGCTAACATTGCTATACCAACCAATAAAATGTATAGATACCCTTTTTGCAATAAAAAAAACCACCCCCATAGAAATTGTTCCAGACATTAAAAATGTTAAAATTGTTTTAAAAATGTTTAAACTTACTCCCACTTTGATGGAACTCGACAGCATTTTTGTTTTTATTTGTTTTTTCTTGTTATTTAAATTTTTACTTGGAATTTTAATTTCCCGACGCACACCGACACAAATTTTTTGACAAACTATCGACGAGAACTTGACTGCACGTGATACTTCATACTAATGAAATGAAATGAAATGAACCAACAACGAAGACGCGATAAAATAACTGTTCAAGTATTGCGTTCAAACTTCAGCTGCATTCAAATTTTATATTAGGGTGGGCACGCGTCAGTTCATGTTCAGTCATTTGATAATACTTGCTAGTTTCTAATGAAATGAAAGATGACGCACGTGATAAAATAACTGTTCGTAATAACTGTTGCATGGTTGACTTTTTAATTGAAAGAATTTTTGATGGAACTTCGGACAGATTTTCTGTTTTCAATATTAATTTTATTTTACATTGGTAACAAAAAGCTCACAATGCGATACTAATCAACAAAATTTAATAGACGCCCTTTTCTTCACAGGCGCCATTTAGTTTTTGCCAATAAACTACTCCCATAGAAATTGTTTCAGACATTAAAATTCTTAAAATTATTCAAATTATTTAAAAAAAACCACATTTTATAAAATAAGTGATCATACATAATATATATATATATATAAAAAATATAAATGTATTTTTTTTAAAATACTTTTTAAAAAGGAATTAAAGATCGGAGCTCTTGATTCCTGCGTTTTTATTATTCGAGTGTTAATTAAGAACTGAACTGTGCTATCGCCGATAGCCAGTGTTTTTCATAATTTATCTTTTGTGCAAATTACTTTGTTAGAATTTTAATTCTTTGTTCTTTATCTCAGAATATTCTTTGTTTTTTATCTCAGAATATTCTTTGTTCTTTATCTCAAAATATAAACTTAATAGCAATGACAGGAAATGGTATCACATGAATATTTGATAGTGGAATATGAATGTGATTTCATTTCCTTTGTTACAAATAAAATTTAGATTAAAAAATGCTTCTACTTTTTTCTGTGGTTATAACCCCTCCCTCCTTAGAGGATTTCAATGGTAAGCCTCCCAGGCTTATGTTTGTAATGGATTTTTTATTTTTTAATTTTATTCTTAAATAGATAATTACAAATATTACAATTATTATTACAACCGCAAAAGTAACCAAGTTGTAAGTTATGTGTTTATGTATTTTGGATTCTAACATTTCTATATTATCAATTGGTTTAAAGTTTAATTCTTTATAGTAATCTTCTGTAAAGTTATAATTTATCAATGGTATAATTTTGAAATTATTTTGGTATAATTTTTTGTTATAAGTCTTATTTCTTATTTCTATTTTACAATCTTCTAATTCTAGAATATAATTTCCTTCTAGAGTGTAATCTAGATTGTTACAATTTTGTTTGATCTTTTCTTCTTGCAAATTTTTGATTATTAGATATTTTTCTTTATTTATGATTATATTTTCTTCTTCAAATTTTTCGGTTTTGCAATCTAAGTTGGTCTTATTTTTAAATACAATTGTCTTTTATTTCCTGTAAGTTCTTAATTTCTTTTTTTACAAAGTAAAGAGTTTTATTTGTTTCGATCAATTCGTTGCTCAGGATTTTATTAAATTCAATTTCCATACGTATTTATTTAATGTTTTTGAACTTTGTTTAAAAATATCTTTTAATTATAGAAATTGTTCACTGAATTGTTGGTTAATTTTTACCTGTTTATTATTATTTTTTAATAATTCCTCGTTGTTTTCTTCTAAAGCTTTTAAGCTTTGTTCTATACTTTCTCTATCGACATCGCCCATAGTTCCATATACGAGTTTCATACCTTTTCCGATAATATTGATCAATCCTCTTTTGTGTATTATATGGTGGGAGATTATAGCTTGTAGTTTTATTTCTAGAGTGTCTAATTACTGTTTTTGCTGATCATCTTTATGAGGTTAGGTGTGATATTGACCTTTTAATTGATTAATTAGTATTTGGCACCCTGTTAGATTAATAAGTGTAGGATTGTATTATAGTCATTAATCAGTTTTACTTGACCTTCTTGTAATAGAAAGAATTCCCTGTCTATTTTAGTTATCTCGAGATTAGATCTCACTAGGATTATTATTGAAAAGAGAGTTATTACTGTTATTATCTTCATTGTGGGGTTTGGTGAATTTCTTTTTCTTTCGAAACTGATCTTTATGAAGTAACTGTTTTCTAAGATGAGGTTTAACTAATAACTTTTTATCGTTAATTTTGATTAATTTTACTTTTTTGTGTTTTGTCTTTAACTTATTAAAGTTTTCAAGGTTGTTTACCTTCGTGAAATTTGGGTTTATATCTGTATCTATTCTATTTTTATTAATTTTCTCTAAAATTTTGTTTTTTGTATTTTCTATTCTTTCGAATATTGTTTTGTTATTTATTTTCCCTAAATGTATATCTATAGGTTTTTCTTTGGTTGTCAGATGTATTGTTTTGTTATAGATATTTAAAGATTTGATTACTAGGTCGAAGATATTTTCTGAACTTTCCAGCAACCTGATGTGCTCGTTTAAAGTACTGCCGGTGGTGTTTGCGTTGGGAACCATAACGTCTTAGCATTCAAATCCTTCAAACATTTTTAATAGTTTGTTTGGTTAGGGAACCCATGTTTTTTGAATCTTGGATCCAAAAATGTAGTTTGTGCCACTCTGTCATCAACAAATTGATCTACTTGTTTAAATCTGTTTTTAATGGAATTTGCAAGAGTACGAATAATGAAATTAATTTCGTCGATTTCATTATTATTTTCCATAGACATTTTATTTAAATGCGATCTTATCGCTTTGATCATAAGCATCGTTTTTTAAATTAGTTAATTTTTTTCAGCCGACATTTGTTCCGTTATAGCATGAACAATTTTGAAAATATTTGTTGCCCTCTCCAAAATTGCCCAGTCGCTGGCCGACAAGCAATTCAGGTCGGGATTTTCAGTTGCCAGAACTGCGGATTTAACAGTTAGAATTCTGTTGAGCATTTCATAGGTAGAATTCCACCGCGTTATGCAGGATTGCTTTAGCTTAAGTTCTGGCAAATTGAGCTCCCTTTCCATGCTTGGAAGTTTGACTGTTGCTTTTGAGCTTTTTTTGAAAAATGCAATACTATTTTTTACCTTCACTATTTTCGTCAAGTTAATGATGGTGTGGCTTTCGTCCTAAGGAATGCATCCTAGGAGACGTGACTCAAGGATAAAGTGTCTTGCTGCTCTTGAATGAAGTGGACCGTAATTCCGATATAACTTTGCTGCGTATTTTATGTCCAAGTATATGTTGTGATACAAACAGCTGTAACTGTAGCTAATGCGTCTTGTACCTTTACTCTCGTCTCTTGATAGAGCCTAGGTATAAAGGAATTAGAAACGGTTTTCCTTGTAGGGAGCTGGTAACTTGGATTGAGCGTTTGAACAAATTTCTTGAATTCCTGGTCTTCAACCATACAAAATGGATAATATTGCTTAACCATAGTTTTGACGATTTGTTCGTCTAATTTTTTAGAGTAGTTTAAAGAAATGGATTTTGTAATATAACTGCAAATTGTTTGTTGTCGTTGTGCTGTAAGTCGGGGCATTGATTAGAGGTGGATGTTGCTACTGTAAATGCTGAGGCTGAAGTTGAAGGACGTTCCGTTGTTGCGATTGTGAATGGAGTAGTTTTGTGTGAAGAAGTGGTGGATGTTGCTGTGGGTGGAACTTCTATTGCGATCGTAGGTGGTGATCGTTTTTGTTGGTTGACAGAAGATAAAGATGAAGATGGGCTGTTGTTGTCGAGTATATTTCGCTCCTGAATATATCGCGCCTTTTCAATTGTTACGCCAACCTGTTTGGTTTTTAAATGCCTTCATAAATTTCCGGTGGCAACTCCGCTGATACTTATACATTTTTGGCAATGGAGGCATTTTGCCTTTTTCTCTGTTGTCTGAGAAAAATGCATCCAAATTGGACTGCGTTTGTTCGTGAGATCCATTATTAAATTTTGTCTATAGAAAGTTAAAAAAACCGTGCTTATTTAAATTTTCTATTCGGCTGAAAAAAGAAAGCTACCTGTAAAATTAAAATTAAATTCCCTTGATTTAAAATTGTTTAAGCATTAATTTGCTGCCTGAGCCAATAGGTAGGTATTTTATGTAACTTTGAATCGCAACCAAAAACCAAATACCAAGAAAAAGAATGTGCGTTCGAAAATAACGAAGTTTTCCTATTTTATTCAAAACGAAAATGAAACAGAAACCTAAATGATTGAAAAAGTGAACGATTTGAATAGAATGAAATTTCCCCATTTTATTCGCAGCCAAAATGAAACAGAAACTAAAATGATTGAAAAAATGAACGATTGAAAAGGACGAATCATTGAACTGAACGACATATGAACGATTGAATCTTTTAAAATGAACAATTGACACACCTCTACTAGCACCAAAATAAATTGCATACAAAATAAATTAATTCAAACACAATTACACAATATAGAATCAAATAACAATGGACCCATACAAATACCTTCCTAAGAAAATGAATCACAAAATTTCTACCCTCACAATTATTACCAAAACTTACTTAGACTTTACTTCTTCAAACCTTCAGGAATTTTACCAAAATATAGACTTATCATATTTTTCAGATCCTCAAAGAAATAATCAAAATTTAAACCTAGCGTGTACTTCAAATTATCAATATATGCCTCAGGTAGATGACACAAATTTTTATTTAACTGCCTCAGAAAATCTGTCGGATACCTAGACTTTAATAATTTCCATAGTAATCTTTTGCCTCATATTAACATAAATAGTATAAACAACACCCAACTAAAATTTTTAATAGACACTGGCAGTAATACATCTTTCATAAATCCAAATGTTGCTAGAAATCTCAACCCCATTAAAATAGAACCAATATAAAACAATTTTTAAAACGCAAACTATCGATCATAAGATAGTTTAAAAGGTCTCTCTGAATTTAGAACCAAACAGAATTTATCTTTTTTGCTTTTTAAATTCCATAACTTTTTTCATGTTTTGATCGGAATTGATATTCTAAAAATTCTTGGTTCAGTTATTGATATTAAAAACTCTGTTTTAAGAACAAATTCTATCAATATCCCACTTAGTTTCAAACCAAATTTAATGTCCAAGACTTTCGTTATCCCACCTTTAACCAAAATTATATGTTTACTTCCTGTTGATATAGAATCCGGAAGTGTTTATATTAAACCCACGTATATTACAACAGACTTAATAATATCTGAAGGATTGTATAATGCTCATTCTTGGTATTCTTACGCTGAAGTGGTAAATCGTTCTGATATTCAACACACATTTGTAATCGAACAACCAATTAAAGCTGAAAAAAAACAGATGCTTACCTCGAAATTCATAATTTCTCTATTGAAAATAGCCAAACAAAACAGATACAAAACATTTGAGAGAAATTATTGAAGCTTTAAAATATTTATGCAAAAAATATAACGACCTTTTCTTCAGTGAAGGACAAAACTTAACGTTTACAAGCAAAATAAAACATGAGATTAATACCAATGACGATATTCCCATTTATAGCAAATCTTATCGATATCCGTATATACATAAGGAATAGGTTAATAGGCAAATCAACGATCTATTAAATCAAGGCATCATTCGACCCAGTTTTTCTCCGTGGTCATCTCCTATCCCGAAAAAAAGAGATTCGAGTGGGAAAGACAAATGGAGACTCGTAATTCATTACCGTAAACTCAACGAAAAAACTATTGATGACCGTTACCCTATCCCAAATATAACTGATATCCTTGATAAGTTAGGAAAAAGCATCTATTTTAGAGAAGTTAGGAAAAAGCATCTATTTAACACCCTCGATTTGGCTTCGGGGTTCCACCAAATTGAGATAAAAAAAACAAGATATTCCTTAGACAGCGTTTTCAGTTGAGCATGGACATTACGAGTTCACTCGGATGCCTTTTGGGATCAAAAACGCTCCATCTACAATCCAGCGGGTGATGGACAATGTTCTCCAGGGTAAAATCTGCTTAGTTTGCATGGATGATATAGTAGTATATTCAACCTCACTACAAGAACACCTTGAAAAGCTTAGTGCTATATTCAAAATACTTAAAGAAGCCAACTTAAAAATTAATATTCAAATTTCCGAATTCATGCGGAAATAAGTCTCATTTTTGGGTCATATTGTGACATCCGACGGAATTAAGCCAAATCTTGAGAAGATAGCTGCTATAAAAAAAATTTCCTATTCCAAGAACACCAAAGGAAATAAAATCATTCCTAGGCCTCTTGGCTATTATAGGAAATTTATCAAAAATTTCGCTAATCTTACGAAACCTCTGACATAATGTCTACGTAAAGGTAAAAAGATAAATTTAGACTCCAGGTACGTAAACTGCTTGGAACATTGCAAGACTCTCTTGTGTAATGACCCTATCTTGCAATACCCTGATTTCCAAAAGGCTTTCATCGTTACTACAGATGCAAGTAACGTTGCTATAGGTGCGATTCTATCGCAAGGTCCATTAGGTTCAGATAAACCGATTTGCTATGCAAGTCGAACCTTATCAAAAAGTGAACAGAACTATAGCACAGTTGAAAAAGCACTTTTGGCCCTCATTTATGCAACGAAATACTTTAGACCCTACATTTATGGACGTAAGTTTACAATTGTTACCGACCACAAACCCTTGACTTGGTCTTTTTCCTCCCAACTCAACGCTCGTCCGTTGGAGGTTGAGACTAGCAGAATTTGATTACAGAAGCGGAGCTAGCCCAAAATGAGGCGTGTGCGAGATTAAATTTGCGGGGCCCCTGGGAAAATGAAAATGAATGATATACATATAGGCCAGCCAAATTCGACTATAAGATCGCAAAGCATAACTTAGTTCTACATTTTTGATATGTTGTTGAGGCTGTTAGAGTAGTCTGTAACAAACCTTGCAGCTTCGAAACACAAAATGCAGCAGTGAAAAAACGTAAAAATCACCCCATTTTTTCTGATATTTTCCTTTATACCTTTGGAAATATGCAAGTTAGAATAAAGCCATCCGTTATAAATTTTCTACAAGACTACACACTGAGGAAACGAATCGTTTGCGGCAAACGTAAAAATTGCCCAAACGACTTTTTCGTTTGCCAACCAGTTTTGAAATTCGTTTGCAGCAAACTCTTAAATTCGTGTGAGACAAACAATTCATTATGTTGAAGCAAAATTCTATCGTTTGTGTCAAACGAATATAGTGTTTCTGTCAGACGAATAAAGGTTTTTTTTAAACATATTTAGTGTTTGTGGCAAACGAATCGTTTAGAGTAAATGTGAGCACTTTTACTACGAGCGAATAGTCAATTGCAAAGTGGTTGTGACAAACGAATAACACGTTTGTTGCTAATGACTTGAACGTTTGGCACAATCAATGCTTGCGCCTATGGCAAACGATTCGAGCGCTTGCTTCAATTGAATTATACTGATTCGATTGCTCATTCAGTCGTTTTCTACAAATAAGTTTTCTACAATCTGCGAACTAACGATTTGTCCCAAATTTTCGATTCATTAGTTGTAAACAATTGTAATTTATATAGTTAACGTCCATTAGGTTCAGGTTCGCTTAGTTCGCAATCGATTCATTCGTTTGTGTTTGGGAAACATTGTCATTTACCGTAATCAACCCAGGAAAATTGAGCTACAAACGAATGTGTTGTTTGTAAATATGTTTGATGCAATGGAATTACTTTCTATGGCAACTGTACTACAATTGCTACAAAGGAAATACGTATGCAGGGATTGTATTACATTTTTAGCAAAATGTATTACAATTACAGCAAACAAAATTCGTTACCCGCATTTGTTTTAAACTCATGCTCGTTATATTTGTGTTCTATTTAACCATAAATTAAAAAGAATCTGAAAATCTTAGTATTTTGAAACACTAAAAAAACAGGTCAAAAATTGTCCAATTCCGCTAAAAACTTGGAATCAAATAGTCTACAGAACTACAAGACGATGTTCTGAAATTTCATCCAAATTGGTCTTAAAGTTTTGGAAAGAAACATTATGTTTATAAAGTGCAACATGCAATGTTTGCATCATTGCTGTGGTCAAAGTAGGACATTTAAGTTGGCACTGATTTTGTACACGTACTTGGAACTCTTAACTATCATTAAATATTATTATAATATTTATTTCGAAAACTGGTTTGCCGGATTTTATTATTTCAAGACGTGGGGCCGTGTGCGGTGGCACACTCTGGACACCCCTTCCGCCGCCTCTGTTTGATTATAACATCGTGTATAAACAGGGAAAACTAAATTCTAATGCTGATGCTCTTTCACGGATTGAGCTTAATATAAATGAGAGAGATGAGAGAAACGAACCCGGACTTGTCAATGATGAATTGGAAAATGTATCTGTTCAACATAATATCGACGCTTCGGAAATATGTCCACAATTCACTCAGGGCAAGAAAATTTGGATGATGGTATCCCGATATCAGAACGTCCAATCAATGAGTTCTCAAACCAAAATAACAATCAGGCAAAATCCTTCTAAAAATAATGTTTTTGCCAAGACGCAAACACTATTTAAAAGGAAAAAAAGATGTATCATAGAGCATAGTTATCCCAGCAATGAGGAAGTAGTAAAATCAATTCTTAGAGACGAAAAGAGTAACGGCTATATTAACAGATGATATTACTTTTCGAGCTATCCAATCATTTTTTTCAGAATTTTTCCATAGGTCGCGAATAAAAATAGTAAGATGCACATTATTGTTGGAGGATGTTGAAAACAGAGATAAGCAAGAAAAATTGATAAGAAAATCGCATCATAGAGGAATAAACGAAAGTTTAAATCATTTGAAGAGATCTTAATACTTCCAAATATGAAATATTTAATTTCTAAAATACTAAGTGATTGTCAAATTTGTCAAAAATGTAAGTATGATATAAACGGAGAAAAGTTAAAATTTTAGTTAACTGGAACTCCAAAAATAAAACACTTGAAATAGTTAATGTGGATATTTACTCAATACATAAAGAAAACTTCTTAACAGTTATTGATAAGTTTAGTAAGTTTGCCTGTGTATATTTATTAACGGATAGGACAAGTTTAAGTATTATAAAATCAATGCGGCATTTCTTCTCTCATCATAGTACACCAAATAAACTAGTAGCTTATAATGGCAGTGAATTTATTTCAACCCTGTTCAGAGAATTTTTGCAACTTTATGAAATTAATTTTCATACTATTTGTGCTAAATCGTCGAATGGAAATTCTCCTGTGGTACGTTTCCACTCAACGCTCACAGAATAGATACGCATTATTAAAGTACAGGAAAAAGATAAACCTATTGACGAAATAGTTGACGAAGCCGTATTAACTTATAATAACTCCATCCACTCAACAACAAAATTATCTCCTTTTGAATTAGTTTCTGGACACATTATTTCAAGTCAGCCATTCCCTAGTAATTCAAATTTCCAAACTCTAGAAGAGTATCTTCAAAACCATAAAACGAATTACAATAATCTATCATCTATGCAAAATTGTTCACGAAAGAAGTTTAGGTACAAATCAGAATTATATTGATAAGCGAAATGAATCCCGTAAGGACCCACGAGTTTTGATGTTAACGATGTTATTTTCGAGTTAGACGATAGGCGGAATAAGTTAGCAGCTCGGTTTATTAATCACACGTAAAAAAGTATAATAAAATAACTGTTGAAACTAACAATCGAAAAGTACATAAACAAAAAAAAAAATAAATAGTTAGTACCTAATGAATTGATTTGAAATGTAAAAATATAAGTTTCACAAATAATTTAATTTAATATAAAAAAAAATATTTAAAATAAAGAATATAGTCTAAGAGCCAACAGCAAATTTTTGGAGTGAATTGATAACCAAAATATTAGTATGAGGGTTCGTAGGTGCATATATCGTGGTATCGAAAACAATCGTCTGGCAGGTTTCTTTTTTAGCCTTTGGCAGGGGTGGGGGTTTGAAAACAGCGATTTTCCAATTTATTTTGTCAAAGGTATCACCACTTCAATAAATTAAAAAAAATATATCCTGTGATGCTCTGTCATTTTCTTTAGGTCAAAACATCATTATCCTGGGAATCCGACCAATAGAACTCAAGATATAAGCTTTTCCAGAGGACCTTATCGTCTTTTTCTTGGAGAATTGTAAAACACAAAAAATCAACAAAACAAAGTTTCCCAAAGAAATCGATTAAGGTTCGCTTAAAAAGCTAATATCTTGAGTTCTATAGGTCGGATTGCCAAGATTATGACGTTTTGACGTAAAGAAAATGACAGATCATCACGGCATATATTTTTTTAAATTTATTGAAGGGGTAATACCTCTGACAGAATAAATTGGAAAATCGCCTTAGGCCGTGTGTCAATTGCGTTAAAAGTGCGTTAAATTTGATCCCATGGCTAAATTTTGACATGATGGAGGTGAATACAGCCCCAAAATTATTAAAAAAAAAAATCGATACGCTAGTGGCAATTTGAAAACGACTTAGTCCTAATTTATTCACTCAAAGTTGAACATAAGTTTGTGATTTTTACAGTGAACTTGAGAAGTAGTTTTTATTCACTCGAAGTTGACGTTTTCAACTTTTGATTTTCAACTCTAGAGTTGATCAACGAAATAGTAGAAGTTAAAGGCCTTCCACACTAGCCCACTGTGTATTTATACATGTCAAAAAAGTGGGAAACAAATCATGTAGAATAGTTGTGAAACAAAATATGACAGCCCAACCGACACAACCTGACATTCTATCCCACACGATTTGACATTCTATCCCACATTCTATCTATTTTTCTTAGGTTAAGTTAATGTATTAATAGAAGCAATGTGGAAACAAAATATGAAAAGTTATTTCTTTCCCACAAATTTGGCAGTCGCGTGGAATTCTTTTCCACTTTCAATTTGACATGTATTAATACACAGTGGGCTGGTGTGGGAAGGTTATTAGCGAGTAAACTTGGGAATTTTCATCATTTTTGTTTATTCATTCATGATATTCATTGTGCAAACTTTTTGCTTTTGACTTCGAGAGGAAAAAAAATCTTAAAATAAATAATAATTTAATAAAAATAGAGCTCTGTTTTAATTGAAATAATAAAATGAAAAATGTTTCGTGTAATTTACCTACTTCTGAAAGAATTGGGCGTCATCTTTTTGGAGCATCGAAATATAAAACGCTTCCCCGTGTTGGTATCGATAAATAGGACGACCATGATTTCGTTCTCGCCTCTCTAACGGGCAGACTCCACAGGCCATAGAGATGTCCAACATCACAACCACAATCCAATCAACAAACAGTGCATTTTTACTCACTGGGCAAATCATGTCATGTCGTTCATTAGCCTTTCACAACTACTTGTAACTCTTACAACAAAATTCACTTACACATTCAAGAAAAACCAGAAAAAAACTCACACGCACATGAAACGTCATCTCGTGGCCAAGCTTCGAACAGCCCTCCATGTCTTGTTCAAAACGATATTTTTTTTTTGGACATGTTGCTGCATGGGCATGGATTATTTGGACTTCATGAGATTTTTTTTTAGACATGTTCATAGTCCGGCAATCGTTCATGGCCCGTGGAGGCAGCCCGTAAAGCAACGACAATTATGTTTTTTTTATTTAATAAAGGATTCATTGCGTTTTGACGAAAGACGTTACGGAAAATATCGGTTTAAACAAAAATAAATACAGGTTCTCGTCCGATCACTGAAATCAAGCTTCTTCGGGCACGGTTAGTACTTACATGGGGGACCGCATGAGCATTGAGTTTTTTTTTTTTCTTTTGACTCCGCACTTCAGATGGAATGAAAAATCCATTCCAATTATTCGGAATAAATAAAAAATCAACAATAATGGTTTATACCAAGTATTTCATTGAATAAGGAAACACAATATTCTTATTCCAAATATTTTGAATATCTAAAATGAATAAAGAAACATAATCACACTCAAATGCAAAATTATTCTAATGCAAACCAAAAGTTGCGTCTTGTGTGTCATGCTTAACAAATGAGAATGACGATAGACTAGCAGTGCTGGTATACTAGGTTCATGACTGCCACTATCAAAATGCAATTTCCGCGTTCAAGATCATATCCAAAGCGATTTGAACAAATTGGTGTTGTAATTCCTCTGAATAAAGCTATTGCAACAAGAAATCAAGGTATTTGAACATTTTTGGATAGGTTGACACAGTCTCGCGGATAGGTTCCTTTATCGCAAGGAAAGTATGTTTTAAAATATTCCATTTAATGCAATTGACACAGCAAAACCCTCCAATTTTATTCACCCCTTTAAAAACGGATGAAATTTAACTGGGATCAAATTTAACCAAAATTTTAACGCAATAGACACACGACCTTACTCTTCATCTTGTCAATTTTCAACCTCTCGAGCAAAGTGGACAGAAGCACCATCAAGTTAGGAATAAGATGAAGCTAGTTGAACCTATGGAATGTCCTCCAATAGTTCTGATAAATCCATTTGCAACAACTGCAGATAGTTTGTAGAATTCAACTTAAGTAGCTACTTAAATTTGCTTAGAACTAAAAAAACATTTTTTTTTTAATTTTACCTGCCGAGCGCTGTTTATCCAAATAATCATAAAATCTTTGGGTTTTTCGGCAAACTTGTTACTGACTTTCATTTTTAGTATTGTTACGTACATTCAAAAAATGGAACAGGAGAAAATATATCAAATTTATTGGAATGCAGTTACAAAGGCTGGTACTTCTTCTAACTTTTTTTTTTTTTTTTTCAATTCTTTATTGAGGCTTTTTGAAAAACATACATTTTGTAACATTAATTGTTTAACATAAGTAGATAGTATAGCTGACTTTTAAATTATGCCTGGCAAAGCAATTCAAAGAAATTATTTTATTTAATAACTTACACAAATTTGGTGGATACTTATTATATTTTGTAAAGCAAAAGTTATCTTGTATGCTTGCTCCCGGCATACTTTATACTTCTTCTAACAATAAAGGCTTAAACGAAGTTTCTATCATAAACTAACAGCGCAATTACCGTTAACATGGGTCAGGGTACACCAAAGTAAGACTTTTCTTGAATCCCCGATAAATGATATCGAAATTGGAGATAGGCCCTTAATGTACAACAATTTTTTCTTGCGATATACGTAGTATAGGGCAAGTGTAGGATTCGTGAAAAAAAAATCGAGATAATAATTTTCCCTAACACTACGATGAAAAAAAGTAGGTCTCGTAATTCTGTCCGTCTGTCCGGCTGAAGCGATTTTCTTCAAACTTTGGACTTAAGGTTCTCAGGGGATTCCCTAGAGGGGAAATTGAAATTTTTTTTTAGCTCAAAAAATAACGGTACCTGCCATACAACCAATATCCAAAAATTGATTTATTTTGAAAACGGCTCTAACGATTTTGAAACAAAAATTACGAGCTACTAAAAATACTGAAATAATTAATTTGGTAGGAAAAACAAAATTGTATAACGGTTATTGACGGTACCTGTCATAGAAACGATTTTTGGTTATCAAATTTCTCGTTAACGACTACATCGATTTCAACCTAATTTTTATGTAAGAGGACCTTTAAAATTTCAACAATTTTGCATATACAATTTTTCAAAAAAACAATTTTTGGATTTTTTTTTTTGAAAATTCAATATCTTGAAAACGGGTCAATGATTTTTTTTTAATTTTGTGAAAAATTGTATTTTATTAAATAATATAAGTTGGCATACCAAAATTATTTCATTTTAATTTTCAAGAATTTTTATAAATACAATATTTATTAAAAAAAAAAAACCGCTCTAACGATTTCTGATTTTTTTTTGTTTTAATTCATATTTGTCAATCAGATGACATACTTTTTTTTTAGGTCTATCTGTTTTAGCTATTAAAAAACAAATTTATAGTTATAATTTATATTTTAAATTGATTTTAAAATTTTTGTTAATGATATTATAATGTTATAGAACCACTACATATACACATTGTCAATTTAAAGCTACGTTAAAGTTGTTAGCTACAAGAGCAAGTTTGTGCGATCCAGTTGTGCCCATTTTTTTCTAACAAAACACCCAAGAATAATGCCCTTAAATACTATTGACGAATTAAGGGACACCCTGTATATTTAGGCTTTACTAAAACACGTAAGGACAAGGGGCCTTCACGCACTGGATCTCCTTCGTTTTCAAAATTCAATGCTTTTATCAGCTCATAGTCAAACACAGAAAACCGGATGGTGCTAGGACTTTTACTTTACAATTTTTAAAAAAAGCTTTTCTTTAAATACCCCGTCTTACTCCGCTTAACCATTTTTTGTATCGATAACCTATAATTTGTTTTTTCCTTTTAGCCTGGACATCGTAGCGCACGTTAGCAGTAGGGATTAGCGGGTCCACATGCGGCCGATCGCCGCAACAGTGGCGTCATTGGCGGCCGATTGGCGGTTCAAATTGGTATTTTTAGTTGGCGGCGCAGCGAATAAGTTGCTCAGCGGCTTGTTGCTTGGTGTTCGGCCTGTTGATTTGGTGGATAGCTGCTCAGCGACTTGGTGTCTGGACAATTTGGAAATTCATACAAAAATTTACGTAAAAAACCCAAAAATCACGTTAAAAACACGAAATTTACATAAAAAACACAAAAACTCGCGTTAATTACGTTCATGTTAAAACCCCACAAAATGTACGTTAAAACCCAAAACTCACGTAAAAAAACCAAAAATCACGTTAAAAAACACGAAATTTACGTAAAAAAACACAAACAAAATCGCGTTAATTACGTCCATGTTAAAACCGCACAAAATGTACGTTTAAAACCCAAAAATCACATTAAAAACATGAAATTTACGTAAAAACACACAAAAATTCGCGTCAATTACGTTCATGTTAAAAACCCACAAAATTTACGTTTAAAACCCAAAAAATCACGTTTATTACGTTTTAGAATTCATGTTTCAAATTCAAAAATTATGTGAGTGTAACTAGACAACGCCTCATATGATTGAAGAGAGAAAGAAATATTTGAGTAGAAACACATCCTTTTTTTTGTAATTTTTTAAAAAAATTTTTTTTTTTTTTTTTTTTTGATTTATTTTTTCCTTAAGATATAAAATACATTTTTTTTTTATTTAATGAAGTTTACATTTCATTTTCAAGATCTATCTGATAATGACCCCAAGCAAGTGTATTAATATTATTATTACTATATAAACCTTTTATCATCGGAACAACTTAAACTTAATTTGTTTATGCATTCAGTATATATAGTATGTTGTGTAGATCTGAAATTCAACATTTTACTATAGAAATTTTGTTTGTGTAGCAAGCAATCTCTGTAATTTTTTAGAGTTAATTTTTTTACAGCTGCTGATTTAACGCCCTTCGCTTTTTTTATCAAAACAGAATCTTCTATGTCTATGCTGTACATTTTTGCTCTTAAGCCTATAAACTCTTTCATTATTTTACCATAATTTTCATCTTTCCTAAACCCCAACTTTTTCATATTGAGCTGAGCAATACGATAGGGGTTATTGAGGGGGTAGTCAGAAGTATCGAATTTATCTGCAATATCATTTTTTATATCATTATAAAAATCATCTGTCCTTATTTGATATATAAAGGAATCGGTATCCAAATAAGCCAGTTGAAGGTTATCAGTAAATTTAGGCTTCATGTAAGCATAATGAATGTCATACATTTTATACTTTGAAATCTCTAAAACGCAAAAGCCTAAGTATACATGCTTATTATACACAGTGTGAATACGGTTCAACAGAACAGCAGCCATGGTTTCGGTAAATTCTAAAATGCTATGAAAATTAGATTTACCTATAAGAGTGCGACAACTGAGGTGTCTTCCATTACTTTCTATTGAATCCACAATTCGAACATCTTTTCGTTTATCAACATTCTCCATAGTTTTACCAAATACAGCGATATTGCAAAGCTTGCGCTAATCTTTTTCAAACTTTGTGGTGGCTTTTGTTCTAAGTTAATTGTTTAAATCAATATATTTGTTCAACCATGGAGATTGTGCGAATTGCATTACTCTATGAATTTTCTTAAGGATCAAACCATTATCAAGACATTGAATTAAAGTTTTAAAGTGAATAATATATTCTGCTTTATTTTTTAAATCAGCAATTAATTGTTTCTGTGATTTACCAGTTAATGAAATGCTTGAAGGACGGAATGGGAGATCGTTATGATCATCATGTATTTCTATTGGGTATTCAAGATCAACTTCTAATACATAACCAATGTTTTTATTTGAAACAAGCCATACTTTAATGTCAGATAAATCGGTAGGAGGTTCAATCCATGTAAATGAGGAAGGTAGTCAGACATAGCCCAACCGTATAGGTTATTTGCATCCAAGTACATTAAAAAGTCAGAAGGTTTATTCAAATCATAATTATTCATATATTTATTATTTACCTTACAATATCGCAAGCTACACTGTGTCAAACCTCCTCTTATCTCCTTAGCAAAAAAGTTGTACATGTTAATATCCGTCAAGAGTTCAGGCTTGACTTCTGTGTATTTCAACGTGGAAGGCTGTTGGGGACAGCCAACGAGAGAGGGGGGGGGAGTGTTCCCACTAAGGCACTTCTCCTTTCATCGAGGCGGCAGCAGACGAATTCTCTAGATGAAATCAACGGTGGCGTCTACAGTTCCAGTTGGGTTGAACTACTTAGTGAACACCTTATATGGGCTACTACGACATATTTGTAGCTCAGGCCTATAAGGAGCGGTTTATCCGGCTCCCTACCCTTGGAGTTATACGAAGGGTCTGGTCCTCCGGGTCGGGGGTTGTGCTTCGGGGTATCTTCCCTACCACGTAAAAAAAAGTTGTTCCGAAACAACAACAAGCCTCGGATATGGATGATTTAAAAGTTGACGACCCCAGCAAACGAAACAAGGACAATGAATTTCGGATCTGCACGTGGAACGTCCTGTCCTTGTACAGAACACGTGCAGCCGAACAATTAGAGGAGAACCTCGACAGGCTAAAGGCTGATGTAACGGAGACTGAAAACGTGTGACATCTACTACGGCGGGTGTTTGAAGGAACAGGGTCAGCGGCTCTTTGGTTGTGGTTTTGTGATAAGGGGAAGACTTAGGCCAGAAGTCTTGGGCTTCCGAAGTGTAAGCGAGCGCCTGGTCACAATCCGCATCAAAGGCAAATTTAAGAACATTTCGCTCATCTGTGTTTACGCCCCCCATGAAAGGAGAGAGGACTCAAGCAAAGAAGCATTCTACGATCTCCTGGAGACAACGTATGATAAGTGCCCGAAGTACGACGTGAAGATCATTCTTGGTGACTTCAATGCAAGATTCGGAAAGGAGGGCATCTTTGGTTCGATAGTCGGAGGACACAGCCTACACGACGAAACTTCCGGCAACGGACACAGGCTGGCAGACTTTGCGGCAGGGCGAAATGTCATCATCTCAAGCTTCATCTCAAGCTTCCCACACCTCAATATACACAAGGGAACTTGGCGGTCGCGTGATCAACTAACCGTCAACCAAATCGACCACGTTGCGATAGACGCGAGACATGCTTCCAGTATCTTGGACGTCCGAACGTTCCGAGGGGCCAACATTGACTCGGATCACTACCTGGTGGTAAAGGAAAAAGAGAGAGCACGAGAAGCGGGCGGTAGAGTCTATTGAGGGTTGTAGCAGTAGGGGAGATGTTCGAAAATTTTATCAGAGGGTAAAGCGATCCACCCAAGGATTCAAGGCTAGAACGGAAGCCTGCCGAGATGAGAGTGGGAATATGGTAGTAGACACACAGTCAGTGCTGAGGATCTGGAAAGAACACTTCTCTATACTGCTTAATGGCGAAGACAGCCAAGATGCCGCTAATAGGTAGAACGCTCCAACTTGGACGATGATGGCCAAGAGTTCCGTCCACCCGACCTTACCGAAGTGCGGCTGGCGATATCCAAACTTAAGTCGTACAAGGCTGCTGGTGCGGATGGCTTACAAGCCGAACTATTTAAATCAGCGGGAGATGAATTGGCTAGGAGCATACACCAGCTCATCTGCCAAATTTGGTCGGAGGAAAGTATGCCCGATGAATGGAACCTCGGTATAGTGTGCCCCATCCATAACAAGGGAGATGTTCTGAAATGTACTAACTTCAGAGGAATTAGTCTCCTAAACGTCGCTTATAAAATCTTGTCGGCCATCCTGTGTGACCGCTTAAAACCTTTTGTAAACGATCTGATCGGCCCCTATCAGTGCGGTTTTAGGCCAGGCAAGTCAACCGTCGATCAAATGTTCATACTCCGACAGATTTTAGAAAAATCTCGGGAATTCCAGATCGATACACACCACCTTTTTATCGAATTTTAAAGTCGCGTATGATAGCGTGAAAAGGGACGAATTATACAGAGCCATGTCGAGTCTCGGCATCCCTGCCAAACTCGTCCGCCTGTGCAGGATGACGATGGAGAAATCTCGCTACTCCGTCAAAATTGGTAAGAACACCGCCGATTCCTTTGATGTTGAGAAAGGATTGAGGCAAGGCGACGCGTTATCATGCAACCTATTCAACATCGTTCTTGAAGCCATTGTACGCAACGCACATGTCAACACTAGCGGTACAATCTATCAAAAGTCCGTTCAATTGCTTACATATGCGGATGACATAGACATTGTCGGCAGAACGAAACGAGGCGGAGAAGAATGGGATTGGTGGTTAATGAGGACAAGACGAAGTATATGCTGTCATCGAGAGAGGAATCTCAACATCGTCGACTCGGGTAAAATATCACGATGGACAGATATAACTTCGAAGTTGTCAAGGACTTTGTCTACCTGGGCTCCACTATTACATCGCAGATTGACATCAGTGCAGAGATCAAGCGAAGAATTACTCTTGCCAACCGCTGTTTCTTCGGTCTAAGAAGGCATTTAATTAGTAAGGCCCTCTCTATGAGAACCAAGGAGACTTTATACAAGACCCTAATCATCCCGGTCCTGCTTTATGGGTCAGAAGCATGGACACTGAAAGATTCGGATACAAATCTGCTAGGGTGCTTTGAGAGGAAGATTCTTCGTGTGATTTTCGGTCCGGTGTGTATCGAAGGAGTATGGAGGAGACGATTCAACGACGAGCTATACGGGCTATACAGCGACGTTGACCTGGTCAAAAACTGAAAATACCGCGGTTGAGATGGCTGGGGCACGTGGAGCGTATGTACAGCACTGCACCTGCCCGACGAGTCTTCGAATCCAACCCCGATGGGGTACGCAGCAGAGGAAGAACCCGTATGAGGTGGCGCAATCAAGTGAATGACGACATCAAAGCACTCGATGTGTGCAACTGGAAGCGGCTAGCTAGTGACAGAGCTGGCTGGAGGGGCTTGTTAGTTGAGGCCGAAGCCCATCGTGGGCTGTGAGCGCCATCAAAAGTAAAGTAAAGTAAGTATCCCACGAAAAACCTAGTAATGTACAGTAGTGGCAGGGATCTAAACCATAAATTGCTCTATCTGCTAAAATTAAGACGTCAGTAATCAAATAGTGTTCAAGATATTCTCTTGAACTGCTACATTTAAAATGTGACCAAACTTTTTCAGCGTGATTATAATCGTCTTGACTACAATCCTCTTCAATCAAAGAATTTCTAAATGATTCTATTGGAGGGAGCTCTTTATCACTTAATTGTTCTATAGAATTTAAATAGTCATAGCAGAAAACACCCTTACGAGTCAAAAGTTTAATAGATTCACTATCTTTAAAAAATGTCGATAATATTTGAAAATCGTTTTTTTCATTAAGTGTTTTTGCTATTTTATCTATACTCGAACCAAAAATCTATATGAGTCTTAGCACCGTAATTCTAGAAAATCTCCGTGCTCCCTATTTATTAATATTTTTTTTTGATATTGATATATATTTCTCTTCATTGAGAGGAATAATTTTGATATCTCCTCTGATATTACCCAGCTCTGGTATGAATAGATGAGAATCATATCCAGTTAAGTATTGGAAAAAAATGGGTATGAGTTTAGGAACCTTATAGTTTAAGTTACAATTTGATTGCGCTGCTCCTCTCTATCCCACACAGGTTTCCCACAAATATGACAAATAGTCTCCTTCTTATAAATTTCTTCGTCAACGGGTGTCATAATCATGCTGATCTTTTTGCTAAATGGTTTCTATGAATTCACTTCGAGTCTTCAAACAAGCTAGTTATAAAAACTTTGGTACAATCTTCACCTGTAAATAAAAAAGATATATATATATTATATTTGTCTATACCTATATATTACAAGTACGTTATGAGATTAAAATTAAAGATCAAATTAAATTACCGGTGTATTTGAATAGTTTGTTTAGAGATGGATCAAATGAACGTTTGATGAAGTAAGAAACGGCTATCGGGACATGCTTTTTAATCGCTGTAGTCGATGACTTTGAGGGATCTGGTTGGCAGCTAGTAATATCCACCAGCATACATTCGAAATCGGCATAAAAGGCACTTCGAGTGATCTTGATTGATGTTTAAACTCTAGAATATTATTTGTTTCATCTGGTAGGGTTGTCACAGTTCTGTTACATTCTGTTGCATGCTTCTCAAATCCTTTATCCGTGTTAAATGTCTGCAAATATGAATTACACATTCTAATTGCTCGCTTGCCGAGAGTCATCTGACTCCCTAGCAATCAAGACATATTTCTTATCCAAACATAGTGGTTCCAATCGTCATTGCTTATGAGCAATAAATTTATATGTTTTTCTCTTTTGTCTACATCTTTAGAATTATAGTAAGGACCCACAACTCTATAATTTTCTCCAGCTCCATGCTTATCAACTCCAAAAACATTAACACTAATAGAGTTTCAAAAATCGCTATATCTCTGAGATTCAAGGGGAAATTTAAATTTGTGAAGTAAATATGAGTTCCATCATTTAAAATAATCACTTCGTTTTGAATGTTTTCAATCTGATAGCTGATTGGATCATATGCATTTACATCAAAGGGGTAAAGAGCTGATATGACTGCCCATTTAAAACAGAATTCATCACTATTTATTACATTGACACATGCCTTTTTCAATTTAATATTTGTCGGCAGACTCAAATATCTTGAGCCCTTTATAGGGTCAAACTCATTTATATTTATTTCAATATGTTTTATACACAATAGTGCCCACCTAGAATCTCTCTCCTGAAAATCTTCACTTTTAATCTCAATAGCTTTAAACATATATTTTAGTACATCTTCCAAGTTATCACCTTGGAGAGCTATCTGCATCGGACATTTAAAAGATTTTAAACTTATCTCTGTTTTTTCTGCTGTTTCTTCTTCTTGAACTGACACATATTTTACAAACTCAGCGAATAGTTCTATACTAAACTTAATACATCCTTTAGTTTCAATAGAGTTTTCAATTAATTGTATTATATCAGGTTCACATTTTTTTAGAAATTTATCAATATGAATAGCCCCCTCATCTGTGCTGTCTAAAAAGTAGGTTTCCACTTTACCTCCAAAACACTGTCTAATTTTGCTAAACGGTGAATTAATAACTGGAATTCTACTTTTTCTCTTATGTTCATTGGTTTTTATGTGATGTGACCATTCAGAAGTACTCACATTTTTTTCACATCGACGTTTTTTTGAAGCATTTGATTAAGATGGAGAGTCATCATAAGTTTCACTTCGGTTTCTCTTATGTTCATTAGTTCGTATGTGATGTGACCATCCAGAAGTACTCACATCTTTTTCACAACTTTCACATTCACGTTTTTTCGAAGCATTTGAAGTAGAGGGAGAGTCATCACTAGATACGTCTTGGTTTCTTTTATTTTTAAGCTCATCGATCTCAGTCAAAGGATTATCAGAAGGAATGTTGATATGATGTTTACGAACGTGTCTAGCCATTGAATCCTTTCGCATATATGTTTTTTCACACTAAGAACATTTAATCTTATTATTACTATGAACATTTTCGACATGTCTCTTAAAAGAATTTGAATGAGCAAATTTAACACTACATACGAGGCAGACGAAATTCTTCATTATATTGTATAGTTGTAGTTGTAGAAATTGTTTAACACACACTTGTCCTGAAACTTTTCTGCGATATGAATATTAGCGAGTATTTTCTTGTAGATTTTATTTGATAGGTATATATTTTTTAAAATTAAATCAACGACTGATATTGAAAGAGATGTTTTCTACTCACGATATGGAACAAGACTATTATTTAATAGTTTGATTATATAACATCAAATACAAACACATCCTACCTATAGCCCCGTATACTCTTACCGAACGAACATAGGAGTTTAACTCCTATGTCCTCTTTTATTGTGAACAACAACAAGAAAAATGATCATCAGGGGATGAACCATATTTTTATCATCCGAACAGGGAGGTATCATAGGTGTGTATTGATTTTTTACTTCGTAGTCGACATAATGTGGGAGTTTTCTTTTGATCCACACACACACGCAATTCACTTTTATGAACATGAAACTGTTAAGCGTAGGGGGAGGGTCTTCTATTATATCTATTATAATCCCTAAATATCATACAAACTGTTACGTTATAAAGATTATTGTGTGTGTGTGTGTATGTGTATATGTGAAATTTTTCTTCAAAACTACTTCGAATTTTTTTCCGGAAGCGGTAACGCTGAAAACGACACATTGATTCAGAGTTCCCATACGTCGGAGGATGGAAATTCTAATATCTTTTTCTTTGGTTTTTGCTATGTAGCTTTCAGAATTATAGCTTTATAATAGCTTTTGAGAGATTTGTTTGATGTATGTGTGTTAAGTGTCGTCACTTCGTCTTTTTCTGCTTACATCTTTTCGTTTTATTTTGTTCCTGGTTAAAATGCTGCTATACAATATTTGTTGGGTATTTTTTTTCTTAAGGAAGAATTACTATTTGAGAAATTTTTTAATGGAGTTCGGTTCATTAATTAACTGCAGTTTGAATTGTCAAATATTTTTTTTTTCATGAAAATCATGTTTATTGTAATATTTTACCAAGGGTTCATAAAATAAAATTTATTTCCTTTCTAAAAATTCTAATAAGGCATTACTAATCCTTTTTCCTGAAATAAATCTTATTATAATTATTAATTATTCCTTCTTCGTGACCTTTTTGTAAAAAATGTTTAAATTCTAAGTAGGCTTTAGGTCTTTTTTGCTTTCTCTTATCTAATAATTATAAGCCAAAGATATGGGAAATGGATGTTTTTACTGAAAGAGCAGTGGAAAATTTAGTTATAAACTTAAATGAAGAGAGTAGCAGCAGCAACTACTCGTAGGAGTGATAAAATGTTTTTTTGTAATTCAATTTTTTTTTGTGATTTATTTTTACGTAAAAAGAGATAAGGCCTATTGGGAAACTCTTAAAAAAACGCACCTACTATCTTACCTCTTGGTGATGTGGAAAAAGATAGATTTATTTTTATTAATTAATTTTGTTTTAGATTTAGTTTACGATCTACATTTTTCTGGTTCTATAACATTATGATATCATTAAAAAAAGTTTTAAAAACAATTTATAATATAAATTATTACTATAATTTACTATATTTTTTTTTTAATAGCTTAAGCAGATAGAGCTCAAAAAAAAGTGTGCCATCTGATTTGTTTGATAAATGTAAATTTAGGAAACAAAATTTCAAAAATCGTTAGAGTGGTTTTCTTAAAAATAAATTTTTTATATATAAAAATTCTTGAACATTTTTAGGAATACAACTTTTAGAATTAAATAATCTACAATCTTACACAAAATTTAAAAAATATTCATTGATTCGTTTTCAAGATATTGAATTTTCAAAAAAATTATTTTAATATTTTTTTAAAAATCCAAAAATTATTTTTTCAAAACATTTTATATGCTTAATTGTTAAAATTGTAAAGGACCACTTGCGAAAAAAATTTGGTTGAAATCGGTGTAGCCGTTAATGAGAAATTTGAAAACCAAAAAATCGGTTCTATAACAGGTACCGTTAATAACCGTTACAAATTTAGGAAACAAAATTTCAAAAATCGTTAGAGTGGTTTTCTTAAAAATTAATTTTTTATCTATAAAAATTCTTGAACATTTTTAGGAATACAACTTTTAGAATTAAATAATCTAAAATTTTGCACAAAATTTAAAAAATATTCATTGATTCGTTTTCAAGATATTGAATTTTCAAAAAAATAATTTTAATATTTTTTTAAAAATCCAAAAATTATTTTTTCAAAAAATTTTATATGCTTAATTGTTAAAATTGTAAGGGACCACCTGCGAAAAAAAATTTGGTTGAAATCGGTGTAGCCGTTAATGAGAAATTTGAAAACCAAAAAATCGGTTCTATGACAGGTACCGTTAATAACCGTTAAAAATTTTTTTTTCTACAATATTTATTTTAGTAATTATAGTAGCTCGTAATTTTTTTCAAAATCATTAGAGCCGTTTTTGAATTAAATCAATTTTTGGATACCGTTATTTTTTGAGATAAAAATACAAATTTCAATTTCCCCTCTAGCACGTTGACTGCCACCATACGAAAAAAAAAAAGCGTCATCGTTGTGCCAAGTGTATTTTTTTGTGTTAATGTATGTTTTATTGTGTGTTTATCAGTGTCCAATAGTTTTTTAGTAAAAGTGTATTGTTTTTTTGTGTTTTAGGAGCATGACCACCGGTCAGGTGGCACCTAGATAATAATAAATAATAAAATGTATGTGTCCGAAAAGTAAACCTTGTTGTATTTTCTACTCGCACCGTTTTTTTTTTTGGTTTTTTTGCAGAGTTATTTGAAAAGCCAATTATTTATTTGAAATAAGAAATGGATCCAAGAAGGTTTTATGGAAGGTTACGATGAAGCTTACGATGCGATGGACGACGAAGTTGATTTCGTAGGGTGTGATTCTGATGAGTATCTTCCTTCTGCTTCTGATGTACAATCCGATTCCGATTCCAACGCAATGGAACCATCTGATGAAGAGTCTGATGAAGATAATGTTCCTATTGCTAATACTTGGAGACCTGTTGATGGAAGTTCTGTGAAAAATTTTGATTATGTGGAACCCATGGAATCTGCCGCTGGTTCCAGTTCTACAATGGACACTTTTGATTATTTTTCACTCATGGTGACTCAAGAAGTGTATGAATTGATAGTTCTTCAGACAAATTTGAACGCTCAAAATGCGTTGTCTAGTAGAGCAGTTACTCGATCATCGCGCATAAGGAGTTGGGTTGATACGGATGTTTAAGAAAGAAAGGCATTTCTCGGACTCGTTATATATATGGGCATTGTCAAATACCCATCTATAAATGAATATTGGAGCAAAGATTAATTTTTGAAGAACTCGTTTGTCCCTCAAGTGATGTCACGGAACCGTTTTCAACTGATTTTGAAATTTATCCATTTCGCTGATAATGCAACTGTTCCTAACAATCGTCTAGCCAAGGTCAGTGGTCTTTTGGAAGTATTGGAACAAAATTATATGAATGCCCAAACTCCTGGTGAGGTGCTAGTTGTGGATGAGTCCATGATTCCCTGGCGTGGGAGACTACAGTTCCGCCAGTATAATCCTGGAAAGTCTCATAAGTACGGCGTAAAAATTTACAAACTTTGTGATCCATGTGGGTATACATACACCAGTTCTGTTTATGCCGGTAAAAACAATTGGCTCAATCAAAGAGGTATGCCAACGAATACAACGTCACATAGTACGCAAATAGTGCTAGACTTAGCGGATGCTTATCTCGACAAAGGCAGAACTATGGCGACCGACAATTTTTACACGTCAGTTGCCTTAGCAGAGACTTTGCTTGCTCGAAATACTCATTTGATAGGAACGCTACGCAAAAATCGCAAAGGAAATCCTAAAGAAGTAACAGATGCAAAGCTAAAAAGAGGTCAAATCGTTGGACGAGAAAACTCGGCTATCGTAATAGCCAAGTGGAAAGACAAACGCGAGGTACTTATGTTGAGCACAAAACACGACCTAGAAGAATGTGAAACAGGAAAAAGAGATCGGAATGGTGACTCCATAAAAAAGCTAAAAATGGTTATTGATTATAACCACGCCAAACAAGGCATAGATATTTCGGACCAAATGGCATGCTATTTTACACCATTGAGAAAAACAATAAGGTGGTACCACAAAATAGCTTTTGAGTATTTGCTATCAACATCTGTCGTCAATGCTTTGATTGTTTACAAAAAAAAAACTGGAAATAACATGCAAATCGCTCAGTTTAGAAAATCAATATGTGAGGCACTCTGCGAACAAAGAACTTCCATCGTACGGGTACAACGCCAATCTATTGCTCCTCATGTTCTCGAAGAATATAAAACAAGAGACCAAAACAACAGGAAAATCCGAAAACACTGCTTGAACTGTTATACAAAACTTTCCAAAACTATTGGGTGGAAAGAGGCAGCAAAAAAAGCCAAAAAAGTTTCAACTTTTTGCCAAAAATGCGATGGAAACCCAACATTTTGCTTGGAATGCTTCAATAAAACACACTGAATTTTATTTTTTATTTATTTTGTTCATTATATAATAAGAATCTAAAATAAATTTGTCTATAAAATCCTTTTCTTTGATTTAATTTTTGAATTATTACTTTTTTTATTCAAATAAAAAAATGCTTATAACTTCTGCAACTTTGCCGATATAGAGTTATTTATTTCAATGGATCAATGAGCGGACTTTTAACTACATGCCAACGAAGAAAAAATTACGTTTTCTCAGCAAGCCATCGCAAAAAATCGCTTCTAAGAACATATAGTATCTGACCCACCGGTGGGTCATGTGGCCTCCTGAGGAAAAATTTCCTGACCCACCGTTGGGTCAGATGGCAGTCAACGTGCTAGGGAATCTCATAAGAACCTTAAGTCCAAAGTTTGAAGAAAATCGCTTCAGCCGTTTAGGCTGCATGTCGAGGCACAGACAGACAGACGGACAGACAGAATTTCGAGACCTACTTTTTTAGCTTTCTCTATCATCGTAATGTTAGGGAAAATTATTATCTCGAACTTTTTTTTTGCACGAATCCTAAACTTGCCCTATACTACGTATATCGCAAGTAAAAAAGAGATAGCTTATTGAAATCCATAAAAGTATGGGTGAGAGGCAAACACCCTATCTTCCTTGTACTGAAAATACGAACTGAACAGAGTAGGGTTAGACATCTTTAGTTTTTAAATCCAGTATTCAGGTGTGAGGCCTAAAGAATAGCAATGGTTTAAGTACACCATAAAATGGTTAATAAATACGTTAATGGGGCTATGACTTTTAAATTAAAAGCGCACTAGAAACAAAATATTCAAAAATTAATTTTATTCTGGTGTTTTTGCTAGAAGCATGGACTTAAAGCTAAATGGGATATCCGGCCATACTCTACAGATTTTGAATTAACCTCGTGTCTGAAATGAATAAAGGAAATTTTAATAAACTGCATTGAAATTGACTCAAACAAAACCGAAACAGGATTTTGACGTCAGTTTTGTTGATTTGTAGGTTATTCCCGCATATCTATCACGTAAACGTCTAAGATGATTTCGCACACAGGTCATTCTAAAAAGAAGGTAGCTACATAATTTATTCCAAATATTTTACAAAGATATTTTTTTTCTAAAAAAGCTAAATAAGAGAAGAAACAATTTGTGCTACTTTTGACTTCATTCACACTATTCCATAAAAATTCAAAAACAATTGCATTTTAATGCTAATTTTGTACTTTCTTATGTCTGAAGTGCTTTTAATTTTCCAAAGAACTGATTTTAAAGGTTAACATTCAATAGAATTTTTTTTTTAATCTCCGAATTTCCCTGAAACGTCTAAACTAATTTTGATTAAATTTGTATGCAAACGCCTCTGGAAAGTGTTGATAAAAAAAAGTTAACCCGCCAACGGTGACCTATATGTCTGAGAGACCGATAAGAAGCTAAAGTAGAATAGAGGCTTGAATAAACGCCAAAAATCTATCCACAGTAGGATTCTACTTTAGCTTCTTATCGGCTGTAGAGCTACTAGCGATATTGTATTTGTAATGCATGTAAAATCATACTGTACTATGGATGACTTTTGCAATAAAACACACATAATAAAACTTTTAATAATTGTGATTGGAAGTGATTAAAAATAATCTTTCCGTCGGCTTTTTTTGGTCACTGTAGTTTTTGCAATGAAACAATTAAGTTACATTAGCTTTCCCGACGTTTCGGCAGGGGTTGCTGCCTTCTTCAGGGGAACTTTATTTGGACAACAAGAAAAAATATATTGTTTACATTATAATAACAATAATTGAAACAATACAAAATACACTCACTTTAATAAAACTGTGTTTAAATTTAAACTGACATTTAAAATTATTGTATCTAATAATTGTAATATTATTTACAAGAGTAAAGAAATAACCACTTCAAACGAAGTTTAATCTATGGAATTTAAACTTCCAATCACAATTATTAATTCCAAATTGGTCAATAAATCATTTTTAGTAAAACTTTTAATAACACGATTTGAAAAATCTTAAGTTGAAAACCCCGGTGGCGGGTTAAGAGCGATTTCATAATCATATGACTAACTTAGATCTGCGAAGTTTGTGTTCGTAAAAAAAATTGAAATCCGACTTGAGCAGGCCTGCAAAACAAATTACGTTCGTAAACATCAAAAGTGTGTAGAAGCTAAGTAGGTGTCGGGCAGTTTGTGTCGAAAAAAAAAAAAAATTTTAAATTGAAATTCTGCAGAAAGAAAAATTAAAATTAAAACAGGAAAACATGTTTCTATTTATTATTATTATTATTATATTTATTGTAGCAAAATATATATTATTTTTTCGCAAAATGCATTAATTGCACAATTTGCACAGATATGGTTATATTCTGCCTTACTAATGTGAATTATAAATATAGTTAATAACAAAATAAATTCAAAGAAATGGTATTCGAAGGAAAAACTACTAACAAAACCTTCATCCAATGTTGAAAAAAAAGAATAAATATATATATATATAAATTAAAAATATGAAAAATCCTTTATACATTTAAAGATTTAAATTTTAAAATTTACTTTGAACAATTTTTTTAAAATTTAAATCTTGGAATGTATAAAGGATTTTTCATATTTTTAATTAAATTCTTTTTAGTTTCTTGGAAGAATAATGGGTTGAACGTACTATTTGTATATTTTATTGTAAGTTTTTTTGACGTCACATATAACAGTGTGTTTTAAATAATACTAATTATTTGTATTTTATATTGTTTTTGTTAACCAATAAAGGCCTGATGAAGAGCATAAGAGCATGCTCGAAACGATGAGATGAACAACTAACATCTTTTATTGCATTTGACCTATAGCCCACAAAAATATAATTATTTATCTATAACGATATAAAGGTCACTAAAATTAGAATATTTTAAATAAATGAAAATATAAATAATCAAATAATTGATTAATTATTAACAAATAGTTACAGAATGAGTCTTAATAAATACTACCTAAGGGGCCAGTTATAGCGATCAGTAGAAACCATCAGTACAAAATTTCTTTTGCATAATTTCATGTGTTATAAAAAGATTTGAAACATAAAAATGGTACGGATCGATGGCAAATCAATTAAAATATTTTTGTCTGGCAAAAAATAATCCCAAGGAAGAATAATTTTTATAAGATAAGCATTTATTTATTTTACTGATGGAAATTCGTTTTACTGAACAGCTTTTTGCCAATTCAAAAAAAAATGGAACATTTCGTTTTAGTTTTCTGTGTTCTATTTTTTTACTGTTCCACTCCATCAGTAAAAAACTTACTGAAGCAATTTAGATCATTAAAAATAATAAAAGGTTGTTGCTGGAGGTTTGACATTTAATTACTGATAGAATTTTTATGATTACTATAACCGACCGTACGTAAAAAATTCCAGTTTTCAACTGTTTCAACTTTTACTGATGGTTTTTACTGATCGCTATAACTGGCCCCTAACATAATATCACAGTTCAGTTTTGTATCACTGAAAAAAAAAAAATAATAATAATTAAATAAATTATATATAATTAAATAACCAAATAAATAAATATATAAACAAATAACAAATCAATAAATAAATAAATAAATAAAAATAAATAATTAAGTAATAAATAAAATAATAAATAAAAAAATAAATAATAAATAAATAATTTTATACACAAAATGTTTTAAATAAATAGGTAACAAGGAATATATATTAATAATAATTGGACATGAATTAGATTCAAACAAATTATTATACAATTAATAAATACGAGTTCACATAAACTAGCTATGAAACCAAATTTGAAATTAGTATATTATCTGATGATTCACAAGAGAAATTATAGTTTTCATTTAACTTAAGAATTCTCTTGCGTACATTTTCGATATATGATAAGATGTGCAGTTCTTCTGTAGAAAAGTGCCACGGTTAATTTAACATCATTTTTAAAATTTTATTTTGGCTTATTTGAAGCCTTCTAATATGTGTTTTCGAACATCGCCCCCAAGCTGGTGACATTATAGCTTGAAATATTGATTTGAAAATAAGCAGTTTATTAACAGTACTTAATTTGGACCGCCTGTTTATATATGGATAAAGAATTTTAATGGTCACATTGATTTTTTTAATTATTTGTTGGATATGTAATCCATATGCAAGTTTTGCATCAAGGAGTACATCAAGATATTTAGCACTTGTATCCCAATTTACTTTAGAACCGCCGATTTGAAGGGTGTTGCTTGGTAAGAGGCAAGCTTTTCTTTTGCGGGTAAAAAAGACAGCTTGCGTCTTAGCAGCATTTAATTTGATTTTCCAATCATTAAAATATGCCTGTATCGTATTTAAATCGTATTACAGGATGGTTTCTATTGTGGAACCAACTGAATCCGATGTATAAATACTGGTATCATCTGCAAAAATACCTTTTTGACAATACCGTAAATTAGAGAAATCTGATGTTAATAATATATATAATATTGGAACAGATCCTTGGGGTACACCTGTGTTAATAGTGAAAACTTCAGACAGACAATTGTTAACAAATACATTGAATGTTCTTGAAAGAAGAAAAGATTTTATTATTTTAATCAGGTACATTGGAAAGTTTAAAGTTACAAGTTTGTGCAGAAGGCCATTATGCCAGACAGTGTCAAACGCTTTTTCGATTTCAAGTAGCATCATTCCTGTACTTTTTCCTAACAAAACATTATTTTTTACATCCCTTGTAATTCTGTGTACTTGATATACAGTACTTTGGTAAGCTCTAAAACCAAATTGTTTAGGAGGTAGCAGGCTGTTTTGGTTTATTCGAGCAATAAGTTAAGTTTTAATGAGTTTTTCGAAGCATTTGCGCAGAGAACTAAGCAGACTGATTGGCCTGTAGTTCAAAGGTTCACTTGCACTTTTACCTGGCTTCAATATAGGTATAATTTTTGCTCTCTTCCATTCCAAAGGAAAATAACCTAGTTTAAAACAGGAGTTAAACAGCTGTTTTAAAAACTTTATACAAGCGCAGTTTATCAAATCCTACAGATTTTTTTGTTTTTAAAGTTGATAATATATTTTGTATATCTTTCATTGAGACAAGACGCCCATCCTAATTAACTCCACTCGTATCTATAAAATCAACAGACCTATTAATATTAACTGCAGATTCAACTAAATTATTGCCAGGTACACTCGTATTATTACCTACAAACAGGGTTACCATTTCAGAAAATGACAAAAGGGAGATTTAACATTTTATTTACCGGGACAGCTGGGTTTCAGGGGGGACAAAATTTCAAAATCCTCTACTTTTAATTTAAGAAATAAATACAAAACCAACTTGATTTTTTATAATAATATTAATTCTTTTTAACAATGGTTTATTATACGGTACATGTACGATGTGTCTACTGTCAATTCCCCTAGTCCGTACGCCGGAAAACGACGTGCCAATACCATATCATCCCATCATCTTTTGTTAATACTTGGTACCGTTCATAAATAATTCGATAGTCAAAAAACCATCAGCTAGACAAAATCACACACGACCAGAAAGAATAACCATTACGAACACGCAACGGTTACGACATCATCGCGACGCATCGACTTTTTTTTAGTATTTGCTAATCTTGTTTGAAGTTTAACTTAAATTTAATATTTCTGTTTTAACTATAAGTTGTACTTTTATTTTATTTTAGTATTTAAAATAAAACTTTTATATCAGTTTTACTGAACCAAACTGTCTTTTGTCGGCGCAACCCTCCCACATATAAACATTATGTACCTAATTAATTAAAAAAATAAAGGATTTAAAAAAGGAACATAAGCTCAGATATTCATGTTTTCGTATACACATTCCGTGATATAAAAGTAAGGATAAGTTCAAATCATTCATAAATTATATTTATCGCCTAATTTTATTTTTTGCAACAAACTGCCATTTTCATATATTAATTTGTAAAAATCATAGCAACTCAATTTATAGTTATGTTTAACAATAAATTCTGTTTCAACTGATTCGACAAGTAAACTATTTCTGTCTTTTCGCCAGGTGTTAAACATAAGACATGTATTCAGTTGTAAAAACTTTCAAAGTTATGATGGAAGTATCCACAGATTTGCTTAAGAAATCAATTAAAAAAGTAAATATTAAAAAGGAAGTAGTTTTTGAATGGAAAAGTTGAAAAATTGAGAATGCGTAAAAAAGGGGTTCATTTGCTTTCTCTGAGCTTGATAACATAAGCGTATTACCAATTTTTAAAGCAGGAATATGCGTTTTACTTTTTTTTATAACCTTAACAATATTCCAAAACGGATTACTGGATTTTTGCAAGCTATGCAGGATATTTGTCTATCACAGAATATATTTTGTTCCGTAGCCCTAAAATAGGCTTTTCCCGGGCGAAAGTTTAATCTCAAAAATTTCTTTTTTTTTTTAATAATTATTCTAAAAAACTCAGATTTTTTTAGGTTTTTTAATCAATCATCATCGAAGACATCCTTCAATATAATTTGAAAAAAATGGATTTTATGTTCTACTATGTTTACGAACACAAATTTATTAAAACACTGCCACCTGCTTGCTTTTGCGGGCAGTAGAAAAATAAAATTAATATGCAGATGCGTAAGATCTTTCGCAGATTTCTGGAGTTACAAACCCACCCTTAGTTCTTAAGAATTGGAACCTAGCAGTCTTTGGACACAAACCAGTCGATATTAATACAAATTTGCTCATAAAAGGACCATGCGTACATAACATACATACATACAGATGTGAACAAAATAATTTATTTCTCAGAAAACGTCGGCCTTATTCTCGGCAGTAAACAAACCTTATAAGTACCTAGCTACCTTAAATAGAATATTTTTTTTTTTCGACTTTCTTAATAAAAAAAACTTGTATGAATAATATGAATAAATTAGTTTTTTGTCGTATGTAAAAATATCTAAAAAATCGTTTGCTGCCTAACGGCTCGCGTACACATAACTCGTTATCGGCCGAATTATGCTTGTCATTCGTCTGCCGAACTCGGCCGTTTGAATCAAACGTATGAAAAAAAGAGAGCGCGTACACCACTACAACCGACATCGTCCGTTAATAACGGATCAACCGACTAATCCGATCTTGTTTGGATTTTATGTCAGTTTGACAGTTATTTCTTGCTTAAAATTAAATCAAAAATTAAAATAAGATAAAATTAATAGTGAATAGCTAATTTATTGTGTTTATAATAGAGCCACGTTTACTTTTCACATTTCACACTTCCACTGTGGTGCGTTCTTTTATTAACCATAGTTAACTATGGTTGATATGTCAAAAAAAATTGTTGAAGTGTCATTGTTAGATTTAGTTGGAAATTGTTACATTTCATTTTGGAACGATTTATTGTAAGATATTGTTGATCTGTCAAACGAAAATTTGGAAAACTTTATTTTATCGTTAATTACCATAAAATCATGTTATTTTTCTACAATATAATCTCCTTTTTCATTAAAAATGGTAGAAAATTCAATTTTAATTCATTTCACTTCACCAAAAGCTTTGATTTGATTCTTCAATTTTAATTTTTTTTGTTAACAATCCTTCTCCCATGTGCTTTGACAGATCAACACTTTCAACTCATATCATGGAGATGAATTGAAAATAGTTACGAATTGTAACTATTTGACACTAATAAACTGAATTTAGGAACGATGTGATGACGTCATATAGTTACAAATCGTAACTATTTTGTAATAAAGGAACGACCATTGTTAACTATAGTTAACCATAGTTAACTATGGTTAATAAAAGAAAGCACCACTGGCATCCTTTAAAATCGGCATTGTTAAAAACAGGCATCGGGCGAGAACGGGTGTAGTGTATGCAGACTAACGTCCGAGACATTCGTCCGTATAGCTTCGATCCGATTTCAGCCGGTTAATCGAATGCAGTGTACGCGAACCGTAAGGCTGCCAGGCTTAAGTCAAGAAAATGTTTTTTTTTTAATAGTTGTTTTCATTTTAATCGGAGTTACATTATTATCCTTCAAACCAAAATTTCGACTTTTTGTCAACCCCCCCTGAAATTTTGTTCTGCGTTCGCACCTGCGTTCTATTATCAAATCCGTTGGATTGCAGCTTATTGATACTTCAGTCCGGCCAGCGGTCGCTTCTGGAGGGAAGCACTAATGTAATTCCTCAAATGAAAATTCTTGAACCAGATTATTGAGAATATCTATGAATAACATACATTTATGTGTTTATTTATGATTTAAAAAAAAAATACTAGTAGGTTCTTGTTCTTACCAGTGATATGTGTTTTCTAATTTGGCAAAACGTTTTCTTTGCTGACTATTTTCCTCAAAAGTGTTGCCCATTGTTTTGTTGCAGATCCATGTGACTGGGTATAAACATTGGTATAAATTAAGAAATATAGACTTAGCAATAACTTCAAAAACCTTAGGCTGCGCGTACAGTAGTGCGACAAAGCGATGCGATGCGAGAAGGTATACGAGATTCGAGCAAAAGTGGTCAAAAGAGTTTGTGAACGTGATGCTTGCGATAAGTATGTGTTAAAATCGCAACACTCGCAGCAAATATCGCTTCACTGTGCCCACGTTTATAAGAATAAATGTAAATACTTTTCTCGCACGGAAACATTTCTCGCATCGCATCGCTTTGTCGCACTACCACACGCGCAGCCTTACTCACCTATCCATATCGCCAGAGAGTTTCTGACGAGAGATGTATTAAATAATTGTTAGACAGAGATTAATGCTGCGAGATTATTAAAAAACTATCGATGTCAATTAGATTTGGTGTCTTCTGAACGAAAGCAAAAAACTCTTCAATAATTTCTGGATCAAATTTTGGAGATGCCAAAAGGGACTAGAAGAAAAATATTTATTTGAAAAACGAATTCCAGTATTTGCTTGAATTTTCAGCGTACGACACAGCGCTTCGTTACCCCAACCAAGGAAATGCATATCATGTTCGCCCTCATCTGCCTTACTACAAAACTCACTACCAAAGGGGTTCAAGTGATTGAGGTATGAAGGTCGATCATTTTGACACGCAACTGTCCGTAAAAATTGTTCATCAGAATGCTCATCGAATGTTTTGTAATCGAGAATAAGTGGAATGAACTTGCAAGGTAGCCATAGTCTTATGGTCCTTTGGTACGATATTCTTCTCATAGATTGTGGCATCTAGTTCTTCGGTGAATCGTTGAAATACCACCACGCCGACGTATTGGTCACGCAGCAGTTTGTGGCATTGGACTAAGATAGTCGCAATCATCGAGACTTGTTGCCTGTCCATTCTCCAAATTTTGAAAATACTGCCTCAAAAATGGACAAGAGATTGTCCGGGCGGCTTACGCATAATTGTACAATGCAACCCTCCAACACTGGCTTTGTACCTATTATGTGTTTGAATGTAGTTTTCACACTCGCAAAGGCTTTGTTGCTACTCTAGGCCCTGGTTCGACGCCATGATTGAGGACATTGCGATTCAAGAGAATATAACTTTTTCCTTCCACTCGAACAATCTTGTTGCTTTGTTGCGGTAAATATTACCACAACAAGTTTCACTGGGTATTTCTGTATCCATAATCAATTTAACCTGCATTTTCTATTGTGGCTCCAAAATGCTCTTAGAGTCAGTAGATACCTGGGTTCCATCAACCAGAGACCTGCTCTAAAAGTATTTTGGAAAAGCAATAAACTCAGGTACCTATTCGATCGAAATTAAGTGGAACAGTTGGTTCCAAAATACGAGACTTTGTTTTCCATGCGGGCGGACGGTCTCATGTTGATGTGCCGGCGGATGAGCTGAAGAAGTGAGCGAGTAAGGCGGACTCTTACTTAAATCTTAATAAACAAAATATCATCCTAAATTTAACTTAACTTATCAATGTATAGTAATATGGGTCATTAAGGCTTAGTGTCTAACTTTTGAAATTCTTAATTCTAGTTTTAAAGTATTGAATTGTCTATAGAACAACTATCGGAAGTTATTTAATAGAGTAGGGTTCACATTTTGAAAAACAAGCCTCCCTTTATCTCTTCAAAAAAAAATGTAGAATTCTTTCAATCGCGCTTCGAATCACGCGCGTATAGTTTTTTGGTAACTGAGAAAATGCTCAGAATAAGCTTCGTCTTGATTTTAATTCTTTTGATTTTTCTCGAAAAATATAGTTTTGGGATGGGTCTGAACTCGGCCATTAAGGTTCGGCAAGTTTTGGAATAACATCCAACAACTTGCTGAATCCGTGCATGTGAGCGTGAGTGTAAAGTTTCGCTGAGAGTCAACAACGGAGGTTTTCTGGGAGCGAGGAGTATTTCCAGAAAGCCGGTGTCCCGTGACCGACAATCACGAAAACGTATGGCTGAATGTATGAATGTGTGGGTGAATGGAATGGTCGAGGGAAGAAAGTTTTGTAAGCTGGGAAAGGCACTCTGTTGAGAGCTAACTCAGCAACAAGTTGTGCAAGATTCGAGGAAAATAGAAAGGAAAAAGATCAGGAAAAAGATTGGAGATTATTAAAAAGGAAAGTCGGAAATTAAAGGACCAAGTTTGGAAATATTTTTAGAAGAAAAGGGATTCGAGGTGCGAAGAAACTAGGTGGAAAATTGCGAGGAGATAGAGGAGTAAAAGACAGATAAGTAGAGCTAGAGATTTGATAAAATTATTTTGGTTAATTATTGTTTAATTGAATAAATTTCCGATAGTGTTCTTTTATTGATATAATTTTAGCCCGGTTAAATTATAGTTCGGTTTAATTTCGTTTCGAACTCAATACATTTTTGGGACGCGTTATTTATTTCTTTTGTTCGGTGTTAACGGCCCAGTTTTACCTTGTTCTTTTGTGGCTAAACGGTTCTCTGTAAGCCTATTAAATTATTCGTGTATATTAATTTTAACTGAAAAGATCTTGGGTTTTAATCCTACACGTAAAGGTTTCCCAAGCAATTTAGCTTCATTAAAAAAAACTCTTTTAAAAAGTAAATTTGTTCTTTAATTTCAATTTAAAAATTCGTCGTTGTTGTTTGCTTCAAAAGGTTTGTGATTTCCTTTCTTTCAAAAAAAAAATTCACTGGCGCCCATTTTGTGCAAGTACACCCTGTACTGCACATTACCTTTTTTTTCAATTTACATTTTGTATTATTCTTTTATTAATCGAATTCGATTACTAAAATCATTTTCTACTGAACCCACCCCATTGCTGAGCTACTGGGTGACAGCACTACATATGTGTTGTTGGTTGTGAGTTATTAAACGTACCCATTTCATTCTGTTTGACAGATTGTCATTTCATTTTGTTCGCGACGCACGCCGGTTAGTGCATTTTTAATTTTATACACTCGTTTGTGAAAATTTGTTTTGGATTCGGAAATCCATTTGTGTTTCGTGGATAGTAAATCCACCATCATAAAATTATAGTTAAATTCATCCTAAAATCACGTTTATAAATTTCACAACAATTGGCGTCCAAACGCGGGGCTTCCTTTTGTTTATATCGGTGGAAATTTTTTTTTGCTTCAAGAATACCTACCATTGTTTTGTTCTGTGTGCATTTAGGGAAGTGTGTTAATTAATTTGTTTATTAAAGAAATTTACTTGGTGTTGTTTTCTATTTTCCTAGGTGCATAAAAAGGAGGTGTAATTTATATTGTACGAGACAACATTGTGAAGGAAATTAGGAAAACCTGGGAAAAGTTGTTGGCCATATTGGAATCTGTGAATTGAAAGCTACATAAATAAGCATACGTCATAGGAACAGTAGCAAGTGACAAAAAAAGAATACAAGTGATTTGAGTAAGGTTTTCTTTTTTTTTTTTTATTAATTAATTTCTTATTGTGTTTAGTGAGAATTTGCAATTTGCCACTTAACAAGTTGTTTTATATAATATCTATTTGATTTACCTTTTTTGTTGTACAAAAATTATTTTCATTGTGTGGAATATAGTGTGGTCTCTTTCAGACCAACCATTTTGTTGTTAGATAAAATAATTATTTTGACATTAGACAACGTAACGTAACGTAACGTAGTGCAGTGCACATTTAGTTCAGGGTTGTGTAGTAAATTTTTGCTACTACTTTTTTTTAATACTTTTCGTTGCTACTACTTTTTAAGTATCGGGTTGAATACTATTTTCGTGCGGTGTTTTATTTTGATGATAGTCGAATTAATTGTTTTGATACTTAGTGCTTAAAACAAAATTGAATTTAACGTGTTTTTTTTTTGTAAAGGGATTTAGTTTGTTTTTATCTTCAATTGGTTTTAGCTATTAATTTTTGTTTAACTCGATTATTTTTATTCGCGTTTAAGTTTGCTTAAGACATTTCGTTTTTTTTGTAAAGGTTTTTTTAATTCACTTTTTAATTATTTTAGTTTGTTTTACACTTTTTTTGAAAATGGAAACTAGTCAAGTGAATAGGTTATCGCAAGACGAAATAATATATGAGGTAGAGTTTAGAGGATTACCCATAGGGACAGTAGAAGAGATGCGCAAAGCGCTTAGGGTTGCATTAAAACTGGAGCGTAAGAATTCTTTTATACCTCCCGCTTATCCGTTCACCTTTGAACAGGATTTTGCGGCGGTTGAGAAGAAGTTAGGAGAAATTTTGAAACTGTTAGAAAATCCTCCGAAGTCGGAAACTTCGAAGGAGTATTTAAAAATTATTACGAAGGTAGAGTGGGGGTTGCGTAGGATGGATAGGAGCATTCCAGAGAATGAGAGTCAGGAGAAGAGCAAGTTGGCTCTTAAAAATAAAATAGTTATGGCTATGGCAGAGTTAGAGGATGACGAAGATGAAAATGAAGAGGAGGAAGATAGTGAAGAGGAAGAAGAACAAAATAAAAAGAAACAGGAAAAGGAAATTAATAAGAATAGTCAAGTTGAAAAACAGCGTTCAGCTGAACCTCAGAAGATTAGGTCGGTGGTTACTTCTGCCGGTACATCGACAAGTTTAGGAGTGGCAAGCAGTAGCGTAGGAGAAAACAGTGATAGGAGCAGCCCACTGGTAGAGCGGGTTGTAGTTAGCTCAGAAAAATGTCTAAACATTTCCAAATGGAGTGTGAAGTTCACTGGTGAGCGCTGTGGTGCTTCAGTGAACTCGTTTTTAGAAACGGTGAGTGAATATCGTCAGGCTAGGGGGGTTTCGGAACCCCAACTTTTTAAGGCAGCAGTAGAGCTTTTTGTAGGAAAAGCTTTAATTTGGTTTAGGGCAATTAGGGTGTCAGTCAATTCGTGGCCAGAACTTGTCAGAGAGTTGAAGCTGGAGTTCTTGCCACCGAATTACGATGACTTACTTTTAGATGAGATTAGGCGTCGCACACAAGGCAACGATGAAACAATCGGGGTTTATGTGGCGACTATGCAAAATTTGTTTGGTAGGTTGTCAGATCCAATTTCGGAAAGTAGGAAGTTGTCAATGATTCAGCGGAACTTGACACCTTTCTACCAAACTCAGCTTGGTTTGGTGAAACCAAGTTGTGTAGCCGATTTGGTTAATGCAGGTAGGAGCTTAGAAGCGGTTAGGGCAAATGTGAAATCGTATGTTCCACCACCTAGTGCTAGGAATAAAAGGAACCTGCTAGAACCAGATCTAGCATATTTCGATAGGGAATTTCCTGTAGTTTCAGTTGTTGCTGATAACAACGGAACTGCTCAGCAGGGCCAATCTTCAATGAGATGTTACAATTGCAATGGATCTGGCCATTTTGCAAATAGGTGTTCTGCTCCTAGGCGTTGTTTTGGGTGTGGGCAGTTATGAGTTAGTAGGCAGAATTGTCGTCGCTGCTCGGGAAATGGGCAAAGGACTCTTGCGCCAGCAGGGCTGAACGTCCGAAGACAATAAATAGGTTACCCGCTGGTAACCAGTTGGTGAATCAGATTCACTTCGGCTTTACGTTGGAGGCAAACGGTAGTGATAGGAGACCATTTTTAGGAGTAAGCATTTATGGTTCCAAATTTGTAGGTTTATTAGATTCAGGAGATTCAGGAGTTTCAAAATTTAGGTCTTTTTTTAAAGACAGACGCTGTTGGCTGCGTTCGGTTAGCGGACGGAACAGGTGTCGAAATGTTAGGGACCCTCGCTCTTCCAATAATAATAGAGGACAAGGCAGTATTGATTGACTCTCTTGTCATACCAACTCTGCCACACACAGTGATCCTTGGTGCAGATTTTTGGGCACTCTCGGGTATAGGTCCGGATTTGAGGTCACGTGAGTGGAATTTTTCGGAACAGCCGGTTTCGATTTGTTCTATTACAGAACGTTCTGAGTTGAGTGATAGGGAAATAAAGTGTTTAGAAAATTTGATAGAAGAATCTTTTAAGAAAATGCCTGAAGGCTTAGGGTGCACAACTATGGTTGAGCACAAGATTACGACGTCGGCGGAACCGATTAAACAACGGTATTATCCGGTTTCTCCGGCAATGCAGGGACATATAGACAAAGAATTGAATGAAATGTTAGAGGCAGGAGTTATTGAGAGATCGACTAGTGCGTGGTCATCTCCAATACTGTTAGTTAAGAAAAAGGACGGCTCCTATATATTCTGTGTGGATTATAGGAAGCTAAATAAAAATACAGATAGGGATGCTTATCCACTTCCATATATTAATTCAATTTTAGATAGGCTTCGAGGTGCAAGGTTCTTGTCCTCATTAGACATAAAATCAGCATATTGCCAGATTCCTATGGAGGAGGAATCGAAGCCTTACACTGCCTTTACGGTTCCTGGGAGAGGCCTTTTTCAATTTCGAAGAATGCCTTTCGGACTTCAGAACTCGCATGCGACTTGGCAGAGGTTTATCGACACAGTTTTGGGTGCCGACCTCGAGCCATACGTTTTCATCTATTTAGGCGACATCATCATCATTACAGAACATTTCGAACAACATCTTGAAATTCTGAATGAGGTGATGAAAAGGTTGAGTGAAGCAGGATTGAAGGTCAGTAGGGAGAAATATAATTTTTGCATGCCATCGCTGAAGTTTTTAGGGTGTATAGTGGATCGAAATGGTTTACATGTAGATCCAGAGAAAGTGGAAAGCATGGTTAGGATTCCAGCACCGAGAAATGTAGAAGAAGTTAGGAGTTTTATAGGGACAGTTTCATGGTACCGTCGTTTTGTACCAAAATTTGCTGAATTGCTTAGGCCGTTATCAGATCTATTGAAAAAGAATAGGAAGTTCACTTGGACTCAGGAATGTGAGGATAGTTTTAGGAAGACAAAAGAGTGTTTGGTGACAGCACCAATATTTACTTGCCTAGATTTTAAATGACCTTTTGTCGTACAAACAGACGCATCAGATTTTGGTATCGGTGCAGTTCTTTTACAGAACTTTGATGAGGGAGAAAAGGTTGTCTGTTACCTTAGTAGGTCTTTAAATAGAAATGAGAGAAATTACTCCACAACAGAGAAAGAGTGCTTAGCTGTACTGTGGGCTATTGAGAAATTACGGCCGTATATCGAAGGTGTTCAGTTTACGGTTGTGACGGATCACTATTCCCTTGTATGGTTAAGTAATCTTAAGGATCCGCAGGGAAGGTTAGCTCGTTGGGCAATTAGGCTTCAACAATTTGATTTTGAAATCATTCACCGTAAGGGCAAAGAGCATGTTGTTCCTGATATGCTTTCTCGAGGAGTGCCACAGTTGGGTGGTATCTCAGACGAGGATTCAGACCCTTGGGTGACCAAAACGATTTCAGATTTCAAACTCGTCAAAGCAAATCATGTAATAGTGCATGAAAATAATCAAGAATAGAAGTGAGTAGTAGGGAAAAATGAAAGGTTAGGGATATTACAGGAATACCATGATGGTCCTTTAGCAGGTCACATGGGTGTTAGGAAGACTTTTGCCAGAATTGGGGCAAAGTTTTACTGGCCAAAAATGAGGGCCGATATAACCAAATACGTTAGGAATTGTAAAGTTTGCCAACAGGTAAAGCCGGTGAATGATAAGCCAGCTGGGTTAATGATAGGGATTAGGGAACCATGGGAAATGATTTGTGTTAATTTTGTAGGTCCACTTCCCAAATCAAGTAGGAGTTTTATTTATATTTTAATGGTAGTGGATTACTTTACAAAGTTTCCACTACTGTTCGCGTTAAGGTCGGCTACTGCTAAGGCTATAGTTAGGGAACTTGAAGACAATGTCTTCCTTTTATTTGGCATCCCAAAGGTGATCGTGTGTGACAATGGTCCCCAGTTCCGATCTAAGGAATTGAAAGCGCTTTGCCAGGCGTACGCGTCACTTCACAGCAGGCGAATCCTGCGGAGAGAATTAATCAGATTTTGAAGACGACGTTGAGGGCTTACGTCGCTGAAAATCACCGTGTGTGGGATTCACAACTCAGCAAGGTGGCGTGTGCTATTCGCACGTCACAGCATGAGGTTTTAGGTGTCTCGCCTTATTATGAGAATTTTGGTAGGGATATGGTGAATTCAAGTCAGGAAGCACCAATAATAGCAGATAGTTCAGGAAATGTTCAGGATCGGGAGACGATCGCTGAACGCTTTAAGGAACTAAGGTTAGATATAGGGAAAAAGTTGCAAGCAGCATCTAAAAGATATGCTCAGAATTACAATCTTCGACGGCGTGATGTTCAATATCACCCGGGCGAGATTGTCTGGCGTAGGAATTTTTCGTTGTCGGATGCCGCGAATTATTATGCTGCCAAATTAGCACCCAAGTTTGTCGGTCCATTTGAGATTAAAAAGCGTGTGTCACCGTGGACATATGTCTTACAAGATAGTAGTGGTAAAGAGCGCGGAATTTGGCATGTGAAAGATTTAAAACCGTATACCGATGCATCCGAAGATTAATATGTAAATTAACGTAGTTTGTTTTGATTTTGTTTGATATTCGATAATTTTCATTTTTAATTTTTGATTTTAATTTTTGATTTTTATTTTGATGGAAAAACCATTCTCTTTTTCTATTACCTTGGCGAATCTTAGAAAATGTGTTACAGAAATGTAAGCACATTTCCTAGGAGGTAAGGGTGGGATTTGTTGCGGTAAATTTTACCACAACAAGTTTCACTGGCCTATTTCTGTATCCATAATCAATTTAACCTTCATTTTCTATTGTGGCTCCAAAATGCTCTTAGAGTCAGTAGATACCTGGGTTCCATCAACCAGAGACCTGCTCTAAAAGTATTTTGGAAAAGCAATAAACACAGGTATTCGATCGAAATTAAGTGGAACAGTTGGTTCCAAAATACGAGACTTTGTTTTCCATGCGGACGGACGGTCTCATGTTGATGTGCCGGCGGATGAGCTGAAGAAGTAAGCGAGTCAGGCGGACTCTTACTTAAATCTTAATAAACAACATATCATCCTAAATTTAACTTAACTTATCAATGTATGGTAATATGGGTCATTAACGCTTAGTGTCTAACTTTTGAAATTCTTAATTCTAGTTTTAAAGTATTGAATTGTCTATAGAACAACTATCGGAAGTTATTTAATAGAGTAGGGTTCACATTTTGAAAAATATGCCTCCCTTTATCTCTTCAAAAAAAAATGTAGAATTCTTTCAATCGCGCTTCGAATCACGCGCGTATAGTTTTTTGGTAACTGAGAAAATGCTCAGAATAAGCTTCGTCTTGATTTTAATTCTTTTGATTTTTCTCGAAAAATATAGTTTTGGGATGGGTCTGAACTCGGCCATTAAGGTTCGGCAAGTTTTGTAATAACATCCAACAACTTGCTGAATCCGTGCATGTGAGCGTGAGTGTAAAGTTTCGCTGAGAGTCAACAACGGAGGTTTTCTGGGAGCGAGGAGTCTTTCCAGAAAGCCGCTGTCCCGTGACCGACAATCACGAAAACGTATGGCTGAATGTATGAATGTGTGGGTGAATGGAATGGTCGAGGGAAGAAAGTTTTGTAAGCTGGGAAAGGCACTCTGTTGAGAGCTAACTCAGCAACAAGTTGTGCAAGATTCGAGGAAAATAGAAAGGAAAAAGATCAGGAAAAAATTGGAGATTATTAAAAAGGAAAGTCGGAAATTAAAGGACCAAGTTTGGAAATATTTTTAGAAGAAAAGGGATTCGAGGTGCGAAGAAACTAGGTGGAAAATTGCGAGGAGATAGAGGAGTAAAAGACAGATAAGTAGAGCTAGAGATTCGATAAAATTATTTTGGTTAATTATTGTTAAATTGAATAAATTTCCGATAGTTTTCTTTTATTGATATAGTTTTAGCCCGGTTAAATTATAGTTCAGTTTAATTTCGTTTCGAACTCAATACATTTTTGGGACGCGTTATTTATTTCTTTTGTTCGGTGTTAACGGCCCAGTTTTACCTTGTTCTTTTGTGGCTAAACGGGTCTCTGTAAGCCTATTAAATTATTCGTGTATATTAATTTTAACTGAAAAGATCTTGGGTTTTAATCCTACACTTAAAGGTTTCCCAAGCAATTTAGCTTCATTAAAAAAAAAAAATCTTTTAAAAAGTAAATTTGTTCTTTAATTTCAATTTAAAAATTCGTCGTTGTTGTTTGCTTCAAAAGGTTTGTGATTTCCTTTCTTTCAAAAAAAAAATCGCTGGCGTCCATTTTGTGCAAGTACACCCTGTACTGCACATTACCTTTTTTTTCAATTTACATTTTGTATTATTCTTTTATTAATCGAATTCGATTACTAAAATCATTTTCTACTGAACCCACCCCATTGCTGAGCTACTGGGTGACAGCACTACATATGTGTTGTTGGTTGTGAGTTATTAAACGTACCCATTTCATTTTGGTTGACAGATTGTCATTTCATTTTGTTCGCGACGCACGCCGGTTAGTGCATATTTAATTTTATACACTCGTTTGTGAAAATTTGATTTGGATTCGGAAATCCATTTGTGTTTCGTGGATAGTAAATCCACCATCATAAAATTATAGTTAAATTCATCCTATAATCGCGTTTATAAATTTCACAACTTTACTGACTTTTTTCTTTGCGGTATAGATTTTAGTTTTCTTGGATTGTATGTCCTTTTGCAGACTCATTGAAGAGTTTTACGATTTGCTTATATGATAATTCACGATAATTTCACTAATTAAAGTGAATTGCAATCGCTAAAAATTGTGCAACTTACAAAACAATTGCCCTAGTTATGTTTTTTTTTTTTTTTTTTCCTTCGTAAGTATAAAAAGTACCTCCATCATTATTCTCTTCAATTCTTCTGAGGACGGCTTTTTATTACTATTGAACTGAATAACTAAACTGTGTTTTGATACATCTCTACGGGCCAATGCACAGTTATATTATATTTATAAGTAAATAAACTTTTATTAAAGAAATGAAAAACTTACACGATTTCACGTAACAACGTAATTAATTAAGTTAACTTATTGAGAACTGTTACATTTGACAAAACAACAAAAAAAACTTACCTACTGTCAGTTTGGCAAATTTCGCCATTTTGTTTCTTAATCCACCACTTACACGGATTCACGGATAGGAAAAAAAAGAGTAAATTAAGGTGCCAGTTATAGCTGTCATTGAATACCATAATTGAAAAAGTTAATGTTGATTTTGAGACCCTTCGAAAGTTTAATCATTAAATATTTTAATGCAGAAATATAGCTTACGACTTCAAAATTATATATTTTATTATATTATTATTTCTCCTCCAAAAAACAAATTCATTTGGACCCATATCTTCCACAAAACGCAACTTTTAATTTTTTCAATGATCATTGGTAAGGTAGTTCATCATTGAAAAATTAAAAGTCATTTTATGAGAAAAATTGTGCCGAATTGAATTTTGTTTTACCTAGAAATAATTATTTAGTCAATTAGATTTACTTTGGCATCAAAATAATCATTAATTTTTTCTCCAAAATCTCTCAAAATTAACAATTAATATTTTTAATAATGGTTTCCAGTGATAGCTATAAGGGGCCAGTTATAGCTATCATTAAAAACCATCATTGAAAATATTAATTGTAAATTTTTAAGGATTTTGAAGAAAAAATAAATGATTATTTTGATGCAAAAGTAAAGCTAATTGACTTAATAATTATTTCTAGGTAAAACAAAATTCAATTTGGCTCAACTTTTCTCATAAAATGACTTTCAATTTTTCAATGATGAACTACCTTACCAATGATCATTGAAAAAATTAAAAGTTACTTTATGGGGTAGATATAGGTCAAAATTAATTTTTTTTGGAGGAGAAATAATTTTGAAGTCGTAAGATATATTTCTGCATTTAAATATTCAATGATTAAGCAATCGAAGGCCCTCAAAATCAACAGCTAACTTTTTCAATGATCGTTTTCAATGATAGCTATAACTAGGGCCTAACTGGCCAGATATATATAACTTTTAGTGGGCTGTAGGACCTACAGCCCACTAAAAGTTATATATATCTATCTTTATCGATAAAAAGGTCACAAATATTTAATAATTTATAAGCTATAACTAGCCTCTAAGTGAGTTTTCTCTTAATCACCTCAAGTAAATTTTGCGGGTGTTTTTTTTTTTTGTAGGTAAGATTTATTGAACAAAATAATATTTACATTTTGACTTATAACTAGTTAGATACGATGATATTATGCATTTATTGGCACATAGGGGGCCTGTCAAAAAATTAATTCTAAAAGTCGGTTGACTCCTCGGGGTGTTCCGTCCGGTTATTAAATTGTGGTTTAGGTGGGGGGATTGGTTGGCATTTAGCCTTGGTGATATGCTGACCCTGTGTCAGCGTAGAACGAAACTGTTTGCTCGTTGTCCGTGATGATGTTGTCGTCCAGGATGGCCATCGTACTGAGATACCTCGCCTCGGGGTGTCGTTGCTGAGTATCCATTCTTCTCATCAGTTGATTTGGGTGACTGTTGGTGAGTCCTACTAGCTTCTTTGCTTGAAGCTGTAGGTACCTGTCCTGGGGGATGATGCTCGACTCTGTGTAAAGACGCCTGTTGCTGTGATGTCTCATTCGCTGCCGGTCGAAATGTAGTCCGGTTCACATCCTTAGTAGCTTTCTTTCGAACATTTGAAGTTCCTTTATGGCCGTCTTCAAGATGGAGACCCAGACTGGGAAGGAATAGCTGATTACGGGCCGCAGGAGCTGCTTGTACATAAGAAGCTTCGTCTTCTGGCTTACTCCGTTTCTGCCTAGGTACTTCACGTTCTTTTTGGCTGCTATTGTAGATCCGTCCGGAAGTTTCAGAACCAGACTTCTGCAGTTGGCTGCGCTGCAACTACCTCTACTGGGTCTCCGGAAGCACACAAGCTCCGATTTGGAGGTGTTTATCCGGATGCCCCATTTCCTGTAGAAGGCGTAGAGTCTGTTGACGTGCTGCTCAACTTTGCGTAAAGCTACCAGAGGAGACATCGAGGTCGCATACGTAAGGGAGTCATCAGCATACAGGAGATTTTCGCATCCAGATGGCACAGGCTGATCAGATGTCATCAGGCTGTAGAAGAAGGGGCCTAGCTTCGAGCCTTGGGCAACTCCGGCTTTGATGCTCTTCACTTGTGATTTGCAGTTGTCCATTTGTACGTAGAATTTTCTGGAAGAAAGAAAAGATAAAAGAATTTTTATAAGCGACGGGGGTAAATGTAATACGCGCAACTTATGGATAAGGGCTTCAATCCATACGCTGTCTGGACATCCAGAAAGCATCCAACGGTGACACGATGATTGTTGAGTGCTATGGTGATGTCATGCTGGAACTTCAGGAGCGGATGCAAAGTGGATTGGTTTTCCCTAAACCCAAACTGCATGTCCGGAATGATAGCGTTTTCGCTGCAAAACCTCTTTAGTCTCCGATGTAAAACTTCCAGTATTTTACTTATGTTGTTCAGAAGCGAAATTGGCCTGTAATTGGACACACAATTGTTAGTTCCTTTCTTGGGGATGGCTACGATCTTAGCTGTTTTCCACCTTTGGGGGAAGTAGCAGTTATTGATGCAGTTGTTCATGATGATCGTTAAAAGAATCATCACTATATGTGGCAGCCTTTTCAGGGTGTAGTTTGAGACTCCGTCTGGTCCGGCTGACCCTTTTGGTTTTGAATTTCCAATGATATCTGCTACCTCCTCCAGATTACAGAGATGTGTTGTTGGTGTCACTAAAAACGACTCTTTCCGGATTTGGCTGCAGGGTTTGCTGAATGGATGCCTCGGGTTCAGAAAAGCTGGATCATTAGGTGGGTTTGGTGTGAAGTTTTCCTCGAAGTAATTGGCGAACATTTCCACTTTGTCCTGTTTGAGAACATTTCAATATTGTTGTGAACTAGGATTTCCGGGATTGGGATTTCCAAAGATTTTATTAATGTTCTTGAATGCTTCTTGTCCTGGCTTGATCGCTTGTAGCCTCTTCTGGAACTGGATGCTGTTATGATGCTGCACAGACTTGCGGAACATGACGTTGACACATCGCAACCGTCCGGTAGTTGCTGTTGGTGGTGTTCAGCTCTCTCTGATGAATCCCTTGGAGTCGTTTCCTCAGCCGCTGTCTGTGTGCGTTCAGGTTCTGTATCTATCTTTTAACGTCCTAGGTCGCTTTTGGACTTCCAATGCATCACAGACAGCTTGCTCCAGACCATATATTGCAGCGTCTATTTCACTGTCCAGCTGGTTCTGGTTTGAAGGGGGAAGCGTAATATTTTCTTCAATGTCCTGTTGGAGTCGTTCAGCATCCAGTCGTCTATAATTAATGAAGTTATCCGTTTGCTCTGTTGCTAGGCAGATGGGTTGGTGCAGCTTGATGCTGAGCTGAATAGCTTCATGATCCGAGTCGCTGGTACCAAGTTTACAGGTATAGTTGCGATTTCTGGAAGTAAATAAACAAAATTAGAAGTTGAAATAAAAAAAATATAATGTAGATGGTGTTCGGGGAAAAGTTTGTTTTGGTTGAGAAACAACCACCAATGAATGCTGGTCCTGGTTAGCGTCCAACCAGTCTGCAATTGCTTTTCCTTCGGGTGAAACTGTGGTATCCAGCCAAAGGTGATGCCTTGCATTGAAGTCTCCACCGATTATCCCATATGTGCTCCTTTGAAGTACGCTGTTGAAGACGTGAAACTCGCTTTGTATTTCTAATGCTGGAATGGCATTTAAAATACACGCCGATGATGAGGTGAGGGTCTCATCTCTTCCTATGTGTATGGTGACAGCGGTGGCTTCACTAGTCTTCAGACCAGAAATGGTGACTTCGTTGGTGTTGGGCGACAGGTTCTTCCGCACGTAAATAGCTGTGCCTTTCCGGTCCTCCTTCTTGTCTTTACGGAGGGTTTTGTAACCGATGATGTCAATGTTGTTGCATTTGGTTACGTTGGTCTCGCTAATGAGCGCAATGTCCGGGTTGTAGTTCTTCATAAACAAGTTGAATGACGTCCTTCTTTCCAGGTAGTATAACGAGTTAGCGTTTTACGTCAGTGTACGGAGTTTATTTAGTCGCATAAGTGGAATTAGAAGGTGGCCAGTGCCACGGACTTTTTTCCCTCGCTTAGCTGACCATAGTTGTGTGGTACAGCACTCCTGGTTTTTTCCATCACGGACATGAGGTTGGATCCGAAAATACCTTGAACTTCAGAGCTGAGGTTCATCGCTGGCAAAGCTAATGTTGGTCTGGATATCTTTGCTGGTGCTGTACTTGCTGAAATGGTTTTGGCTGGGGTCCTTGATGGTTGAGGCTGTTACTGCTGCTGGTTCTTGGAAACTGCTGATTTGAGTGGTGTGCACCTTTCACCACGTTTGCGAAACTAACTGCTGGGCAGCCTACGGTACAGGAAGACTTGGCAACAAATTCCTTTTGAGATTTTTTCTCGGCCAGGACCTTGTTCCTTTCCGTCAGTTTGCCTTTCAGAGTTGGGCAACCCTTAAAGCTTGCTGGATGACCCCCCTTTTAGCGGTTCGCACACCATACGTCCGATCCCGCTTTTTCCTTGCGCTTGCACATTCCAGGATCGTGTTCCTCCTTGCACTTCACCATACGTATTGGCGTCCACAGTTAACTGCAACGTGTCGAAACCGCTGGCAGTTTCGGCATTGTACAAGATCATTGGATTTCAATCGCTCCCAGTGCACTCTCTGGTTCATGGTCAAGGTCTTCGTGTAGACCTCGCTGACGTCACAGGATTTTCCCAGCTCTACAACAAAGTTCTTGTATACCTTACCTGGTCCCTTCTTGGCTTTAAATGGTGTGACCTTCACCACTGGCAGTACATCAATCCGGAGCTCGTCTTCCACTTCAATGGCTTTATGTGAGAAATGAATTCCTTTCAGGAGCAGTAGGTTTTTCCAGTCCTCTCGTGGCGTGTAGGAGTTGTATTGAATCTTTCACTCCTTAAGGAATTTTTTCACTTCATCGAAAGAATCCCGGTTTCCTGCGCTGATGATGGTTGTTTTTGTGTTGCGATTTTTGAATGTTACACTCAATTTATTGCCTTTGCAGAACCTGCTGATTTCAGCAATGTTACCGGAAAAGCAAAAAATTGGTGGCATTCCTGGGGTCTTGGCTGGATTTGTAGTGCTCTTAGAAGCATATACCGAATGGGCTGGTAGCTGAGTTTGTGGCTGGGTTTTTGGTTGGGTTTGAGTTGGCTTGTTGCGTGTGGTTGTGGGAGCTGGCTGCTTCATTGCCAAGTAAGCTGTTATAAGTTGTTGCTGTCCAGATAGCTGGACTGGTGTTTTGGTTGGTGACTGGATTGGCAGGTGTTTATGGCTTGAAGAGGAGGCTGGTGGTTCCGTTTGCTGCTGTTTCAGCAAAGTGACTGCTTTCCTCGTCTTCCGGGGCCGTTGCTGCCCAGGTTTCCGCGATTCACTGCCGTCCTCAGAACTGCTAGCAGTCTCACCCTCGCTGCATACCTCCTTTTAGGTGTAGAGAGTTTCAACTCCTTCTGCTTCATTATCCATGGACTCAGTTTCCATTAACTCGATCTCCTTGTTTTTGTTGGCTTGGTCGTGTTCATTGTCTTCGATTTCGTTGGGCTTGACAATATTTTTAATTGTCATGGATAATCTCGGACCATATTCGGGACCCAGGTCGTTGACGATCCTTTTCAGCAACGCCTCTAATGCCGCAAATGCTGGTTCAGGATTTATTGGCTCACCAATTGCTGGATTAGCAACTTTTCTATTTACACTTTTATCACTTTATTACGGATTAACTAGGTATAGCTTATTTAAAAATAAAACTTGCACTGCACATTAAACCGGATTGTTAGTGTGGGATGTACCCTTTTGTAAATCCTTTGGGTAATAAAGACAGGTAGCCGGCAGGTATACCTGTATTTGTTCCTTTTATTTTTTTAATTAGGGGTGGTTTAAAATTCACTGATTTTTATTTTCTTCCGCTAGCACGTCCGTGCGTGTCGGCTGACTGTCACTGAATGACATTTTGAGGGTGTTTAAGGTGGAACAGCGTACTGCAAAACACAAAGCAGAACGAAATATTTCGTTTATGATTTCGTTGTGTCATTTTTGTATGGGATTTTTCGTTTCGCATCAGCAGCGTATCAGGCTTAAGGAAACCACCATCCCAAAATACGACGAGTTTCGTGACTATTTTCAATTTTTCCCATTCCGAGAGCTAACACATCAAATACACGGATACTGCACGTCCATAAAAAAAAATATTTTTAAGGATATTTGTTTAAGTTGTTATTAAATAGGTATGTATTTAAATCAACCTATTAGCTCTCTTTTGGCAGTTGTTGATAATTTCATAATATCAAAAAGGTTAACGTTAACAATAAAAAGCCTCCCAGAAGATGTTAACCTACCGTGAATGGCCAAATTTTTATTTTCTCTATAGTAAAAAATTAACACTTCTCGTTTGAAACAAAATGCTAAAGTCGAGAACGCTTTTTTGTATTATACCTACCCCTATGTATTTTATTTCGCTAAAGTTATTTTTACACATAGGGATATTTTTTAATTTAACTTGCAATTCCCTAAAGAGTCAAAACTTTTTAACAAATCCCACAATAATTTTGTTTTATTTCATCACAACCATTCTAAAAAAAAACTGACCAAAATGATTAATGGCATGTCAGGTCAGAAAAATCTTTCTCTGCCCAACATACCAAATAGAAAAATATAAATGAAACGTGCTTCGCATCCCCGATACGACAACGCCTCTTAAACAGTCATCTTTTAAAATAAGCGTTGAATAAAATGTTTTTTCCTTCAGAACTTTCATAAATAACAATTGGTAGAAATATTTTTTTTTATTGTAACTGGAGATTGAGATGAAAAAAAAATTGAATTATCATTCCTTCAAAAATCAATCGCTACCTAAAAGCTAAAAGACACCACCATTCACGAATCAAGAAGCGTCTTTAAATTACACGCTTCGCTATCGTTCACCCTTATAACTACTCCAAAATCGTGATTGCACTCCAGGGAGCGATACTGAGTGCCAATAACGAGCTCTCAATGGTCGATGCTGTTCTATTTATTTTTTTGTATACGTACCTACTAAAAAAGATGCTGTTGGTAAGGATTTAGAAATCGTTAAGAAATCAGACGCATTGAAAATAATTCCTAGACAATTGGGGGTTGAGTGACTTTTTGTAAAAAAAAAAAAATCAATGACTCTAGAATTTCGCCATTATTTTTTTCAAACGTCACTAATTAAGTGATTTGGTTATGTATCCCTTCTATAAGAATCTGTGAATCTGTCTAATGAGGTGGTTCACTAAAGTAATATACTTGCTTAATTCTTTAGCCCGTAGAAGACCTGGCCATCATGATGGTGCAAATTTCCAATTTTTGTAGGTAGGTATATCGACTGCGAAGTGACGTTTATAAACGTGAGGCTAAGGTAGTAGTTGACTAGCAATGACACAAAATACTGTTTGTTTCATGAATCATGATACATATACGACCAACATTACAAGATGTCACAGAAACCATCCAGTTGATAAACAAACTCAATTATTAAAGAAAATATTGTTTCTGTTATAAATTTAAGCTTTATTTGCCTTTTGTATGAGTACATTCGATCAAAATAAAATTAAAGAATACCACATTATTTTAATAAAAAAATGTTTTCTACATGTAGTAAAAGTAGTATAAAGTAGGTAATATTACTGATATGTATATATCTACTTTTGTCATCGTTATACCAGCTTTTATTGAATGGTCTCAGGTCCTTTTTTTGTTGATGCCCTTTATTCCCTTAGCCTAATGTAGGTACCATAACCATTTCCAGTTCATCTATTTTCGATACACGTCGGCGTCGTCCAGCCCAGCTACATTTTATTTGTTTTGTTATTTGTTTCACGTCAACTATTTTCGTTCTCTTCATAATTTTGTGTTTTTTTAGCACTGTTCTATTTTGTTTGCCAAATCCGAAGTTTTTCATGTGAGCTTGATGTCATACCTAATTTCGAGGTCGTATGTATGTACATACATATGTCATCATGTCTATGTAGTCTTATATGATATTTTCTCATGTATTTGCTTAATTTCGAGACTAAATTTTGTTTAATAGGCAGATAACATGAAAACCTAGTATTGTTTCAATAAGTGCTGCCATTTGACCCAGATATATATGTATGTACGCTATACAGTACAGTACTAACTTTTACTGGATAAACGCAATGAAGACTTAGCCGTTTTGCAATCGGTGCTGCAGTATTTGTCAAAATATTGAAAACACACAAATTCAATGTTGCGAACACAAAGCGACGCAGCTGCTATCGCATCTTATCGCACAAGTTGGTCAACTTTTAACTTTTGCTGCACGCTTTCACATTCTCAATAGAAAACAAGAACAAAAATGGGCACAACTGGATCGCACAAAACTTGCTCTCGTAGCTAACGACTTTCACGTAGCTTGAATTGACAATGTACATATTTATTGGTACCAACAAATTATGAGTTCATTTAAAATATAAATTATTATACCTACTATGAATTAATATAAATTAGTTATTTTAATAGCTAAAACAGATGGAGCTCAAAAAGAAGTGTGCCATCTGATTTGCTTAATAAATATGAATTTATAAAAAAAATTCAAAATTTTTTTATATATAAAAATGTTGATATAAAGTACAATTTTTCACAAAATTAAAAAAACATTCACTAGCCCGTTTTCAAGATACTGAATTTTCAAAAAAAAAAAATTTCAATATTTTTTTAAAAATCCAAAAGTTATTTTTTCGGAAATTTGTATACGCAAAATTGTTAAAATTGTAAGCGTCCTTTTGTACAAACATTTTGGTTGAAATCGTTCTAGTAGTCAACTAGAAATTTCAAAACCAAAAAATCGGTTGTATGACAGGTACCGTTAATAACCGTTATAATTTTTTTTTTCTGCCAAAATATTTATTTTAGTTATTTTAGTACCTCTTAATTTTTTTTTGAAAATTGTTAGAGCCATTTTTGAAATAAATCAATTTTTATATATTGGTTGTATGACAGGTACCGTTACTTTTTGAGCTAAAAAAATTTCAATTTCCCCTCTAGGGAATCACATAAGAACCTTACGTCCAAAGTTGGAAGAAAATCGTTTCAGCCTTTAGGCTGTAGGTCGAAGTACATACAGACAGACAGACGGACAGACAGACAGAATTGCGAGACCCACTTTTTTCGCTTTCTCTAGTGTTGTTATAGAAATAGTTTTTTTTTACGAAAAAAAAAAAATAGTGAATAAATATGACACAATTACTTAGCAGTAAATAAGAGGGATATATTTTGGAATTTATCAACAGAAATTAAATTATTAAGCTGTACAGCTGCATTGTAGGCACATAGAAAATAGAGTTCTTGTTGCGGCACTCTATTGTGTTCAGCGAGTTACATGATAATACTTCAAATCTTACATTAACTTTTCAAATTGATATTTTTTGTCATTAAACAGATCTGATATTTACCCAGTCCTACTCTAAGAAAATTATAACTTAAGTGTTTTCATAACTTTGTGTTTGAAGCAAAAGGATGCACATTTGTGTAAGACTATAAAACCAATCGATTTATTCATCTTTTTTAAAGAAATATTTTAGGTAGGTACTTAATTATTTTTAGATTTTTTTCCATTAGCTCGGTACAATTTGAATGCTTTCAGCTTCTTATCTCCCGATATACTTTAAATTGCTTTACTCACACAATTACTGTTTAGTTGTCGGAACTTCATATCAAAGGTTGTACTTTTTGCTCGGGGGCCTTCGCACATACCGAATGTCATCTGAGGAGAACAAGTTGAACTTGCTCTCATCGCTCCATAAAACTTTTGCTATTTAATGGACGCTTTTGTTTGTCGATACTCAAGGCGAAACGAAACGTACCATTTTTAGGATAAGTGTTATGGTGAAGGTTATACTTCCAAACTTTCATCTTCCCTCTTTAAAATAAAGCCACTCGTTCACCACAGATATTTTTATGAACTCTTTTGATTTAATATTTTACCTTATCTCTGCATAAAAAGTACTATTATAACTTTAAGGTTATTTTATAGCATTGATTTGATGCCATTAGATTCAGCTTTAAATAACGCCTTAAGCCTTAAGGTGATATGTATCATAATGTTAACATTGTACCAGGCATTGTATGTACTATTAATCAACCGATGCGTTTGCTCTGTAGATAATGTAGAGTTAAAAATATCGACTCATTAATAGTACTATAGGTTTTATATACATTGGTACCAAGATTCATTTTTAATATCGATAAGCCCGTACCTACCCCATACTAATAGACCAATATCTAGCAACAGATTTACTTACATACCGACAAGAAAGAAACTTTCGCAACAGAAAGAGTTTTTACCATTAAACGTATAAATTGAAGTCATACACCCCAGTTTGGACGATTTTGACTTAATTTTTATATTTTTGAATTATGTTATGACTTAATCGATAGAACCGGAGTTTATTACCTAATATAATATTATTAATATTAATATTACCTAATTAATTTGAAAAGAAGATAACCCAGTCAATAATTACAAACAAAAGTGCTAAATTCGCAAAGCGCAATGGAGTTCTGCATTTTTGATATATTGTTGGGGCATGTTAGAGTTAGAGAGAGAGGTTACAGTATATAGCCAAGTTTGCGACTTCGAAAAACCTGTGCTCGCTGCAGGGAAAATGCAACATCTCCCAATTCGTTCCGACATTTTCATTTATTACTTTGGAAATATGCAACTTAGGAAAAAACCATCCACTATAAGCTTGTTTGTTATAAAATTTTCTACAAGACCGCACAGTTTTAAATTCATGCATGTTATTTCGTGAACATTTTCGAAACTTTTAAATTCACTACCAAAGTTGCTTAAAAAAAGATATAAATATTATAGCTATATTTTATGATAGTTAAGGGTTCCAAGCAGATGTACAAAAATCAGTGCCAACTTAAGTGTCCTTCTTTGACCAGAGCAATGATGCAAACATTGCGTGTTGCACTTAGTTAACATGGTGTTTCTTGCCAAAACTATTTGACCGATTTGGAGCGTATTTTTTAATTTCGTCTTGTAATACTCTAGACTATTTGATTCCAAATCTTTAGCAGAATTGGACAATTTTTGACTTATTTTTTCACTTAGTTTTTCAGATTTTTTTTTTTGTATTTCATGGTTAGATAGCAACACAAATATAACATGCATGAATTTTAAACTAATGTGGTCTTCTAGAAAATTTTATAACAAACAAGTTTATAGTTGATGGTTTTTTCCTAAGTTGCATACTTCCAAAGTTATAAAGGAGAATGAGAGAAAAAATGGAGTGATTTTTGCGTTTTTTCACTGTTGCATTTTTCCTGCAGCGAGCACAGGTTTTTCGAAGTTGCAAACTTAGTTACAGACTACTCTAACATGCCCCTACAACATATCAAAAATGCAGAAATACATCGCGCTTTGCGAATTTATTTTCGAATTTGACTGGGCTATGAGTAAATCCTTAGATTATATAAATTGCCTATACTACATACCATTGCATTTTTGAACAACAACAACAACTTAAAGGCGCTACCACCAATTGTTTGGCTATCTCCAGCCAATAATAACTTAATAGTCTGGTTCGTTACCGATCTTCCAACCTCTCCCCCTTTGATACGAACTGCGAATTGTAGTCTATCGAAATAAGGTATGGAGAAAAATGGAGGCGGAACAAGACAACATACTTAAAGGGGCTTATAAAAATGCCGATGCTCAAAATGCATTTGATAAACAAATAACACATCTCGACCTGTGACCTCAGTGGTCTATAGCGGTGGAGTGCGTAGTGCACACGACTGCTAAGACTGAGCAAATCTGATATGCGTGGGAATCCTATGGTGTGCATAAAAAGTTTTTCAAATAAAATTGGATTAAAGCTCAGCACCACAAAAAGTAGACTGATGAGTGCAAAAGTGGCAAAGCACGAAATAGCTATATCTCCAGCCAAACAATTGGCGGTAGCGCCTTTAAGTTGTTGTTGTAGTACATAAAAAGACCTTTTCAGAAGCATATGTCTTGTTATTATTAGTAAGGCCAGTACATTTTTGCCCATACTACGAGTACATACTTACATTTTATGTTTAAATAATATGCACCAAATTACAATTTTAGTTGGCCAATAACTTTTTTCACACAGCGATTTGGAATGAGCCGCCATAGTAAGTATTCATGTACACACAAATACCTTTTCAACGATATATGTCTCGTTGTTATTGGTTCCTAGACCAGCTTCCATACATTTTTGCCGGTTCTCCTTTGTATGGGAATTTTACACTCTTCACATTTTGTTTTTTTTTTCTCTGGACTATAACAGTTATTCTCAATTTGTTTGGGAATTCTGATTGATTAATTAGTCTTTTAAAAAACTTCATTTAAAAATGTATTATAAAGTTTAACTTATAATTTATTTCGATTTTTTAAGTTAATTAATACTTTAATATTATATATTTTTCTCTTATTTTTTCTCTCTCTATCTTCAGAAGTTTTGTTGTTTTTGTTTTATTGATTATCATTAAGTTATAAGTTTTTTTTTAAAAATTGCATTAAAAAAATAATGAAAACAAATTAGAAATAATTAATTTCGATTTTTTAAAATATTAAATATTTTTATTTGTTAACGTTTTATTAAATATTATATATAAAGTATATAAGTTAATACTTTTATCACTTAAACTTCATAGTTAAAAAAAAAAAAAATTGGGACCAACAGGATTCGAACCTGGTCCAAAATTTCCATCTGCTCTTTATTTGTTATTGCTTTTGACCTACATAAAATAAATATTTTATTTTTCGTTAAGTAAATTAATTTATTGGAGAAAAATTACATTTTGTTCACAAGAGAATACTTCTGAACATTAGCTTTCTTTCACGTCGATCAGAAAATAACAATTTAAAAGAAACGACCCTCAAATCGAAAAGTTTCGATCAAATCGAAACTCACAATATGAAATAGAGTAATCGATAATCGAAAAAGGTCGATCATCGATTAGAAAATCGGCACTTGCAATCGGGGCCATGTGCTATTTTACCTGTACTATAAGCGGACTTCAATAATTCTTAAAAATAATTTTTAATAAGACTGAACTGTTTAAAAACACAAGAATACATTTTTTCTCTTTTGATTTTTCTTAACAAATTTTAGATTCTTAAAAATTTATTTTGTAGATACTAAGAATTGAAAATTATACCTTTAAACGCTCTTAAAATCACTTACCGCATTATATTAAATCCATGTGAGTATTTCTTCTTCATATAAAAAAATAGTTGACGATTATGGTACGTGCATTTGAACCGATTTTACACAAATAAAAGTCAACATGAAATCAGAAAAACGCCAATTGACAATACCTTTCCTCCTTATGTTGAATGATTTGTTCTCAAAAGCCCCGTAACGATTTCCTTCAAATGTGGTAATCGTAAATTGATCAGTGCTCGGTCGGATTTTACTGCAATTTAAGTGATCTTCTTCGATTTTAAGAAAGAAAAAATATCTACTTCGGCACTGTTTTCTCAATGAGTCCGACGATGAAGTTGATTGCTAAAATTTCCTTAATATTAAATAGCCTAGTTTTTGTTTGGATGAATGTATTTTTTATTTGGTCTCTTTTGTGTTTTTTGTTTCATTTGTTCCATTTGTTCCATTTGTTTTTGTGTATGTGTAAAAATATTTAGTTGTACCATAATCATTATTGAAAAAAAGAATTAAATATTTTAAAATATTAAATATTTGTTGTGTCTTCTTGTGTAAGAAAAACTTTTATTGTGATTATTACTTAAATGTTAAATAAAGAATTAAAGCAGGCTTATGTGTGTCCAATTTATTTGTTAAGAATATAAGGATGCCCTAGCCATTGTTTTGATAATTTGTTCGTAAACATTAAATATGGGATTAGGTATATTTAAAGATCAAAAACGCAAAGTAGAAAAAAAAAATTACTTCATTAAAGTGGTCGGACCCGTGGTACACTCCAATAAAAGTCTGTCCGACCACTGGTTTTTAAAAGAAAATAGTCTTAGCTTCAATATGATACCTCATTTGTCTAAATACGAAGAACCTTGGGTTAATACACAGTCAAAAACAGGGCCTACAAAAAAACTTAATTTTATAGTAAAAATATTGAAAAAGCTGTTGATTGCACTGATCAAGCAGGCTGATAACTTTTACAAGCATAAAAGACAGTCTTGGCTATGTTTTGATGCTACTTTGGTAAATATTTGATATGGTTTTAGATATTTTAAACATGTAAAACGGAAGGTGAACAAAAATTATCTTCATTCATAAAAGTGGTCGGACTGGTGGTATAATCCAATGAAAGTCTGTCCGACCTCTGGTTTCATAACGAAAATAGTCTAAGCTTTAGTTTGATACCCCATATTTTGAAATCTATAGGACCTGTGGGTTAGTAATCGGTAAATTTTTTGATGGGTATACAAATTCCAAAAATACTCTTAAAGGACCTACCTAAGTAGACTTTTTACTATCCAACTATATTATTAGCGTAGAAAAAGGTCTTGGCTTTTTTGATACCACTTTTCCAACTTTCTGACATAGTTTTTCATAGTTTTCAATACAAAAGACGCAAAGTGCAAAAAAAAACTCCTATTGTTATAAAAATGGTCGGACTCGTGGTAATCACCAGAAAAAAGCTGTCCGACCAATGGTTTCGTAAAGAGGACAGTTGTAGCTTTCATTTGATATCCCATTTGTTACTGCAGCATTGAGATAGGTAAGCCTTCAAAAATGGCACCGGAATTTACCATTTTTCGAACACATGGCACATGAAAAATTTTGTCCGACCACCGGTTTTGATATCGTGTACTCGATCTATCGATTAGTGTCCATTTTTTTTGACAGCCGCGATGAGATAGGTACTCTTACGGTCGCCTTCCGGACTATTATTTGCAGAGCTGAGCGTTTCAAATACGGAGCTCAAAAAAAGCTTGTGCTTCAGCTCCTTAGCATAGACTAATTTTTATATGTTCAATTATTTATTGTAGTATTATAGGCACCTATTATCATTGAGTTTATAATACTCAATGCTATTATGAATCGCGAGTCGCAAGAAATATTTGACGAATCTGGCCATATACATATATATTCGGCTAAAATGTCAAAAATGTGTTGAATTGAGATGTTGCTCTATTCGAACGTCGCAGCTTGCTATTCTTAAAACCATGATAAAAGTGATTTAAAAAAAACTTATTTTTTCAAAATCTTTGTATGAACGTTGGGTTGTTTGGCGCACTTTTTTACATTATCAAACAGATTTATTTTTTAAATACAGAATAAACCTACATAAACACAGACCGGGTTTTCCTTTTCTGCTCATATTTCTATAGTTTTATTAAAAAAAGAGCGCGTGTAACTCAGTACTCCTGGCAGAAGTGAAACTTCTTTGGCGATCTAGAATCTCGATTTGTATAGGGATATTAAGCTTATATGCGGAAGACTGAGTTGTGTGTTCTTTATCAAAACGATCGATGGGTTGGGGTTGCAAAATTGAAAATTAAATAATAATGGTGAACATTTAAAGTTAAAGAGGTGAACATTTAAAAGATATAAAAATTAGTTGATGGACTTACATGGACTTTTTGTTTACTTAGGTACATGAACTTTTAGTTTGTTAAAGCTATAGGTACCGCCCCGATAATTCGTCATAGTTTATCATTACATAGGTACCTATTTCATCCCCATTATAACATCGTTTCACTATACAATTATTGGGACTTATAATTCCTGTGTTTATTTTAATTATAAAACAAAATCTAACTACATAGGTATGCTTTCTTGACATTTGTTAATAGGATATTATTCCTATTTTGTTGTATATGACATGAAATATTATACATAGATACATACATAATTTTGAATCAGCATCTTCACACTTCCTTTCTTGTTGTTACATAGGTATGTTTTTAAAAACATCTTTGGTACATACATATTTGTTACTTGTTTTCACTTTGATTAAGGTGTTCAAGTGTACAGAATGAACCTACATAAACACAGACCGGTTTTTCCTTTTCTGCTCAAATTTCTATAGTTTTATTAAAAAAAGAGCGCGTGAACTCAGTACTCGTGGCAGAAGTGAAACTTCTTTGGCGATCTAAAAATCTCGATTTGTATAGGGATATTAAGCTTTTATGCGTAAGACTCAGTTGTGTGTTCTTTATCAAAACGATCGATGGGTTGGAGTTGGGGTTGCAAACTAGAAAATTAAATAATGATGGTGAAAATTTAAAGTAAAAAAGGTGAAAATTTAATAGATATAAATCAGTTTATGAGAGTAGGTTTTCCGACTATATCCAAAAATTCCTACATTCACAATCTCTGCTAAATCAAAAATTTGTATATGACAAATTATATTTGGCTTTATTTATTATTCAATCATATATAATTCAAATTAGCCTATTTTGAGATAAAATGCTTAAAATAATTTACATACATTATACCTATCTCCATACCATTAGGGGATGGATACAAACCTGAAACTAGTAAGATTCTTAGAATTTGAATATCTATTCAACCAACAAAATTTCAAAACGCTGGCATTCTAATGAATGAAATTAGAAAATATACATAAAAGGCAGTTTTCCCTTTTATCTGCTACAATAATAATTGGATTATAAAAAAACGCCCGCAAAGAAGTTTCACTTCAAAAAATTTTTTTTTGTTTGTGGATTGGAGGCAAAATGTGTGACCTGTGATGTTATAGACAGTATAGATCTATATAGTTACTTACTTAATTTTAAGACTTTTTGGACAAACGATTAAAATGTATGTACCTACAACCTACATCTTCATTCTATGTCAAGATAGGTATGAACTTATGTAGGTACATAATTATGTAGAAATATGTAGGTTTTAAAACGTAAATCAACACTGAATAATTATATTATCTCCAACCACTTAGTGAAAATAACATTCTAGGTACCTACCCTCACAGATACAATCCTCACTGAAGCCGAGTTTTGGCAAAGCGACCAAGCACATTTTGTTCGTTTTTCGTTGTATTTGTAACTGTTTTTATTAGATCTGAGAGTAAAGCGTGGGAGTTTTGAAAATACGTGTTATACATAAAAATGATCGCAATTATTTTTTGGTGCGATAAACAAAAAAAAACAAAGATAAAGATTCATAACGAAAAAGTTATTAGCTATTTTGCAAAAGCTTACTTTCTTACGTTAACGTTAAAGGTGCACTAAAAATAATATTTGTATCAAAAAATCAGAAATATTAATAGTAAAACGTTTTGTAATTTTCAGTAATTTTTGCCAACTCCTTGATTTTATACAAATAAAAATGTGTTAAAAATGACCTTTTAAAAATGTTGAATTTCCAAAACATCCTACACTCAAAATCTGGTTTTTTGTATAAGACAACTTTAATTTGGTTTTATTTATTTTGCAACCATATATAACCATAAATAATTCAATTTTTTGAAATTAGTCTATTTTGAGATAAAATGTTTAAAATAATTTATATAATTTGCCAATAGGAGAAAGATAAAAATCCTAAAATAGTAAGATTCTTAAAATCTTATTATCTATTTACCAAAAAAATTTAAAAACTCTAGCATTCTAACTAACGAAATTTGAAAATAGACATAAAAGGACATTTTCCCTTTTATCTGCTACAATAATGTAGATTATTAAAAAATCCAAATTTATTGCACTATAAAATATATTAGACTATCAATAAAAATGTTTACTTTTACTCTACCTCCCACCACTAAGCTAATCAATGATCTCAGCGTCGCACATGTGGCATTACATTTTTTCGTTTCACAAAAATTCAACCTTGAAATTTCACTCTCAACGCGCGCAAAGAAGTTTCACTTCAAAAATTTGAATGTTTTTCCTAATGACCACACAATTGAGATTTTTTTTAATTTAGAATTGATTCTTTAAAGACGTAAAAATCAACATGTTAGAATATTTTGAAACTGACAACTGGCAGGAAAGACTTGAAGCTGAGTTATGTACTGTCTTTGAAAGTTTAAAGAAAATAACGAAGTATTCACAGGATGCAAAACAACGACGAGGCCAGTCGTCGGCAGCAGTTAACAGTATTAGTTGGAAGAAAAAAAGCCGTCTTGATCTCAGGTTGAAAAAACATAAATCTACACAAATATATATATATATTGTATATTGTTTAAAGGCGTTTACGTTATGTATCCCTCTGGTTGGTTATACCATGCGCATGCTGAAAGGAGCTGCTAGCAAAAAAAAAGATTGCTTTATGGACTATTTGTTTGTTATAGCTATAGGTACCGCCCTGATAATTCGTCATAGTTTATGATTACATAGGTATCTTTTTCATCCCCATTATAACATCTTTTCACTCTACAATTATTGGGACTTGTAGTTCCTGTGTTTATTTTAATTATAAAACAAAAACTAACTACATAGGTATGCTTTCTTGACATTTGTTTATAGGCTACTATGCCTATTTTGTTGTATATTACATAAAATAGTGAAAATAGATACATACATAATTTGGAATCAGCACCTACACACTTACTTTCTTGTTGTACCTTTGTATGAACATAGGTATGTTTTTAAAAACATCTTTGGTACATACATATTTGTTACTTGTTTTCACTTTGATTAAGGTGTTCAAGGCTTTTTTGCTTCTTATGTGAGTTTTGCTTTGTGGCTATTCTTGGCGAAAGCAACTGATGTTCCTTGTCGTCTTTGAATTTCTGTGGGGTGTTCCAGGGTTGGAGGGTCGATGAGCCGAACAATACATAAAGTAATCCTGATGTAATCAACATTCCGGCAGTGATAAGGAATACATATTTCCAACTTTTGTAAGTTTGCTAAAACAAAACACAATTAACAGATATTGGTATTCATCTTATGGCTAGGCGCATATTGAGACGCGTCCGACGCACGTGAAGTGACCTGACGCAAGTCCAACGACACAATTATAGAAACGGATCATGCGGTGCTCCACACATTGATTTGCGTGTCTCGTGTCAAAATACATTAATATTTGAAGCAAAACACGTCTGACATACTGATAATTTAAATAAAGCGATTTTTTATTTTCAAAACCAACAACAGTTTTTTTTATTTTGTTTAATGACAGAAGGAAAAAAACAAACACGTGCCGGTCTCGCAAGAAAAAACGTCCTTCGTTCACTGTGTCACACGATTTTGCGAATACGCGCGATAGCTCATGTCTTGTTTATGATTTATATTGATTACAAAAACTTGTGCTGTTCCGTGTAGCGTCACTCGCACCTAACGCTACCTACTCAATATGTGCCTAGCCTAAAACTTACATTTCCCAGTGTAAGAATCCCAACAATGAATGGAGAAATAAATCCTGGAAGTACACCAATCATTCCACTGATTCCAAGCACAATGCCAGCATAGTTTGGTGCAATGTCTACTATACTAGCAAGGGGTCCAGATGATACGGCACCATGGAACATTGTGGCAACTGTCAAGAAAACTATTGCCGCAATGGAATTATGGCCATAAAATGCTAGAGCCAACACTACGCAGCCTTTTACAATGCAACAAAATGTAGTTGCCAGTTTTCTTACGTTGGTTCGAGACATTTTTTCTGTCCGCAGAAGGTAGTCGCCCAAAATAGAGAATATATAGGCGAAGATCATTCTCATTAAATGTGGCAGGCCGGACAAAATTCCTGTCTGAAGGGAAAAATATATTGTATTAACAATCTTTCAACTTTTCTATTTAATATTAAAATTATTTTCAGTATATTACATGCATATTACTTACATATAACATAATTACTAGTACTTTACGGATATATAAAACTCTCATAGGTATATAACTTTTTTTTCCCATTAAGGGAAATCTTATTTACTCATAATCATACTCATATACAGGGCCGTACAGTTTACTGGCCCCCGGGGCAAATCCAAAAATGTGGCCCTATTTCTCAATTACTCCTTAAATATTGGTTAAATGAATTTCAACAAAAAATTCTAGATTATTATATATGTTGGTACATACATATACATACATATGTGTATTAAGTTGATAACATTATACTTACTATTTACAGAAATAGAAGATTAGGCAGGTAGATACTAAAATATTTTTTTCTGTATCTTGAAGAAAAGAACTCATCAATTATTTTTCTCAAATCTATTTGCCGTGCTCTTAGATTTTCAATCGCTGCCAATGATTAATTGCTAAGCCGTTCTTGTTCCATGGTGCTTCGCAATTAATTTTGTATTAATTTCAGATTTGAAAAAGATCTTTCTTTTGGGGGTTTGAACCCCCAAACCACCCCCCCCCCTACGTTCCCGCCTGGATTCTACATCTGGATAGCTCGAAAACAGTGAAGAATTTTGAATGATCAAAATAGTTGCCAATTCTTTAACATTTTTTATGGAACTAACATATGTATCTAGGTACTTATGTCATTCAAAAATGTTGACCTGATAAAGAGCAACTGATCAGAAAATTCAGATGATACAAGCGAAAAATGAAGAATATGAAAATCAACCCTTACTTTTTTCAACTAAACGCACTATAAACGTTAAGCCATATGGCAATGATCGAAAAAAGTTACAAAAAATAATTTGTATAAAATTTAATTTGCTACAAGTTTGCCATATAAGCCCAGTCAATGAAGACTCAAATTGATAAAATAAATGCAAAAAAATAATGGTCTCTGTATTATTCTTTTATATGGTAGGGGATACGCCCAGGTATAATTTACCGTGAGCTTAACTCAGGAGGGGGGGGGGGTGTCAAACGTTAAAGCTACCCGTTTTTAGATTTTCGTGAATATTTTCACAACCTATCATGTTAGTGGAAAAGTCTATAGGTACTACAAAATAAGGGAAAAATAAATTGTCTATAATAAAAGTATTGTAGGGGAGAGTGGGGCAAGAAGGACCTCGGGGAAAAAAGAACCAAACCTATTTTTGGCGTTGTTCTTAGCTCCATCTTATATTCAATAATGAGAACTTATGAAAAACCAATTTTGCCAACACATACCTTAGTTTCATTGAAAAACTAAAGTAAGTTTAGGTTTAAATGAAGAAAGTTTGAAAACGGCCCATCTATTAAAAAAACAACCACTTTGCAAAACCGATCCAAGACGACAAGTTGAACTTTTCCAAAACTCAGTACATTTAATATTGGGTGTGATCGTTTGTGTTCTTTAAAAATACTGGAAATAAAGGTTTATAAATTATCTTAAAAAAAAATAAAAATATTTCTTTTAAAAAAACCCTTGTGTGGTAAATGGAACCAGTACGTACTGTTTCCAATTTTAAAGCAAAACAACAACTACCTTGGATAAGTCTGTTTTGCTTCATGACCTTCACGAAGATGAAGAAGATCTTCTTAGTTCTTATTTAACAAATTGACTAGTTTTTCTATTGCGAAAATTGTCCGCAGTGAGAAAAGAGAAAACTGACTGTCATTTCATTTATTTTGTGTTTTTTGTTATTTTTTTTTGTTATTTTTGTTTTATTTCTGAAACTGATATTAATTTGTTATTAGTCTGAACCAACAGCAATTTTTGAGTGTGAACGATACCAAAAATTCCATTTGTTTTAAGATAGGTCCATAGTATTCATATGCAAGAATGAAAGCCTGGCAGTGTAGGAACTTCAAAATCATATTTAATAAAAGAGCTGAGTGCCCTATAGACATGACTATGGAGTCCAAAATATTTTCCGAAGAGCCAAATGGCTGCAGACATTCGGTCCCATAGAAAAGGTCTTGAACCCCATATTCTTATCTAGGGCGCTTAGCTCTTTAATTCCTACCCTTGGTAACTGGGCTTTATGAAAGAAATGCATTTTCAATGCAGCATTACGTTCAAAGGCCCCAACCCCGACTTGCCAGACTTTCATATTTGCATATGAATAGTAGGGACATATCTTAAAACAAAAGGATTTGTTTGTTATCGTTCACACCCAAAAATTGCTGTGGGCTCTCGGTCTGTATTGTTTCGTTTTAAAGTTCCTTTTTATTTATTTATTTTTCTACGCTTCCTTTGTTTATTTATTCTTTGTATCCTTCGAAGAAGGAAGTTAATACTTTGAATAAAATATAAGTGTTTTTAATACCGATAGTTTTGAACATAATTGTTAAATGAAATCAGTGGTTCATTTTGCCCCTTTCAAAGGTCCCTTTTTCCCAGCTAGTGGGGCGAAACGGACTTTTTAGCTAAGGTTGTATATATGTGTATATCTCTATATAATACTTGATTAACCATTTTGATTGTTTAATATGATGGAGTTCAAAGGTTAAAGTATTATTTAAAAAAATATGTGCTTCTCTTTTATGAATAGAAAACAAATTAGGAGCGTCTACAGTTTAAGTGCTGCTTCTTGCCCCACTCTCCACTACATATTTTCACTAGGGTTAATAATAAGGGAGATGCGGGGGTGTAGAAAATTCAACTAATCTGAAAAAAACTTGTTTACGTCTTAGTTATAGAATGTTTTCTGACCAATTGACCTGGAAAAAAACAAAAAAGGAAAATAATCATTCATTCACTATTATTTCGTAATGTCGTGAGGCTAAGAGTGGAGTTATAATTTCCTTTTTTTTAATATATATCCGAAACTATACGAAGAACTTGACGTTTACTATAAATTAAGCAAACTTTAATTAGCAAGAGTTGTTTTCATATGGCGCCAAAATTCAAAATATTGAAGAAAAACTACAAAAGGGGTCCTTTACCCCCTCTCCTGCCTAAACCTTGCGGCCCTGGGCTGGGGACTTTGAGTATGTTATACCTAAGGGTCTGCTCTACTACTAACACAGTACATTGGGTGACTTGCTTCGCAGGTTAAAAGAATTTATTCATTCTTTAACCTCAAGAACAAAGAAACACTACTATCACATACTACACACTATAATAACAATACAAATTATAAAAAAAAAAAACATTAAAAAAATTGTCGTCGCAACTTTCAATTTTCTCAAAAACTAGGAGACATAGAACCATTTAGTTTTCAATTAAGAATTCATAGGGGTAGTGATGAATTAAAGCCAATTCAGCATCTTATTTCCCACTTGAAAAACAAATTAAAAACTAAATCTTCAATTTTTTGTTTTTTTAATTTTTAGTTTGAAAGTTATTTTTACAAAAACTATGGACATCAATAACTTGATTTTAAAATAAAATTCAGTTTTCAAATAAGAATTAATAGGGGAAGTGATGAATAAAAGACATTTCAGAATCTTATTCCCCTCTTTAAAAAAAAAAATCAAAAACTAAATTTTCAATTTTTAGTTTTTTTAATTTTTAGCTTGAAAGTTATTTTTACAAAAACTATGGAGTTCTGGCATTCAGAAAAGGTAAATTTTGTTGTTGTAAGTGTTGCCGTTGTTTCTTAATATTATTTAAAAAAATGGCCCTCCTCTCTAAAGAGGGGCAGAAAGAACCCCCCTTTATAGTATTATCATTTTTTGGCGCCATACGAAAAAATCTCCTGCTAAAACAATTTTGCCTAATTTAGTTCACGTCAACTTTTTCGTATAGTTTCGGATATATAGAAAAAAAAAATGGATATTATAACTCCACCCTTAGCCTCACAACATGATGAAATAACAGTGAATGAATGTTTATTTACCTTTTTTGTTTTTTCCAGGTCAATTGGTCACAAAACATTCAATATCTAGACATCAACAGGTTTTTTCAGATTTATTGACTTTTCTATGAACAAAACTATTTTTATAGACAATTTATTTTTCTCTAATTTTGTAGTATAGACTTTTCCGCTAACATGCTAGGTTGCGAAAATATTCACGAAAATCTAAAAAGGGGTACCTTTAACCCCCCTCCTGAGTTTAGCTCGTGGCTCTGGGCTAGCGACTTTGGGTATTTTATACCTGGGGTATCCCCTACCATAAAAAAAAATAATCCAGAGAACACTATTTTTTGTAAGCCAAATTCCTTCGTTGACTGTACTATATAATTTGTTTTCTGGGATAAAAACTTCTTGAGTTTCATGTGAACGTAGAATTAACAAACAAACAAAAATACTCTTTCGAATACCGAAGTCAAACTTCGTCTCGGACTTTTTTCCCAGAGCACCATATAATGAAATCTAAATGCAACGTACTAGTTCCTCCATCTGGCTAGCATGAGCTTTCGCTAACCATGAACATAAACATTGAACACATATTTTTAGAATTTTCGTTCGATTCTTTTATTTTAAGTTTACAAATGAATATTTCAAACCAAAAAATAACTGAATATAAGTGTACAAACTTCCAATTACATGGGTTTATTTAATTCACTACACAGTGAGTGTATTATTGTATTTTATTCGTCAATTGGATTTTAGTTACAGTGACTCAAAAAGTGGATTTGAGCTGAACCAAGCTTAACTTTATAAAGTTAATACCGATTGGAACGATACATAAGGTTATCCTCGTTGGGAGCACCCTAGGGCCCTGCTCATATATTATAAGAAAAAATAGCAGTCCAAAACACCGCGTCTTTTCCCTTAAATTCCCTTTGAAATTGATCGTATAAATGAAACATACATATAATAATATGAATAACACGGTTAAAAGAAAACTAAGCATGTATAAGAAACTTACTTCATATTTTTTTTTTAATTTGCCTTTGCCAAAACTTGTTTGTGCCCAATAATAGCTCCCATTTTTCTGCCTTAAGTAGTGGCAACTGAAAGATAACTCTATCTAACACATACTAGTAGTAGTAGTAGTAGTAGTAGTAGGTATATAATAAAAGAGTTCTTTAGGAAAAAATTACTTTGAATTACTCTGGCGGAACATGTAAAAATCCTGCTTTAAAGGTGCCTTCACAGCACACTTCGATATTTCAATATTTACCAGAAAATTAGAAGAAAAATTGAAAAATCTGAATTTTTGTGGAAAGCTTTATTTATGCCCTTAGCATGTGGTATTTTCTTTTTCTAATTTCACCCACAAATTTTTTTCGTGAAGGGGGGTAAAAGAGGTTAAAAGAGAATTTTCCCCTGTTTTTCTTTTTTTTTTCAATATCTCAAAAATTGTCAGCTTTACAAACAAATGTTAATGACACAAATTGTAGCTTAAATACAATTTTACATAAATAAGGTGTTTGCAGTTTTATTTGTAAGACTAATAGTTAAGAAGAAACGTGTTGACCCGGGGTTTAGACAAGCGAGTAGAACTAGTAGCATTTGTATCATAGTGTTAGTTTTATGGATGTATGTGTAACTAGTAGCTCACTGCGCGTTTTGTCAACTAGTATGATTTTTTAAAAATATTTCATACAGAAAAATATACAAATTATGGAAACTATTGAAACAAAACAAATAAATGAAAACAATACACTAAACTAGTAGGATAACTGGCAGGCGACTCGCAGGCATAAATATTATACTATTTGACCTGCTAGTCGACTCTCTCGTGTTCAGATACACTAACACACATATACGCTACTAGTTCTACTCGCTTGTTTAAACCCCGGGTGAATTATATCTTTCGTAGTCTAATACTACGTTTTCATTGGGCCAAATGAGGTAATTTCGTTGAAAATTTCCAAATGATATCCGAAATTACCTCATTTCCCATACAAATTCCCGTTTCCAAATGAGCTAATTTCAACTAAATTTGCACGAAATTAGATTGAAAATTAGGTGAATGCATCCAGCGGGAATCAGTTTCAAAAGCTTTGAAAAGCTCAATACACTATACTCAACAATATAAAACAGAAAGAGAAAACAACAAAAAAAAAAACGTTTAACTGCCATTTCAAATTCAAAATGAAGTGAGATCCCTCTAAAAGAGCTTTATACGGCTCCAATTTTCCCCTGTTTTTCTTTTTTTTTTCAATATCTCAAAAATTGTCAGCTTTACAAACAAATGTTAATGACACAAATTGTAGCTTAAATACAATTTTACATAAATAAGGTGTTTGCAGTTTTATTTGTAAGACTAATAGTTAAGAAGAAACGTGTTGACCCGGGGTTTAGAAAAGCGAGTAGAACTAGTAGCATTTGTATCATAGTGTTAGTTTTATGGATGTATGTGTAACTAGTAGCTCACTGCGCGTTTTGTCAACTAGTATGATTTTTTAAAAATATTTCATACAGAAAAATATACAAATTATGGAAACTATTGAAACAAAACAAATAAATGAAAACAATACACTAAACTAGTAGGATAACTGGCAGGCTACTCGCAGGCAAAAATATTATACGATTTGACCTGCTAGTCGACTCTCTCGTGTTCAGATACACTAACACACATATACGCTACTAGTTCTACTCGCTTGTCTAAACCCCGGGTGAATTATATCTTTCTTAGTCTAATACTACGTTTTCACTGGGCCAAATGAGGTAATTTCGTTGCAAATTTTCAAATGATATCCGAAATTACCTCATTTCCCATACAAATTCCCGTTTCCAAATGAGCTAATTTCAACTAAATTTGCACGAAATTAGATTGGAAATTAGGTGAATGCATCCAGCGGGAATCAGTTTCAAAAGCTCTGAAAAGCTCAATACACTATACTCAACAATATAAAACAGAAAGAGACAACAACAAAAAAAAAAAAAAAAAAAACGTTTAACTGCCATTTCAAATTCAAAATGAAGTGAGATCCCTCTAAAAGAGCTTTATACGGCTCCAAATTTTCATCACTAAGGCCTTGTGTCTGTACTAACCAGAATCCATCGGTCTGGCAGCAATACCACAGACCAATGACCACAAAATTGCATTTTTAAAGTGCATTTTGAAATGATATTTTACTGGTGTTAGGTCCACGGTCACTGCAACTAAAATCCAATGGACTAATAAAATATAACAAGTATCGCCCACTGGCCGAAAGTCGACTACCAAAAACTCACATTCACAGACTCTAGGTTCAAACAATTTGTTTGAAAATTAAATAACAAATTATTTTTTTAGTTATAATTTTTTTAATATGCATAGTGAAAGTTCAAAAACAAAAATGACCCACAGTGTATATTCTGCACATCTCCGCACATTTGGTTGATAAAATTTATCAAAATCGGTTGGATCCTTTTGGAGCAAATGGTACCACAAATTTATTTTAAGGCTATTTATTTTATTTATAGATAATAAACTCACTGTGTATGGAATTAGATTAACCGATGTAATACTCCAATTGGAAACTTATGCACTTATGTATATTCAATTATTTGTTGTTTTGGTTTGTGTATATTTTACCCATGAAATATTCATTTGTTAACTTAAAATGAAAGAATCGGCGAACATTCTAAAAAAGTGTGTTTATGGTTAGCTAAAGCTCATGCAAGCCAGATGAATGAACAAGTACGGTGCATTTAGATCTCATTATAATGGTGCTCTTGGAAAAAAGTCCGAGACGAAGTTTAACTTCGGTATTCTTATATGAGCTTTATTCATCCATCTTCTATTTCATATACATATTTGATTTTCAAAAAAATTCAAACTTTCAATTTTTAAGCAAATAAATAAATTTATTTTTTTTTGTAATTGCAATGCATTAAAATTCTTTACATGCGGATATAAGCCTCCCCCAAGGTTTTCCACGCTGCCTTTCCTTGGGAAATTCTCTCCCATCTGCTGTCCTGAAGGACGAGATCATCCCTCCAACGTTTTAACTGTCTTCCGACTGTTCGTAACCCGTTCCTAGGTATCCGGTTTGGCATCTGAGAGTCCAGCGGTTGTCGTTCATTCTAGCCACATGACCTGCCCAGTTCCATTTCTCCTGTTTTGCCTTTTCAATTACGTCCGTAAACTTCGTTTCGCTCCGTATGATGACTTCGTTTCTAATTCGTTGTCTCTTTGAAACTTTTATGATGTACCTTTCCATATAGACCAAGAGCCGGCAGCAAATTTTGGGAGTGGAGTGATAACCAAAATTTATATACATGTATGTGTAGATATCGCAGTATTATGCTAAATTCGACCGTCTGGCAGGTTTCTTATTTAGCCGGGGGCGGGGGTGGGCGTTTGAAAACGGTCATTTTTCCGATTTTGGGGTCGAAGTGATAACCACTTAAATTAATATATAAACCATAGAGGATGGTGTACTGATGTCAAAAAAGTCGGTCCAAGACGTTTTACTTTCAGCCTACCCCTTGGCAGACGCCTACCAAAATGCGTGAAAATCAACTTTTGGGGTAGAGGTGATGACCACAAAAATGCTACACCAAAACAACAGAAATATCCCCCTGATTATAAAAAGTTTGTCCAAGACGTTTTGGTTTCAGCCTTGAAAAAATGACCGTTTTCAAACGCCCACCCCCGCCCCTGGCTGAAAAAGAAACTGCCAGACGGTCGAATTTAGCATAATACCTCGTATATCTACACATACATGTATATAAATTTTGGTTATTACTCCACTCCCAAAATTTGCTGCCGGCTCTTAGACTAATAGCTCTTTGTGTAGTTACAAGCTTTTGCGCTGATTAAGCTGGTATACTCCATGTTTGGGCTCCATACGTCATGAAGGGTAAGATGGATCCGTCGAAAAGATACTTTGTAGATTTTTGGCTAAGGTTTGAATCAAAAATGTATTTGTGTCTCCAAAATTGCTTCTAGCTGTTGGTTATTCTCCTGTCTATCTCTTTGTCTTCTCTGTTTTCCATAGAAATAGTTTGCCCAAGGTAGATGTAGCTATCGACATATTCTATTTCTTTTCCGTCTATAAAAATTTCTTTTTGTTCACCATTGCTCATCAGCTTTGTTTTTTCTGCGTTAATTTCAAGGCCAGTAGATTGGCAATGACAATGAAAAAATAATGTTTGAGTTACAAACATTATTTTTTCTAAATCTTGACATGATGGCGCTAGTAAAACAAAACAACTTCGGTATTCTATTGTTTGTTAATTCTACTTTCACATGTAACTAACGAAGTTTTAATCCCAGAAATCAAATTTAAGGCAAACTTGTAGAAAGTTAAAGTTTCTACAAATTATTTTTTGTAATTTTTTTCGATCATTACAATATGGTTAAAAATAATAGTGCGTTTTGGTAAAAAAACAAAAAGTAAGGGTTGATTTTTCATATTCGTCATTTTTCGTTTGTATCATCTGATTTTTCTGATCAGTTGCTTTTTCCATCCAGATGTAGCACCGCTCTTATAATGTTTTTATCTGTTCCTGTTACCACAGCAAAAGTGGAAAGACCTTTTTCAAATCGGAAATTAATAAAAATTTACACGCGAAGTACCTGGCACAAGAAAGGCTAAGCAATTTATCATTGACATCGATTGAAATCTAAGAGCACGGTAAATAGAGTTGAGACAAATAATTGATGAGTTCTTTTTTGCAAGATCCTGAAAAAAATCAGCAAAAATCATTTAAAGCATATAACACATGATATAAGGTTAGTTTTTAAGGCTGAATCTAATGAAATTAAAATTAATTCGAGACGACAACAAAAAAATTATAGTAATTTTTAAAAATGTATGACCAAAGGGCACGGCTGTGCCCAGCCAAGTTCTGGCACTACACCCTTTTTCCAGGATCAAAGTCATGCGATTTTCGAACCTCTAACTTCAGTACCAATAATGTTAGAAACTTCAAACTCGTAGCATTTGCTAAGTTCATCTGGTTTAGGCAACTCACCAAATTTCAATTCTTTAGCATTAAGGGTTCCCGAGATATATGACTGCAAAAATCACAATGACTGACTGACTCACTGACAGATCAAAACTATGGAGCACTTCCCGACATCTTAAAATCGTGTGATTTCGCAGAAGGGAAAATTAAAGATTTTTCATTCAAGGGGCGTGGTTTCCGCCCATTTTCATAGAATTGATATAAATTATTTGGAACACTTCTGATTGTCGTAGAATGATGAAATTTAGTACAGCGCCAGCGGTAGGGCAAAAGAAAAATTTTAAAATTTGATATTTTACATTCAGAGACTGGCACCCGCCCATTTGAAAAGAATTGATACCAATTATGAGGAGCATTTCTGACTGTCGTAGAATGATGAAATTTGGAAAGGCGGTAGGGCAAAAAGGAAAAGGAGGAGAAAAGGAGGGAGTGGCATCCGTTTATTTCCGGTTGTCGTAGAATGATGAAATTTGGTAGAGAGGATCACCTCTAAGCGGAATACTTGCAGACATATATCTGAACCATTTTGAAAATAAATATATATTATCAACAAATAATCCACAAATACAAAAAATAATTACATATTCGAGATATGTCGATGATACTTTCATAATATTTGACGGTACTCAAAGTCAAATCGACATACTCTCAAAATATATCAACAATATAAACACAAAATTAAAAGTAACAACAGAAATCGAAAACAATAACTCAATAAACTTCTTAGACCTCACCATCATTAAAAACAACAACAATAAACTCCAATTTAAAATATACAGAAATCAAACAACTGATATCACTATACATAAAGATTCCCACACTCATACCCCCAAAAAATGGCAGCATTTAATGCTTTAATTGACAGATTAATCAAAATTCCAATGAATAAAAAAGACTATGAAAATGAACTCAGTACCATTAAATATATTGCATATTCAAATGGCTATAACACAACAATAATTGACAAATTACAAAAAAGAAAAAGAAAATAAACAACAACAAAAACAACATAAATACACCAACAGTAGATAATAAAAAATACACATCAGTAAATAACACCAACATAATTTCCCAAACCCTCCAATATAAATTCAAAAAATTAAATATAAATGTTTCATTTAAAACAAACAATAACATAATTAATATATTAAAACAAAAATCTAAAAACAATATAAAATCATGCTATGGAGTCTACAAATTGAAATGTAATGATTGTAACATGTTTTACATAGGCCAAACTGGTAGAACTTTCAATGATAGATTTAAAGAACACAAACCAACACCAGATCCACGTACGCCCAACATTTAATAGACAACGACCACAATTACACAGAATTTGAGACAAACATGAAAACGTTACACATCTGCAGAAAAGGAAAAATATTAGACGCGACTGAAGAGTACGAAATTTACAAAGCATACAAGACTGAACAAGACAGACTATTGAACGATAAACTGACATTCACAACTAATACAATTTATGAAACTGCAATAAAACATATACAAAACAATAGATAAAATAAAAACATCACCCATACACCACCAGCACAACACAAAAGATCCACCAAAATAAAATAAAAACAACAACACAAACAACCTGAGACAAGAGCTTAAGATTGAGCTGTATTAAGTTATATATGTAATAACATCAAATTAGTTCGCCCGATGATGAAGTAGCAACACTCCGAAACGCGTCGCATTAACAAATATATCTATAGAAAAAGTTGTGATAATAGTTTTTTAAATTTAAATTTAATAAAAAACTTTTTTAAGAAATACAAAATAAAATTTGTTTTTTTTTTATAATTTTTAATTTAAGTATAATTAAAATATAATAGTTATTGTTAAACTACAAAATAAGAACATTCCAGAATTCACCATTAAAGCTTAGAATTTTTCCAGCAACATTGATGAAAGTCTGAAATTGTATGTTTTCATAATTCATGTTGAACGTTTTACAACATTTTTTTTGGGCATCAGTACCTTAGATGGCCCGCTTCACGGGTTCCGAGGATTTTAACTCCTTTTATGTGTCCTCTGTCTCGCTCACTTAACTCTTTTTGAGCATTAAAAAGACCAATGGTTGTCTGAATTTTTGGTATGTGGGTAATTGCCAAAAAAATTCATATTAAGGACAAAGATTGGTTTAACTTAAATTAAGGTTAATGTAAGCTTGAGTACCCTTAAAAAAGATAAAGGGTAATTATATCCGTCCATTTTGAACTTACTAAGCGGGAGCATATTTTCATATTTTTTTCAAAGCTATACAGTTTGGCACTTTAACTAATTTACAAATTTAAAAAAATACGTATACGCCAGGGTGTACGTAGTTTCTAAATTTCAATTTAGAACAAAATTTGGTTTCACTAAGAAAATAAAGTAGTGTAATATGTGCTTTATAGGTGGATTAGGGTTTACTATTGAATAGCGTAACGACTTCAATTATTGGCACCCCTAACGAAATTTCACCTTTGATCAACTATAACATATTAATTTGTAGAGTAATTTGAGTATGTTGTATACTATAGTATACTTTATTAAATTCCGCGTTGATTAAGTTTTATAAATAATGATTTAATGATTTAATTATTTGGATTATATTTATAATGCCAATTTAAAAAAAAGCTTATCAAAAACTACAATTATTGGCACCCTGATATAATTATTGGTACCCAGGCACTACAATTATTGGCACTCTTTAAGATTCAAGAACATGATGTTTTAATCAATGTTTTATAATTTAATTTTTATGATTTAAGAACACTATATTTTAAATTAAAAACAATGAATAAATATAGTATCTATAAGTAAATAAATCTATATACAGGGTGTCCCACAGTCACCGGCCTGGCGAAAATTATTAAAAGTCGAAAAAATTAAGAGGTAATTTTCTCGTTTTCGCTACCTTTTCGACTTATAATATATATATATATATTTATTTAAACTCATTTTGTCTGTATTTTTGTGGCTTTTTTTCACTCTTATATATCAGTTTTTTACAAAAACACGTTACCAAGTATTTTTTTTTTATTAAATCCGAATTTGTAATCCTTAGGCTGCCTTATATTTTTTTTAAACAAAAAAATCCCTTTTCAAATTATTAAAACTAAAAAAAGGAAATTGAAGAAAATTTGAATATTGGATTCTTATTGAGTTTATTATTTTTTTAAACTTTCGATATTTTTAGCACTCAGTAGCTTAGACGTAGTTTTTATTAAGTTTAAGCAAATATTCAAACTTTTCCGAATTTCCTCTTTTCGTTTTATTTGTTTATAATTTTGAACTTATTTTTTGTCATCAAAATAATAAAAGCTGTTGTTTAGAGAACAAATAAGGGTTTCATAAGAATAAGGTACTTAATAACATGTTTTTGTAAAAAAAAAATGATATCAAAGTCAATATAAATAGCGGGAAGCCCGCTATCGGCATACCAAAAAGTTGTAGGGTGGCAAAAACTGCTAAATAAATTATATTTTTAAAAGGAAGGTACCAAAATTAGTTTTTAAATCCATGAATATTCAATTAGTTGAAAGAATTGAATTACTTTCATATAGTTCCTTCCTAGTTTCAAAGGAAACAAACAAATATTATTTTTCATTTCATTGCAAATTTAGTAAATTAAATCAAGTACCTACCTAAAATATGGTGCAGTGCATCAACGCCCACGGAATTCACACCCGCTGTTGTTATGCTAGGTTTCCACTTGTCATTGAAAAGACGAAAATTGACAAACTTTCTAGGACAGGGTGGCTTTTATCAACACAAAAAGGAAAGATAGTAGTAGTAGCGAGCAACTATAACTCACCCTGTCTTAGAAAGTTTGTCAACTCGCGTCTTTTCAATGACAAGTGGAAACCTAGCATTAGTTCCCCAAAAAAAAGGAATTAATCCCCGCGGGTGTTAATTCCTTCTAAAATTAGGAACGAACAACCGCGAGGTTTAATTCCTCTTTCTGGTAGATATTAATTCCAATTTAAAATTAAAATAAACCCCATCTGGAAGGCACCCATGATATCAGTCTACTTTCAAAGTTTTTGTACTAAATAGTTCTTTGGGTGGCCCGCTTCGTCGGTTCAAGGATTTTAACTGCCTTGTTCAAAGTGCTTTCAAAGTGTTTCTAATAAATAGTGGTTTGGATAAACGTATTTAAGAATTATATATGAATGAAGTGTTGGTGATAATAGTACATGCCAATTCCAAAAAGCAAAAACCACCCGCGTTCTTTTTTGTGGTTGGCCTTATTACCACTTTAAAAAGGAATTAACCCCCGCGGGTGTTATTTCCTTTTTTTTTGGGAAATAACACCCGCGGGGCTTAATTTCGTTGGCGTTAATGCACTGCAACGTAAAATATATGTATTATTACAAGGAAAACTGAATTTCTCGTCAACCTATATTAGAATTTCAGACGTTGCTCCCTTTTTTCGAACAAACCTTACAAGAAGCAATTGGAAGATACGTTACTTTCAAACGTTTAATATGGTATTCTGGCAGTTTGTTCAAACTGATATCAATTACGGTTGAATTATAGAACTATTGGCAATCGTAAAAGGAAAATTAATGGCAGCGCCAATCATTGAAGCTGCATAGGATGTAACTCTTGGCACCCCCCTGTCCTAGTTTTTTTTTTTGATCTAATTATTGGCACCCTTTTTATTAATAAAACAATAATCATTGTATTTAAAATCTATAGTTATATCATGAAGGAAAAAACTGGCGCTAGTCGAAGTGAGGACAGTAAGAACTCAACTGTGGATACAATTTGGGAGACTTTTAGCAACATTTAGGTTTGTGTTTAAGGTCTCTACACTCGGTTGGTTTGAAAATAGAATAGAGTTAAAGTAGGACAACAAAAATGAAGACAAATATATGAGATTGCAAGGGAGACTTTTTTAAGTTTTTTTGTCAGTTTTTTTTTTCTATAGGAAGATGATATAATGTGAAGTATAAGGGGGAGTAAAGCTGAACAAAAAAACAAAAACAATTGTGTGTCTGTTGCTTGGGTTTGTGATTTTTTTGCTTTTTTTGACCTTCTATGGATGTTGTTGTTGTATTTTGGTTTGATTTTTTTTTTGTTTAAATTTGTAGTTCATTCTGAAGGAATTACCTACCTGTTTGCGGGGAAGAAATGAGACAGATTTTTTCCTTGATGGTTAATGCGGGAAAGCAAAATATGTTCGTATGTAAGTATAAAGGTATCCATTCGCGTATTATGGAGGGTAGGTTTTATGGGTATTAAATTTTCTTGCAAGATCTCAGTTTAGAGTTAAATTTGCTTGCAAGATTTTGAGGATATGTAATTATTTGCGTTGGAATGCACAATTTATTCTCCGAGTGGGTAAGTACATAATGTATGTATATATATATAGAGACGGACATTATTTGTTGTTACTTTTCAGCGGCTGTGAGTGGTGGGTGGTAGAATTTAGACAAATTTAAGAAAATCCACTAGATTTCGCTCGAAAATAGCTTGCCAGATAGTAGTTATGTACACATGTAGCTATGTATTTTGAACCAAAATTTGTTTGCTATAAAATTCTCCCTAAGATGACATTTATATTAAACTTTCTGGTGTTATATTTTTGTTGCTATAAAAGAAAAACAGCAGAAAAAAGCTGTAAAAAAACATAGTAGTTTTAAATTTGTATGAAAAAATGCTTTTTTAAATAAATTAAACTAATTATTTTATTAAAAAAAGCATTTTTCATACGATTTGTGTTCTTTCAAATTGCTACTGAAGTCACTTAAAAAAATAAAATAAGTATTATAATTATAATTTACGATAGTTAAGGGTTTCAAGTATGTGTACAAAAATTAGCGCCAGATTAAATGTTTAACTTTGACCACTACATTGACGCAAAAATTCCGCAGTGCACTTTTTCAACATTATCTCTCATGTCGAACATATCACACCGATTTGAATCGGGTTTTGATAATTAATTTTGTAATTCCCTAGAGTACCTACTTCAGTCCACATTTATAGTAGAATTGGACCATTTTTGATCTGTCAGTTAAGCGCTTCAAAAAATATATAGCACCAGAAAGTTTTATCTAAATGTCTTGTGGAGAATTTTATAACAAATAAATTTTGGCTTGACTTTTTTGCCTAAGATGCATATTTCCAAAGTTATATAGGAAAATAAAAAAAAACAGGGAGTAAATAATGCACTTTCTTGCACGTTTTGATTTTTCCTGCAAAAGCACACCTTTTTGAGCGGGAACAAACTCATATTCTCTTTGTTTAAATTATTTCTGGTCGAATACCACAAAAATCTAAGATACTATATGTTACATCCATGCCAAAATCTAATTTGCCTGGACTAATATATTTATATCGGCTTCGGATGAATTTTTATTTTACAGATTATAACGTGTGGAAAAGGCTTACACATGATACATAACACACATAAAACATAACAATAAAATATACATAATAACGTGAAAAAGAATTAATAAAAATTTAAAAAAAAATCAATCAACTATTTTTTTTAACCAAGAAAAACAGTTGAAAAATAATTTCGTCTCAAACATTTCCAGAACAAATAATGATTTCGAACCCAGTTTATATTTTGTCTACACATAATAACGTAGTCAACATTTGGTATTTTTTTTTTCTTTAGAAAAAAAAAAAACAACAGTAGCGACTTTTTTTTCGCAAAAATATATATCAATACCATCTACACGTTGCGTTGTGTAATTTAAAGATTTTAAAATCCACCCTTTGAAAGATTAAAATCAAAATGTTGATGCCAAAAACGACTTTTCAAAAATGTATTAATTTGAAAAATTCTTGAACTCAAAATCGTTTAAACACCAAAATTTGTCATCTGAAACTTAAATTTGTTTTTTTTTTATATTATTTGCAACCATGTATTTTTCTTTAAAGTACAATCCCTTCAATTTATGGTATTTTTCTGCCAATAGTCTATTTTTAAATAATTTCTTGCACGTTTAAGTTAAATAAGTACCTAAGGAGTTCAGAAAAAAAGCAATGTTCGTGAGTTTCTTAGAATTTTATAAGTTATTCCCAAAAAAAACAGAAACTGTTCTATTATAAATACCTACAGTACATAGCGATTTTTTAAGGCAAATGTGTAGGTATATGGTTTTAAAGGGCACCAATGGGAAGTTACTAGTGGTTTAATTATTTTGTTAAAATAAGCTTACCTAACAAATTTCTTTTTTTTTAAATAATTGTTTTCAATAATTAATTTTCCAATTAAAAATAGGTGCCTACCTTCATATTTGCTTACAAAAAAAGTTTTTTCCGACATATCTACCTACCTATCCTTTAATTTTGTTTAAATACCTACCTGACCTACAACTATTTATAAAAATGTAAGTAGGCAGGTATGTTCATTGTACGTAAGTGGTTGTAGATCATTCAAACATTCATAATTAATAGGTACCTATAAGACGGAGCAAAAGCTTGCAGCCTAACTGCGAGTATGTTATCATACGAAAAACCCTATGATATTGCATACAATACCGGTGCAATATCGCAACGTTGCAAGACCATTCCCTCGTAGAAGGGATAATCATCAAAAGCAAAACCAAATAATTCAAAATTCAAATGCAAAGAAAAAAAGAATAAAATACCTACCTATACCTCATACTATGTATATACTGCTGTATCCATAAGCCCATTAGCGCATTTTTTTATTTTCTCTTTTCATCCCCCTTATTATCGTCGTTGCCTGGCGCAAACATTTGAGTCTCTTACTAAGGGGAGTAAGAGAGTCAGATGTTTTCGGTGTATGAATTCCATTTATACAACCCTCTCTGTCTTACTAAATTTCTTTATTATTCTTCCTTAACTCTACACTAAGGGTCCAATGGCGATTTCAGCGCTAATTTCTGCCAAATTGTGAGGGAGTAAGTACTACAAAATTGAGCTCCATGATAGTACTATAGATTATAAATACAATGCAATAACTTTTTTAAGAAGATATATTTAAAAAACGGCTCATTTAATGTATTATTAGCACATTAAAGACATAAATTATCAAACAAAATTTAAAGGAAGCGGTTAAAAACACACTTAAAACATTATAGGTCCTTAACCAAATCAATGGGAATTTCGAAGATTTTTTATTTTTTTTTAGCGTGTTTTTACTTTCACTTGTAAAACAGAATTTAAAAAGAATGTTTTAAAACTAAAAACGGAGATATATGAGAAAAATGTTACAATTTAAAATAAAAAATGAATGGACTTATTCCGACACCGGGTTACTGAGAAAATGACTGTTGAATGATGGGGTGCCAATAGTCGTTACGCTAGTTAATGAACAAAATATTTAAAAAATAACATTATTTTTTGTTTTTAAGTTCAACATAAAATTTGAACGAATGCTAAAGGAATGTACATACGTATCCATAAATTTTGTTTGTTTTTTTTTTTTTATTAGTTTTGCTTTTCTAAAATTTTCAAAATTGTCAAAAATCTTATATATAGTAGTAAAAAGATAATCTATGACGTATCCATGAATTTGATGTTTGTTTCGCTGGCCGAATATTCGGCCACTGGCGATACTAGTACAGGGAAATTAAGATAAAAATTGATAAAACGTGGGCAAAATTGCAAAAGAAGCTTTTTTGATTGATTTTTGATAAGTTACCACTTCTGAAGAACATATCCAAAATCGGACAAAATCGGTCCATGGGAACATCCCGAAAAACGGGTTTCAAAATGGCGGATTTATTGGTACCTATGTTGTTTTTGGTTGTTATTTTTATTACGATGCGATTTTTCCTTTATTCTATATATGTATATAGTTATCACTAGTAGCTAATAAGTAGGGCTGGCCACGAGACGTGACTCTGCGAAACTTTTGTTTCCAGACAAACTGTTGATTATTGGAACGAAATATTTTCGATTATAGTTTGAATACGAGCAAAAGAAAATAAATATTTAGCTGAAATTGGATTTTTGTTATTTATTAGACTCTGTAAATTTCGGTCCAAATATACAGTCTCATCTCGGTCTCGTCTCGGTTGATCAAAAGCCAGTCTCGTCTCGTCCCGGTCTCGTCATGCGAGACCGAGATCGAGACCGAGACTTCTCGTCTCGTGGCCAGCCCTACTAATAAGAGTGATCCATGATCGCCCCTCTCAGTTATGATCCCCCCATGTATGACACCCCCATTTGTATGACCCCCCTTAAATCACAAACAGTTCAGAGCCCTAGAGATAATGATCTGCAGCGACCACTTTTCACAAATAAACACTCCCCATTTATGACCCCCTTCTGCGTTTATGAAAACATCCCCCCGATATCGCAAAGCGTGATGTAGTTTTTCTTTTTTGATGTCAAAACATGTCAAAAATTTGTATCTAAGACCGTTAATCTCGTTCGGGTGCTCCGTCCCGATTGTCAAGTTGCGGTTTAAGTGGGGTGTGGGTTGGGATTACGCCGCGGTGATATGCTGGCCCTGCATCAGCGTTGATCAAAACGACTTGCTCATTGTCCGTGATTATAATTTAGACCAGGGGTGGAATCGGATAAGGTGATAGTTGATTATCAATTGTGGTGACCATGGTTTTGAACATAGCTGTCTCTATCACATCTAAAGGCAAAAATAGAGTCAGCAATAGTCAAAGCGACTATCACCACAAGTGATAATCAACTATCACCTTAGCCGATTCCACCCCAGGATTTCATTCGTACTTAGGTACCTCGGCTCGGGTTGTCGCTGCTCGGTGGCCATCCTTCTTATCAGTTGAATAGGGTAACTGGTGGTGCGTTCTAGAAGCTTCTTTGCTGAAAGCACTAGGTACCTGTCAAAGGGGATTATGTTGTAAAGACGCTCGTTGATGTGATGTCTCATTCGCTGCCAGTCAAAATGTATTCCGGTGCAGATCCTTAGTAACATTCTTTCGAAATTTAAAGTTCCTTCATAGCTTCGAGATGGGAACCAGACTCGGACAGTGGCGATTCCTCTCAGTTAGCAGGTTTATCGCCGCTAAACCAAGAATTTAAATAAATAAATTATATGATGTTCTTTTTATTTCCAAAAAGTAACTAATGGCAATCTTGAAATAATGATAATGATTTCTTGCAATAAATAATATCATAAATACAAAAAACTACCCACCTAACCTTATCTACCTATTTTCAAATCATATTTTCCTTCACACAACACAAAACACCCATCTTCCTATCTGCCTTAGGGCCAGTTTGTTCACAGTGGGCTTAATTTAGTATGTGACTTTCATAGGCTTTAATTAAACAAAGCTAATCCACCAAATTTGGCTGATTAGTGAAATCCATGATTAGCAACTCATACTTTGAATTAAAAAAAAAAACATTTGATCAACGAACACATTTGAGGATTTCCCAGCTCCACTAATCATGGAATAAAGATGATAAGCTGTGAACAAACTGGCCCTTAGATTTACAAACAATATGCGATACCAAAACCAAATTCTCTACGAAGAGCATTGATATAATAATAAAAAAAAATAGATACCTTCTTAACGTCCTAACCTACCCACATTGTTCTCTTAAAATTATATTTTCCTGCAGACACACAACACAAAACTCTCAAGCAACATCTGCGCTGCACAATTTCATACAATTTTTAATAATATCTATACAAATTACAAATACAAACACAAATACAATATAATCTAGAATACCAAGAGCGTTTCACTACAAATGTCCTAAGCAAAGCCCAGCTAAGTATGATGCGATAATATTATAAATTTATTTTATGATAATAATTATTCCTTCTTCGTGACTTAGCAGCATATATGGTCAACTCATTGAAAGGCAATAAACTCAAACTAAAACTAAGAATTTATATTTAACTTGTTTTGTAGGTTAGAACTATTTAAAATATTTTGAATTATTATTCAAAATATAATAAATTTAGTTTGAAATATTTATTATTATTGAAACTTTTGATTTAAAAAAACGTTTTTTTCAAGACATTTCTTAATATTGAAAAGAATAATAATTGCATTACAAAACCAAAATACAACCAAAAGAGGATTAAACCTTGATATTATTTTTATAAGAAAAAAATTTGTAAGTACATAATCTATAATTTAAAAAAAATTTAAGCTATAAAATATTAATAACTCTGTTTTAGAGACCTGAAGAGAAACGTAACCACGTTTGAAACGTCGTCTGATTTAGATACTTAGATACAAATATAGACCTAAAGCCAATTTAGAATTTTAACATATATTTTATGATAGTTAAGGGTTCAAAGTACGTGTATTTCAAAAATCAGTGCCAACTTAAGTGTACTTTGACCACAACTAAGTCGGCGAACATTTTGTTTCCGTCGAACGACGAAGCTAATTTATGTATCGATACATTTTTAAACTTTTATTTTATACCTATTATTTATTAACGTTTTTTTATTAATTGTCGTTATCAATAAAATTAAAAAAAAAAATATTTTTTTTTATTTTAACCTCCCCCAGACCACGTAGCTAAACCAATACTAAGGACCAGGAATCGCCACTGGACTCGGAAGGAATAGCTGATGACAGGCCGCAGGAGTTGCTTTTAGATTATGTATCTTCGTTTTCTGGCTTTCTGCTTATATGTTGTAAGGGCCGTTTAGAGTTGTCTGTAGCTCACTTTGCAGCTTCGAAAAACCTATTTTCGCTGCAGGAAAAATGCAACAGTGAAAAAAAGATAAAATAACCCCGGTTTTCCTGATATTGTCCTTTATAGTTTTGGGAATATGCAATTTTAGAAAAAAACCATCCATTATAAAAAATTTGTTTGTTATACAATTTTCTACAAGACCACACTAGTTTTTAATTCATGTATTTATCATTTTTGTTGCTATCTTACCATAAAGTTAAAACATAATTATGAAAATTGAAAATCGAAGTAATCTTATAAAGCACTCTTTCTACAGAATTACATATTTAATCCATGATTAGTGGAGCTGGAAATCCACAAATGTTTTTGTTGATCAAATTTTGTGTTGTTAATCATGGATTTCACTAATCAGCCATTTTTGGTTGATTACCGTTAGTTAATTGAAGCCTATGAAGGTCACATACTAAATTTTAGCCACTTTGAACAAACTGGCACTTAATATCATAAAATATCATTATATTATTAATTTTTGTTTCCATCAACCTTGTTAGCGATTTTAAATGTTCGAAAAATGTTCGCAAAAATGGTTCACGAAATCATTTTCTATTTATAAGGTATACATTTTTTTGTCTCTACTATTGCATAATTAAATAGTTTGAAGTTAAAACAGTTTTTGGAAGAATACCTTCTGAGCTCCTACCTTGAAGAATAAAATTGTTCAGGTTGGTATGGCTACATTATGAGCGATAAGAAGATCTTTGTGGGAAATAATTAAGTAGTATATTTGAACTGTATATGTAAAAGTACTTTTCGAATTAAAGCGGAAGAATCAACGGTCCTGATTTATACCCTTCGCGGTCCGTATTTGGCCTGCGGTCCGTTTTTCACCGATCCCTGCTCTAGAGTATTTCATTCCAAATTTGTTGTAGAATTGGACAATTTCTTACCAGTTTTTTGAGTGCTTTTAAATTACATACTTTATGAATATTGTTTAGATGTATAGTTAGATAGCAACAAAAATATATCATGCATGAATTTAAAGCTTATGTGGACTTTTGGAAAATTGTATAACAAACAAATTTATGACAGATGGTTTTTTCCTGAATTGCATATTTCCAAAATTATAAGGAAAAATATCAGAAAAACCGGGTTAAGTTTAGCTTTTTATTTACTGTTGCATTTTTTCTGGACAAGTTGGTACAGGTTTTCGAAGCTGCAAATTATAAGCTACACGCTTTTCGAGTTTATTGTTGATTGACTGGCCCATATGCAAATATATGGCTTGGGGCTGTTGTCAAAAAATGGGGTGGGGGGGGGGTGTTGAAAATGTTTCAATTAAGCTTTAAACACATGATTCTTCAAATCAGTATTTCATTTATGAATATTAAAAGCTTTCATCTAACTAAAAACACCTGAGCTGTAAAACACTTTACATTCTTATAAACAATCCATAGTTCATTGATACATGTCAAATTAATATTACATTTTTCTGTGTAAATAAATTTAATATCTTGTTATAGTTTGTTGTTTAAAAATCGTGTTTTCTTTTAACGGATTACTAATTGTTAGAACTTCTGGGAATATTTTCGAAATCTGGTGCCGAAACCAGGGACCTTGAGAAAAGAAATTAATTAACGTAGAAAACTTTAAATAGCATTTTCAAGATTTTTATTATCGAACGAACGTTTTAACAAATAAAATGCAATTAGCAAGTCGTGCTTCCTATCGTGGTCAACTGACTAAGCTTGTTGATAGTGCAGCCGCATATTTGAAGTCAGAGGAGGCCAACGTAAATAATCATTTAGATTCTCTGGATGATATGGAAGAAGAGCTAGAAGTTTCTTTGGATCGCCTGATTGCAGCGCTTGAGGGCTTACGCAAAGCAAACAACGAGGTTGTGTCTTTGACAAAAGATTGCGACATAAGCAAAGAAGCGGATCTGGTAGCAGAATACGAAGACAAAGCGATTGCAACGATTACACCTCTTAAACATCGGTTGGCTAAAGTACGTCAGCATCAAGGCAAATCGATAGCTAATCAAGAACAGGAAAGGCCTTTGGGTAATAATACTTCAGAAATTCAATCTTACCACCTCCCTTCCCCTTCACAGGTTGCAGTTAAATTGCAAAAATTACAACCAAAGAAATTTTCTGGTGACTTCAAGGAGTGGGTTCCGTTCTGGGAGCAGTATCGTGCTCTTATACATGAAAATCCATCATTGAGTACCATCGTCAAGTTCAACTACCTGGAAAGTGTTTTTACGGGAAAAGCTACAGATACCTTGGTTGGACTAATTCCTTCAGAAGGCAACTATAAAGTCGCTATTGCAATGCTGAAGGAAGAATATGGGAACGACGTAAAAATTGTTGACTACTCCATGCAGCGGTTATTGTCGATTCAACCAGTAACTTCGAAGACGGACTTTTTTGCTTTGAGACGGCTTTATACTTCAGTTCTAGCCTCGACACGATCTCTAGCAGCATTGGGAATTCCATCAACCAACTATTTTGTCATGCTTAAAGGAGTATTGCTCAGATGCTTACCCAATGATTCAGAAGAAAATAACGCTAAATCCACAGCCTCTACAGAGGAAGAATCTAGCAACTCAAGTATAGTTGGTGACAGGCAAGTACAGTGCTTACTTAAATTTCTTAAGAGGGAGATCGAGTATCTCGAAAAAGCAAATGAAGCCAAATCAAGCGCAGCAGCATCCTCTATCCGTGCTAAGACTCAGCATCAAAAGCCTTTCAGAACGGCTGTTGGACTTTTTGCATATGAAACAAAAGATAACTGCCTATTTTGTAAATACCGAAATAAAGAGACAAAGGAATGTTACAATGCTAAAAGCTTAGCGGACAAAAAAGGCATCTTGAAAAAAGAGGGTTGTGTTACATGCAAGGTAAATGGCATCGAATGTACAACGTGTACTGGACGTCATTCTACAACTATGTGGGATCCTTTGTTCAACAAGAAAACATGCGATTCAGCTTCATCAAAAACGAACAACACCGAAAATATGAAAGCAAGATCAAACCAAGATGCAAATCAACAACCATCAATGAACTTGTATACATCAGAATCGATGCAGAGATCTCAAGTTCTTTTACAGACTGCTTGTAAATATGCTTGCAATGAGGATTCATTAAAGCACTTGTACGTACGTTTAGTCTTGGATGGTGGCAGCCAATTTATCATTTGTTAAATCTTCGCAAGCCCAGAATGAAAGTGACCTAACTCGAAATTCCTGTAAATTCTGATTTTGCAATAAACTGACCTTAAAAAGGGATATTTAAAACCCTGTGTTGAAAAATATACCGAATGATGAGTAAGAAAGGGACACTCTTTACATCGGTCACTTTAGTTGATCAAGCTATTAACCTATGCATATTATGTGAAAGAGACCAAATCGGTTTTGTGCAGAGGTGCTTGCGAGTTGATGTGTGCTAAATCGACGGATCTCGAATTGTGGTAGTTAATTGCAAATACTGTGAAGGAAAGTACATTAAATTTTTTGTGTTAAGGTGACTCTTTTTTGATATAAGTCTGTTTTTTACAAAATATTTATAAGATTTTAGTGACCGTTTATAGATTGAGTCTCAGGAGTTGTGGCATCTTGCGTCCTAAACAGGCTGAACTCGTAAAAAGTTCCAGAAATACGGAAATATTTTTGCAATAGAGTGACTGAATTTGAAACTGTTTTGTACTTATTCTCAAAATATACATTTAAAAAATATTTAAATTTAAAATCTTGTCGGCCATCCTGTATGACCGCTTAAGACCATTTGTAAATGATCTGATCGGCCCCTATCAGTACGGGTTTAGGCCAGGCAAGTCAACCGTCGATCAAATGTTCACACTCCGACAGATTTTAGAAAAATCTCGGGAATTCCAGATCGATACACACCACCTTTTTATCGGTTTTAAAGTCGCGTATGATAGCGTGAAAAGGGACGAATTATACAGAGCCATGTCGAGTCTCGGCATCCCTGCCAAACTCGTCCGCCTGTGCGTGCTGGATGACGATGGAGAAATCTCGCTACTAATTGGTAAGAACACTACCGATTCCTTTGATGTTGATAAAGGATTTAGGCTAGGCGACGCGTTATCATGCAACCTATTCAACATCGTTCTTGAAGCCATTGTACGCAACGCAAATGTCAACATCAGCGATGTCGAAAGCCCGTTCAATTGCTTGCATATGCGGATGACATAGACATTGTGTCAGGGGCATTTGCGAGCATTGAATCGGAGGGGACTAGAATGGGATTGGCGGTTAATGAGGACAAGACGAAGTATATGCTGTCATCGAGAGAGGAATCTCAACATCGTCGATTCGGGCAAAATATCACGATGGACAGATATAACTTCGAAGTTGTCAAGGACTTTGTCTACCTGGGCTTCACTATTACATCGCAGAATGACATCAGTGCAGAAATCAAGCGAAGAATTACTCTTGCCAACCGCTGGTTCTTCGGTCTAAGAAGGCATTTAAGTAGTAAGGCCCTCTCTCAGAGAACCTAGGAGACTTTATACAAGATCCTAATCATCCCGGTCCTGCTTTATGGGTCAGAAGCATGGACACTGAAAGATTCGGATAAAAATCTGCTAGGATGCTTTGAAAAAAAGATACTTCGTTGATTTTCGGTCCGGTGTGTATCGAAGGAGTATGGAGGAGAAGATTCAACGACGAGCTATACGGGCTATACAGCGACATTGACCTGGTCAAAAAGTTGAAAATACAGCGGCTGAGATGGCTGGGGCACGTGGAGCGTATGGACAGCAACGCACCTGCCCGACGAGTCTTCGAATCCAACCCCGATGGGATACGCAGCAGAGGAAGAACCCGTAACAGATGGCGCAAACAAGTGAATGACGACATCAAAGCACTCGGTGTGCGCAACTGGAAGTGGCTAGCTAGGGGCAGAGCTGACTGGAGGGGCTTGTTTGTTGAGGCCGAAGCCCATCCTGGGCTGTGAGTGCCATCAAAAGTTAAGTAAGTAAGTAACGATTACCTTTTGAATATTCGCAGAAAAGACAACCACTATGAAGCCTCGCTTCTTTGGAAAAGCTCTTCTGATTCTCTTCACGACAACAAAATGGGTGCCTTGGTTCGCATGCAATCTCTTGTCCGGAAACTATATTCATCAAAAAAAAAAAAAAAAAAAAAGTATCCTCTGGCGTAGCTGAAATTGTACCTGAGACCACCGTTAACGAAAACCGCAAATATTACCTGCCTCACCACCCAGTATTCCGCGAGGACAAGGAGACAACAGAATTACGGATTGTGTTTGATTCTTCTGCACATGCACCAAATCATTGTTCACTCAACGACTGCCTTGAAATGGGACCTAATCTACTGCCTGAACTACTGGTTATACTGCTCAACTTCCGCACTGGTAAAATAGGGCTTGTTGCAGACATTGAAAAAGCGTTTTTACAAATACAGTCATCGGTTCTTTTGGTTTACTGAGAATGTTGAAGATGGATACAGTCTTCCTGCTGTAAGGACATTCCGTATGACTCGGGTGAATTTTGGAGTCACAAGTAGCCCATTCCTTCTTGCTGCAACGCTGCTAAAAATAATCGAAGAAGCAAAACCGAAGTGAAGAACGACATGCGAGAGCTAACAAAAATCTTTTTATATGGATGACCTCATAACCAGCGTAAACGACCAAGCGACCGCAACACAGATCTATCGAGAAGCCAACGCTATCTTTAAAAGTGCTTCTATGACGCTACGAAAGTGGACCTGCAATAATTAGAGGATTCGACAAAATTTTCATAATCAAGAAAACTCTGCTCCTGGTCTTACCCAAAAGGTTCTTGGCTTACGTTGGGTAGTAGCAACAGATGAGTTGCAAGTAGACTTGGACCCTATCATTCATCTATTGAAGTCAGGATCCCTTCCACTCACCAAGCGAAGCGTTTTAAAGGTAATGGTAAATTGGTGGTCTAGCTCCCTGGATTGTTCGTTTCAAGATACTCTTTCAAAATATCTAGCGACACAAACTGGACTGGGACTCAAACTTATCTGATGATCTATACAGCATCTGGACAGCTTGTTGCAATGTAATCGAAGAACTTAACGAAATTGCAATACCTCGACATTTCCTAACCTCAAGCCTCACGACTGAAGTCCACATATTTGCAAATGCAAGTCAGTATGCGTATGGAGCAGCAGCTTATGCTAGAAGCATCGATAGCAACGGCCAAGTATCAGTGCAACTTATATGTGCTAAAAACCGAGTTGCACCCCTCAAACTTGACAATCAAAACGAATTAACCATACCGAAGTTAGAGCTTACGGCAGCCTTAGTAGCTGCTCGTCTTCTTGTCTATTTACGCAATAATCTTCAATTCCAATTCAGTAAAGAGGTTCTATGGACGGATTCAAGAATTGCTGTTTTGAATTTAAGGTACTGAGAAAAGTAGGAAGCCTTACGTCGAAAATCGAGTTAAAGAAATAATAGCGCTTCCAGATGTTCTCTCTTGGCGACACTATCCCGGATCAGACAACCCAGCTGACCTTCAAACTCGTGGCATAAGTTTCGTGGCGTTTCGTCCCAGCGCTCTCACTTGGACTCTTCAGTTGACAGTGAGGGCCTTGTCAAGACGCAATTTTTATTAAGTTCAGTCCAGCTTACATCAATTTTTCAGCGAAAATCAATTGTGAACTATATCCAACCCAATTAGATTTTTTAATCAAGAATTGTTGGAAATGTTTTCCCCCTGGCCTGGCATTGTTTACATATGAATGTTTTTTTTATAATTTTTAAGGACTACAGGCCGTTAAAAGTTATTTTGAATCAATAATTTAACAAGTCCAATTAAATAATGCTAAGTCTTCTACTTGGCTGATGTATTTCAGTAGTATATAGATTTTGTATTATAAAAAAAAACATTCATATGTAAACAATGCCAGGCCACGGGGAAAAAATTTCCAACGATTCTTGATTAACAATTCTAATTGGGTTGGATATAGTTCACAATTGATTTTCGCTGAAAAATTGATGTAAGCTGGACTGAACTTTATAAAAATTGCGTTTTGACAAAGCCCTCACTGTCAACTGAAGAGTCCAAGTGAGAGCACTGGGACGAAACGCCAATTTTTAAGGACTACAGGCCGTTAAAAGCTATTTTGAATCAATAATTCAACAAGTCCAATCAAATAATGCTAAGTCTTCTACTTGGCTGATGTATTTCAGTAGTATATAGATTTTTTATTATAAAAAAAACATTCATATGTAAACAATGCCAGGCCACGGGGAAAAAATTTCCAACAATTCTTGATTAAAAATTCTAATTGGGTTGGATATAGTTCACAATTGATTTTCGCTGAAAAATTGATGTAAGCTGGACTGAACTTTATAAAACTTGCGTCTTGACAAGGCCCTCACTGTCAACTGAGGAGTCCAAGTGAGAGCGCTGGGACGAAACGCCAATTTTTAAGGACTATGGGCCGTTAAAAGCTTTTTTGAATCAATAATTCAACAAGTCCAATTAAATAATGCTAAGTCTTCTACTTGGCTGATGTATTTCAGTAGTATATAGATTTTGTATTATACAAAAAAAATAAAAAAACATTCATATGGAAAAGGGTTTTAGCAATTGGAGACGGCTTTTGCGCGTAACAGCGTATGTTCTCAGAACTGTCGATATCATTATTTTCAAGAAGAATTTTTTGATTTTTTGAAAATGATCGTGCAGAAAAGTACTGGATTCATAGAATTCAACATGAGTTTTATGCTGATGAAATAGGAGCTCTTTGAAAGGAGAAAGGTATACCATCAAATTCTAAGCTTACTACGCTTTCTCCATTTTTAGACAAATATGATAGTTTTCTGCGAGAAGAAGGGCGGCTTCCGAGCTATCCGAGCCATACATATTGAAAGCACCACAGACTTGACGACCGAAAGCTGCCTTCTTGCAATCAGGAGGTTTATATCCAGGCGACGTATTCTTCGTATTTTCTACTCTGATAATGCTACTACATTCAAAAGCGCATCATCAGAAATTCATAAAATTCAAGACCTTAAATCAAACGGAAGGTTTCTTGGATTCTTAAGTAACTCTCAAATCAAATGGAAATTCATAGTCGAGCGAACCCCATGGTAGGGTGGATTCTGGGAGCGCATGATTGAAGTCATTAAATCCACTCTTAGATCAGCTATTGGTAAGGCAACATTAAATGCTGATCAATTTAAAACTCTTCTTATAGAAGTCGAAGGAGTTATAAACTCGAGGCCCCTGACTTATGCTGGAGATGATCCGCTGGATCTTGTACCACTTACTCCAACCCATTTTCTCATTGGTTGCAATGGAAACTCAGCGGAAATATAGAGCGAACGACTATCAGGTAAAGATTTACGAAAGCATTGGATCGAGCGCCTCCGTTTTTTATCGGCTTTCAAAAACGATGGTATAAAGACTATACACTGTTCAGTTCGTATTTTCAGTACAGGGAAGATAGCGTGGTTGTCTCTCACCCAGTGGCGTAGCTAGCCTTTGAGGGGCCCCGTATCAAGAATTAGTACGGGGCCCCCTCACAATAACAAATCCAGTATATTTAATGGAACATACATATGGTCTTTAAATAGGTACATATGTACATAAATGTAGGTGCTACAAAACTTAAACTAACAGTATAAAAAACTCAAATAAAAACTTTTCTTGCCTTTGTTTCCGCAAATTTATTAATTAAATCATCCATTTCTTACGCTGATTTTAATTTTTTAAGCTTTTCAACTTCTAAGGGCATGATCGCTAAGTCCGACAAGCGTTCTTGTCCCATAGAAGTTCTTAAAAAAATTGTTTCTTATATTTAGCTTAGAGAATGTTCACAGCTGTTGCTGTCTTTACCGGAAGCGTGAAAAATAAAAGGCATGCCGTTATTACTTCCTGAAAACTGTATGCAAGGCTATTGTATTTAATTAGCAATAATTCTGTGAGCTCCTTAGTTCAATGAATTTTCTAAATTTCTAATTTCAAACAGGATTTTAAAGAAATTAGTTGTTCAAAAAGATCAACTGACAGGTCCTCATTGTATGTTTAGCAACCAGTTTTTCTTCTTTTATTTTTAAAAACAGTTGTTACCCCCACTTTTTCATAAATCTATGGTCTCGATAAGCAAACCTAAGAATGATTTTTGATTTCTTAAATCTCTTAGTCTATTTAAAAGATTACTTAGTAAAATACTTGTTTTTTGTAAATCATTGTCTTTATTCTGTTAGGCTTTGGACACAGGGTTAATGTTTCGAATAAAGAAAAAAAAACGAGACCAAAACAATGGCGCAAAATTTGACAATTCTTGATTAAATTTGAATCAGCCCATTATTAAGGATTTAGTATAATACTACTTAACATTTTACTAATTTTTTAACAGTTTACTAAAATTTTCTAAATTTTAAATACTTTTTAACTAGTATCATAATTAACTAATTTCCTTCATAAAATTCAGCTGAACACGTCCAAGAAAGTGGCAGCTCGTGCAAAAAATTCACCCCCCCCCTGATTTTGACAATTTTAAACTTCAAAGTGTCATATGGATTTAGTACGCTACTAAAAAGATAAAACAACAATTTGGTGATTTTAACTTTAGTAAAATGTAAGGTGATGTATGATGTTAAACTCGTTTAAAATTAGCAAAATACACTTTTTAATCTAATATTATACTAAAAATGATTTAACATCGTACTAAATCGACTTAAATTCTGCGCCAATTAATTCGAAGCTCATTAATATGTTAATTATATTTTTACTTTCATCACGTTCATCTTTTTTTTTTGAAACTAAACTAAGTTGGTTATTATAAGTTCGTTATGTTCAAGGTATATGTAAATATTTCAGGTAATATCATAAGCGTTTTCATTTTTGTTCAGTTCTGCGCATGGGTCATAATGGAAGAAAAATGGCTGATTTCAGTGCGACTTTGAGTTCTGTCATTCTGTCTCGTGTGTGTGTGCGTTCATTAATTTAAATTTCTTTTCAATTCTGCAAAAGTTCGGTTTAACTAATTTTTCCTTAAATAAACAAAAAAAGTATTTAAAAAAGTGTATGCGGGCCAATTAATCAGTGCTAAGCACCCACAAAGCTGTTGGGAACAGCCAACGAGAGAGGGGGGAGAGGAGTGTTCCCACTAAGGCACTTCTCCTTTCATCGAGGCGGCAGCGGACGAATTCTCTTGATGGAATCAACGATGGCGTCTACAGTTCAAGTAAGGTTGAACTACTTAGTGAACACCTTATATGGGCTACTACGACATATTTGTAGTTCAGGCATATAAGGAGCGGTTTATCCGGCTCCCTACCCTTGGAGTTATACGGAGGGTCTGGTCCTCCGGGTCGGGGGTTGTGCGTCGGGGTAACTTCCCTACCACGTTGTTCCGAAACAACAACAAGCCTCGGATATGGATGATCTTAAAGTTGAAGACCCCAGCAAACGGTACAAGGACAATGAATTTCGGATCTGCACGTGGAACGTCCTGTCCATATACAGAACACGTGCAGCCGAACAATTAGTGGAGAACCTGGACAGGCTAAAGGCTGACGTAACAGCCATCCAGGAAGTGCGATGGGATGGAGAGGGCATACGGAGATTGAAATCGTGTGACATCTACTACGGCGGGTGTTTAAAACATGGTCAGCGGCTCTTTGGTTGTGGGTTTGTGATAAGGGGAAGGCTTAGGCAAGAAGTCTCTGGCTTCGGAAGTGTAAGCGAGCGCCTGGTCACAATCCGCATCAAAGGCAAATTTAAGAACATTTCGCTGATCTGTGTTCACGCCCCCCATGAAAGGAGAGAGGACTCAACCAAAGAAGCATTCTACGATCTCCTGGAGACAACGTATGATATGTGCCCGAAGTACGACGTAAAGATCATTCTTGGTGACTTCAACGCAAGATTCGGAAAGAAGGGCATCTTTGGTTTGATAGTCGGAGGACACAGCCTACACGACGAAACTTCCGGCAACGGACACAGGCTGGCAGACCTTTCCGCCGGCGGGGCGAAATGTCATCATCTCAAGCACCTACTTCCCACACCTCAATATACACAAGGGGACTTGGCGGTCGCGTGATCAACTAACCGTCAACCAAATCGACCACGTTGCGATAGACGCGAGACATGCTTCCAGTATCTTGGACGTCCGAACGTTCCGAGGGGCCAACATTGACTCGGATAACTACCTGCTAGTAGCTAGACTACGTATGCGGATATCCATGACGCGACAATGCAGAGCAGATGCTGTGAAAAGATTCGATGTCGAGAAGCTTAAATCGCAAGAGACCGCCAGAACTTTTGCAGACCACGTAACTCTTAATCTCTCAGGAGGTCAGCCACCAGCATCAAGTGCAGAGGACCAGTGGGAACACTGTCAAGAAGCCATCAAAAGTGCCGCCTCTAATGTCGTGGGTTTCACTAGGCGAATACAACGAAACCCCTGGTTCGATGAAGAAAAGAGGAACGCCGACTTCTCAGAAGGAAAAAGAGATAGCACGAGGAGCGGGCGGTAGAGTCTATTGAGGGTTGTAGTGGTAGGGGAGATGTTCGAAAATTTTATCAGAGGGTGAAGCGATCCACCCAAGGATTCAAGGCTAGAACGGAAGTCTGCCGAGATGAGAGTGGGAATATGGTAGTAGACACACAGTCATTGCTGATGATCTGGAAAGAACACTTCTCTAGACTGCTTAATGGCGAAGACAGCCAAGATGCCGCTAATAGGCGGAACGCTCCATTCAACTTAAACGATGATGGCCAAGAGTTCCGTCCACCCGACCTAACCGCAGTACGGCTGGCGATATCCAAACTTAAGTCGTACAAGGCTGCTGGTGCGGATGGCTTACAAGCCGAACTATTTAAATCAGCGGGAGATGGATTGGCTAGACGCATACACCAGCTCATCTGCAAAATTTGGTCGGATGAAAGTATGCCCGATGAATGGAACCTCGCTATAGTGTGCCCCATCCATAAAAAGGGAGATGTTCTGAAATGTACCAACTACAGAGGAATTAGTCTCCTAAACTTATAAAATCTTGTCGGCCATCCTGTGTGACCGCTTAAAACCTTTTGTAAACGATCTGATCGGCCCCTATCAGTGTGGTTTTAGGCCAGGCAAGTCAACCGTCGATCAAATGTTCACACTCCGACAGATTTTAGAAAAATCTCGGGAATTCCAGATCGATACACACCACCTTTTAATCGATTTTAAAGTAGCGTATGATAGCGTGAAAAGGGGCGAATTATACAGAGCCATGTCGAGTCTCGGCATCCCTGCCAAACTCGTCCACCTGTGCAGGATGACGATGGAGAAATCTCGCTACTCCGTCAAAATTGGTAAGAACACCACCGATTCCTTTGATGTTGAGAAAGGATTGAGGCAAGGCGATGCGTTATCATGCAACCTATTCAACATCGTTCTTGAAGCCATTGTACGCAACGCACATGTCAACACCAGCGGTACAATCTATCAAAAGTCCGTTCAATTGCTTGCATATGCGGATGACATAGACATTGTGTCAGGGGCATTTGCGAGCATTGAATCGGAGGCGACTAGAATGGGATTGGCGGTTAATGAGGACAAGACGAAGTATATGCTGTCATCGAGAGAGGAATCTCAACATCGTCGATTCGGGCAAAATATCACGATGGACAGATATAACTTCGAAGTTGTCAAGGACTTTGTCTACCTGGGCTCTACTATTACATCGCAGAATGACATCAGTGCAGAAATCAAGCGAAGAATTACTCTTGCCAACCGCTGGTTCTTCGGTCTAAGAAGGCACTTTAGTAGTAAGGCCCTCTCTCAGAGAACCAAGGAGACTTTATACAAGACCCTAATCATCCCGGTCCTGCTTTTTGGGTCAGAAGCATGGACACTGAAAGATTCGGATACAAATCTGCTAGGATGCTTTGAGAGGAAGATTCTTCGTGTGATTTTCGGTCCGGTGTGTATCGAAGGAGTATGGAGGAGAAGATTCAACGACGAGCTATACGGGCTATACAGCGACATTGACCTGGTCAAAAAGCTGAAAATACAGCGGCTGAGATGGCTGGGGCACGTGGAGCGTATGGACAGCAACGCACCTGCCCGACGAGTCTTCGAATCCAGACCCGATGGGATACGCAGCAGAGGAAGAACCCGTAACAGATGGCGCAAACAAGTGAATGACGACATCAAAGCACTCGGTGTGCGCAACTGGAAGCGGCTAGCTAGGGACCGAGCTGGCTGGAGGGGCTTGTTAGTTGAGGCCGAAGCCCATCCTGGGCTGTGAGCGCCATCAAAAGTAAGTAAGTAAGCACTAAGTTAGATAAAATAAAAATATAATTGAAAAAAAAAAAAAAAGAAAAACTAAATAAAATGTATTACTACACTTCCGACCAAAAAATGGATCACTCCGTTTGGCCTTATGAAATCAACAATTGCGATGGATACAATATCCATGATTAATTGTTAAAAGGCTCGTTTTAAAGCTTGAACTTTGAACTTTAAATTAAGTGTAAAATCATAAAAACCGTTGGACAGTTTTCGCGCAATCGTTATAAAAAACAGAACACAAAACTAACTTTTTACAATTTTCACGAATTAGTTTTTTTTGTTTACCTTTCAGTTTTCATTTTTCATTTTGACACAAAAACCTACACTTAAAGCAGCCATCTTGAAATTTGACAAGCTGCGCGTGATAATACCTTAGATATGTTGTAAAAATGGGCTTCAGGTCAAATGAAACAAGTATTTATGTTTGTTCCGATCAGGTGTGAATGAACTAAGTTGGTACAATGCTAAAAATACCTGCAAACAAAAGAGATTTTTTATTAATTAAAATAATATTAGCCGTGTTTTTTGAAAGAGTAACTAGCAACTCAGTAAAAGTTTTACGCAGAAAACACAAACAAAATTCTCTATCATATTTTGTTTTGTTATTGTTTTGCGTGTAAAGATTTTGTTGAGTTGCTAGTCACTCTCTAAAAAAACAAGGCTATAACTTTTTTTCAAGTGTTTTTCAGTTTCTTACAAACTTATTTCGGTTCGGGGGCCCCTGTACCTCGGGCCTAAGTCAGTCATCATTAAACAACATATTTCTCTAAAAATACATTTGGTAATAGGTTTGATACTGATATTGTAAACCTCATACTACTATACAACTTTTCAGAAATATCCCCGACTTTAGCTGTTGAGCAAAAAAATAATAACGGGATTGCAGTTTTTTTTTTATTTTTGGTAATTCTTCGTTTCATTTAAATAGCTATATCTTTGAACATAATTGGTTTAGAAACAATATTGGTACGTCAAATGATTGATAACTGTTTTTTCGTAAATAATAAAATATAATACGAAATATATATATGTTAAAAAAAATTTGAAAATACACAAATTCAAATATTTGGAAAAAAAAGTCGTTGGTTTAGTTTTGTTTAATCGTAACCTAAAAAAAATTGTCCCGTTTTAAGAATTCATTTATGCAGAAAACCTCATTTTTAGAATTTCATACAAAATTTATTTAACTGTGTCTGAGAAGATTTTAGTTGCACCCTTTGTTCACAAAATTCCTATAGACACCTCCTTACAAAACTCTAAATTTCGGTAATAGGTTTGATACTTACTTATATTTTACCTTATATCATTATATGACTTTTGAGATATATCCCGGGGGGGTTAGGACAAAATAATAACGGTATTTTATTGTCAATTTTTCTTAAATTCTAGGGAATTCTTCGTTTCATTAAAAAGGCTATATCTTTTATATATTATTGATGTAGGAATAAGTTTGATACATCAATTTCATGCGTAAGACTTTTTTTTAAAATACACAAAAATTCAATAATTTGTAAAAAATCGTATGGATGTTGGTTTAATTTAATATTAATAATTTGCACCCTTTTAAGGAACCAATTTTGAAGAAAGCCTCCTTTTTAGTATAACATAAAACATTTGTTAATTAATAGATATCTTGTAACTGTCGGACACAACGTACATCAAGATGCGAATGTAGGCGATCAGGAATGCTATGTTCAGTGGAGTATGTAACCTGCCAGAGAACATCCTGCAATTTTAATTTAAGTTTTTGTATAAGACTAATAAATTTGTTTAATATCTTTAAAATATAAAATATCTACAGTGTACCTATAGAATCAAAAAACTAACTATACATACAGGGTGTCCGGTAATTCATGTGCCATACTTTAGCATGTGATTCTTTGTCACATTATAAGAAAAAAATTGTTTCACAGTAAAGTTTGATTTTCAACTTTGACAACACTTGTTGACTCTTTAAAAAATGGCTAACTTTGGTGTACTCTGATCCATGTTAAGGTCAATTTATCTCTGTCAGTAATAATAGAAGGGACCTCATTTTAGACTTTTTTTTTAAATTATAAATACTAGCCTTTAAAACTACTTTTAAATTGAGCTGGTATGTTTTTAGGGTTGCCAGTTATTCAATTTTAAATGGTGTTCAATTTTTCTTGCCCGAGGAAAATTTTGACTTTGAGGTCAATTTTTTCAAAAACTGCGTAATAGACGTAAAGTTTTCTTATTTTTACCTGATGAACAAAACAATAAAAAAAACTCATTGATAAGTGCACCCAAAAACCCATACATTTTATGATACTTGGGAAGATCTAAAACAGGTAAAATTAAAAAAAAAAATGTTTTTTTGCCCTGAGGTGTAAAGGGTTTGAATAAAACAATAATTTTTGTAATTTTAAGTAATTTTTATTGTATGTACACACAAGTGCAGTCATTAGAAGTGCTCGAAGTGCCTTCCTATGTATTGAATGCATGCTAGAGCCCGTTTTTAGGTTTTCATTTTGAATGCTTATTCTCGATAACTCTTGCCTTAATTTTAGTGATCCTTCGGGAAAACGTTGTTCTAATTCAATTAAAGTTGTTATTTCAGATGAGTAACCAATTTCTTTAATTCGTCCCCATACAAAAAAATTCCCTTACAGGGAGATCGGGAGATCTTGCAGGCCAGTGAATGAATGAATCCATCTATCATCGTATACTTCATCCAGCCAATCATTAACTTCACGACCTTAGTGGCTGTATAGCACCATCTTGTTGGAAATATGATGAAGCTAGTTGAAGCAGTGGAACATCCTCCAATAGCTCTGGTAGATTATTTTGTAAAAACTCCAGATAGTTAGTAGAATTAAGTTGGGGTGGTAATTCGAAAGGCCCGATTAATTCATTTCCAATTACGCCTGCCCACATATTATTGACACTGAATCTGTGGTGAAATGATCTTTGCCGTCTTAAATGTGGATTGCTCGAATCCCATGTATGGAGATTATGGAAATTCGTAATACCATCTCTAGTGAATTGAGATTCGTCTGTCCAAAGAATTCTGTTTATAAACTGATGATAACCAAGCTTCTCTCTAGCAACCAGTTACAAAATTCGAGTCTCTTTTCAAAAAGCACTTATATCCAACTGTAATCGTGACTTAACTTGATAATCTGATGAATGAATTTGTTTTTCTATTCTTTTATACCACTTATTTATTTAGTTTATCCATTCATACCCCAAATTTAGCTCTCCCTGAGAAGGGGTTAGGTAATTAGGGATTTGACAGTAAGTCAAGTAGGCATAAGTATACTCCTAACCTTTTTCATGAGTGCACAGTCTTAAAAATTACCTAAAAACTATCAATTCTTGGAAAACCACTCTAATTGCCAAGAGCTGTTAAGTGGGTACAAAAATTCAAAATTCGATTTTTTACCTGTTTTAGATATTATTGTATTATTGTTTTGTTCATCAGGTAAAAATAAGAAAACTTTGTGTCTATTACGCATCTTTTGAAAAAAATTGACCTCAAAGTCAAAATTTTGCTCGGGCAAGAAAAATTGAACACCATTTAAAATTGAATATCTGGCAACCCTAATATATATCAGCTCAATTTAAGTAGTTTTAAAGGCTAGTATTTCTAATTTTAAAAATAGTCAAAAATGAAGTCCCTACCATTAGTACTGACAGAGAAATTGACGTTAACATGGGTCAGGGTACACCAAAAAGTTAGTCTTTTTTTAAATCGTCAAAAAGTGATGTCAAAGTTGAAGTCAGTAGAACAATTTTTTTCTTAGAATATAACCATGAATCACATCCTAATTTATGGCACACGAATTATAAGCAAATAAAATATTGATAAAAATCTATGTATGTATAACTAAAGTATGTTCTTTTTCATTGTTTCCTTCGAATACATTTTTTTAATATTGCATTTAGTTTAATTGGGTTGCGTTAAATAGGTACTCCATTTTAACAAAAAACACTTTGAAAAAAAAAATTCTTCAATTTGTATACAAATTTGACAAATTTAATGCACTTTATGAAACAAGTTTACACACAATTTCAAGAACCATTTATTGTTTCATAATTTAAAATAGTCTGGAAGTTGAACAAATGTACCGTTATATTTTTTTGTTTCAACCAAAATCATTTCTTTTTTCATGGTTGTCTCTTGAATAAATTCAAAAAAATTTGAAAACAGTAAATATTTTATCAATAACCAAATATTTTAAATAATGCGAAATTGAATAATAACAAAATAAATATAATCACACCAAAACCATAAATGTTAAAAAGTAGCCAAGTTCTTCTATATACAAAAACCTTTGCATAACAAGTCAGCCTTGAAAAGTAATGAGATCTAAAATCACGCCAAGTTCTACGTTTATTTATGTTAAATATCAAATATTTAAGCTAATTAATATGGAAGAACCTCAAAATTTTCAGAGAAATCTCTTATATAATGATTATTGACTTAAATTGAGTTTGTTGATTTGGAAAGTTTTCTTTTATTACCTAATTACTCAATTTTAAAATAAAAACTTGCCAAGTAAACCAATTCAATTTAAGCTAGTAATCATTTAACAAGAGATTTTATCAGGAAAAGTGGATGGAATAAACGCCCAATGAGAGCCTCATAAAAGTATTTTTTTAATTTATGCCTTTTGTAATTAGGTACTACACGTCCCTCCCTCAACCAATTTTCATAAGTTAGAAGTGCTCTACTGAAATGATAATAATTAATAAGTGGGTGGATGAAACGCCCCAACATGAAAAATATCATGATTTAAACTTTTTCTTTATATAGGTACCACTGAAAACGAACTTTACCAAATTTCATAATCCTACACCAATCGGAAGTGCTCACAATATATTTAGTATTAATTCTGTGAAAATCAGTGATTGCCATGCCCACTTATTGTAAAATCTCAAATTTGTAATTTTCCCTTTGCCTGCATGTCAAGTCCTATCGCTCAACCAAATTTCATCATTCTACGGCAGTCAGAAGTCCTTTACATAGTTGATATCAATTATGGATAATTTAAAATTTTCCAATATCTTCTTTGTATTGACCATATGATCTACCATTATACCAAATTTTATAATTCTGCCAACAATCCAAAAGTTATCCATATAATTAATAAAAAATTCTGAGGAAATGGGTTGATGCCACGCCCCCTGAATGTTAAATATCAAACTATAAAATTTAGCCTTTGTTAGCAGTTCGAGTCCTACCGAATTTCAACTTTCTTCTGAGAAAAATGGGCGGGTGCCCATCAAATTTAACTGTTTTGACTTTGCCTCCACTTTAAGCCCTACCGCTGTACAAAATTTCATGATTCCACGACAATCAGAAGTGCTCCAAATAATTTATATCAATTCTATGAAAATGGGCAGATACCACGCCTCATGAATGAAAAATCTCAAATTTTAAAATTTTGCCTTTGCCTGCACCTTAAGCCCTATCACTGTATTAAATTTCTTCATTCTATGACAGTCGGAAGTGCTCCAAATAATTTATATCAATTCTATGAAAATGGGCGGGTACCACGCACCCTGAATGGAAAATATTAAATTTTCGATTTTTTCCTTTGTAAACAACACAAGGCCTACCGCGCGCTGTGCGAAATTACAACATTCTACTATGTCGGAAGGTGCTCCATAATTTTGATGATCTCTCAGTCAGTCAGTTACGGTTTTTGCAATTTTTGCAGTCTTATATCTCTAGGAGTTGAAATTTGGTGAGTTCGCTAAGACTAGTCAGCTTAGCGAATCCTGTGAGTTTGAAGTTTCTGACTTTATTGGTACTGTAGTTATAGGGGGGTCGAAAATCGCCTGAGTTTGATGCTGTAAAAAGGGTGTAGTGCCAGAACTTGGTGTTTGATGTATTTCTTAAGTTTTTTAAGTTTTTTGGATGAGTCGTTATATTTTTTTTTGTAAAAACTGCAAAAATTCAGTTTACATTTTCACTTTTTCAACGCTTACAAAAAAAATTTAAAATTGAACGTCGTAATATATAAAAAAAAAATGTACAAATGTAAGTGGTTGTTGAATATTCAAACATTCATAATTAATATATAATGACGGAGCATAAGCTATGCTCCGCTATGCGAGCGTGTTATCATACTATAACCAAATTGAAAAATGTGCACAGTTTTATGCTTTAGTAAATTCTGCATCATTTGAATTTTATTTCAGCTTTGTGAAACGTACCGTTATATTTTCTTTTTGTTTTTCAAGGTTCCTTATGCATTTTATTGAAATTATTCAAGATGTATCTACAAGAAAAATTTAAAAAATATTTCAAACAATGTAGAATTTAACATTGAAATAACTGTGTTTTTTGATTTTGTTATATTTTGTTAACAAATCCGTTTTAACAGAAAATACTATACAAAATTGTTTAAAATGTTCACTTTTTCAAGTTTTTATAAAAAATTGACAGTTAAGACTACAAAAAGGTACATAATAAAATAAAATGATTACTTTCTTATTCCAAATTCAATTCTGCATCGTTCGAGGTATATTTAAATTTTCTGAAATGTACCGTTATGTTTTTTTTTAAATTTATACTTCAATTTTGTTCATGATTTGTCTTTAAATAAAATTTTTTTTTTACAGAAGGGTACGCAGCACAAGTTTGTAAGATATATCAAACGACGCAGAATTAACTGGTTAACAAAACTGTATGTTTAGTTTTTATTTATATTTGTTAAAAATTGCGTTCGACCGGAAAAACCGCCCAAAAAATGTAAAATGTTGACTAATTTTTGTGTTTTATATATAAAAAATGTACCATGATTAAAAATTTAAATATATATTTTTTAAGATATTTTAGAAGTGTGCGGAATGTACCGTTATGTGTATTTTATTCTTTTTTTTTTTTTCAAACGCTGATTACGCTCAATAGCTCTTACATGTATTTTGTGAACGGTAAAATTATTCGATATTTTATATCTCTGAAGTTAATAGTACGTGCTTAAGTGAGTTTTATTAATTTTAATTATTTATTTTTATTTTTTTACTTAATTTTCGCTAGGGTATTAAAATAACGTCTTTTTTAACTTTGAGACAAAGTTTTTAAGTTTACCTGCGTGTACCCGCTCTAATTCTTTCATATTTTGATTCTGTGTAGTTTATATAATTAGAATCAAAAATAATTTCTTGCAACCTTTTGCAGCTCCCATACAAATACTTTTATTTTACGGGGATAGGTCCTCAAATATTCCTATTAAAAGGTCTACAATAGTGGCGGATCCAGTTGGTTGGCTATAGGGGCTAAAGTCCCCCCACAGCCAATTCTTTAAATTAATTGAATTATAGAAATCAATACATACAACGTTAAGAGTTTTATATTCGTCTAAAATATTGCTAAGTAGTGAAGTTTGATGGGAGTCAGACAAAATAACGAGGATGGGGCTAAGCAATTTATATGTAATGTCATTTTTTTATAAGCCCCAAATGAATTACATTGGACTAAGGCCTGAAAGGAAATGAACAAAAAACCAAGGTCGAGGCTACAAATAATTAACAAGGACAGAAAATTGGACGAAAACAACAGCTCGGGAATAGGGCTTCACAAGAATTGGACAAAAAAAAACGTGGTCGGGGCTAAGCAAATTATTCCCTTAGAACGTACCTTATTTCAGTAAGTTTGGCTTGACTTTAGGGACTGTGAAGTCCAAGTTGGGGCTAAGGATTGAAGAGATAACTGGAAAACAGGGTTGTGGCTTAACAATTAACACGCCAAATGAAAAAAAAACATTTTATGATAAGAACTTAGCTAATTTTGCGAAAAAGACGCAATTAGGGCTAAAACCCGAGGAGAAATTGGTAACGACTAACCAAAATCAAAATCTGAGTTTTCTCTGTGCACTCAGAAAATCATGCTGGTGCATGTGAATATTTGCGATCCCTCTCTAGAGTCAAACAATTTGTTCAAAAATTAAATCACAAAACATTAATTAATTAATTAATATGCACACGCACAGTGATCGACAGTGCAAAAACTAAAATGACCCACAGTGTGTAAATGCGTGACTGCACATATCTGCACCTATGGCTTTCCAATCCATATAAAATTTATAGAAATCGGTTGGATACTTTTTAATTAAATGGTACCATAAATTGTTTTTAAGGCTATTTATATATAGATACCTCTTTTACCACATCGCACGAAAAAAATCGTGGGCTCCTAACCTTTAGCACCTCATATATGGGATATTTGCAAAAAAAAGTATGCCATCTAAAAGGTCAGTAAGTGGTCAAAAAAGGTCAACTAGTTTCAGAAATTGGTCAGACATAGAAAATTTTTAATCAAGGGTTACATTTTTTCAAGGTCACCAACTTTTATTGGCACCTCATTTATGGGATATTCGCAAAACTAGTCTACCGTTCGAAAAGCCACCGGCTAGTGATAAAAGGTCAGCTAGTTTCAGTAATTGGTCAGCCATAGGTTTTTTTTAATGAATTTTTTTAAAGTTTGGTTCAAGGTCACAGAATAAGACTTTTAGCACCTCATTTCTGGGATATTTGCAAAAGAAGTATACCATTTGAAAGGCCAACGACTCGTGATAAAAGGTCAGCTAGTTTCAATAATTGGTCAGCCATAGGTTATAAGACTTTTAACACTTATTATATTTTAGATGGCATACTTTTTTTGCAAATATCCCATATATGAGGTGCTAAAGGTTAGGAGCCCGTGCTAAGGGCATCTAAATAAAGCATCTAAAAAAAATTCAGATTTTTACGATTGTTTTCTAATTTTTCTGAGTAAATAATGAAATATCGAAAACCATGTGTAGGCACATTTAAAGTAGGATTTGGACATGTTCCGCCACAGTAATTCATAGTAATTTTTAACCAAAGTACTTTTGTATCATTGTACCTACATACTTTTGAATAGTATGTGTTAGATAGAGTGTTATATTTCAGTAGCCACTTGCTCCTTTATTTGAAGGCTTTTTGCAGTTGAATTGCAGGCCTCTATATCTTACCTTTCTTCTGATCTTCTTTTAGAATTTCAGAAACAGTTTAAAAGACACTAGAATAGAATAGTCTGTGGATATGTGTTATTGCTTTATGCCTGTATATAAAGAATATCCTTTCTTATATTCTTCTTTTTCATAAAATAGATTGAATTTCCAATATCCGTTGTTTCAATATAAGAAAAGCTCGGCTTTTATATTTATTTATATAAATTTACATATATACAAGAAATCTCTTGGCTTTTCAGAGTTTCTTATATCCGTGTTGTACTGCGATATGATAATGTTTATGAAACCAGAAGGCGGCCAACAAAGATCACCAGAAGAAACAAATTGTCATTGATTAGGAAGTGTAAATCAGATCAATTTCCTTCATCCAAAGATCTTCAGCGGGAAACTGGGATCAGTGTGAGTTGCAGAACGATCCGACGTGCACTACAGAATGCTTCGCGATTGACAAGAAAAGTTCCGTTGCTAAAAAAGAGTACACAGGCAAAAGCGAATCGCTTTTGCCAAATTCCATCAAATCCACAAAGAACCTCTTTAAGCTAGGAAATATTGGAGGGATATGTTGTTTCTTTTTTATTATTATTAAATGTATTTTGATTAAACTAGGAAATTGGTGTCAAATTAAAATTCATGGTCTTCGGCTTATAGGTAAGTTCTACATACAAATTTAGAGAAAAATACCGAGTGTTGCTATTATTTTTTCCATAGCTGTATATGTTTATTTGGTCAATTAAAAAAAAAAAACCTAGCTATATATTACTTAAGCAAAACTTGAATTTAAGAATGGCATTTTAGCCTTAGTCCTTAGATTGACTGAGTCTTTTTGTTTAATTTCAAACTTCTTGTTGTTTTATTTCAATAATTCGGGGACTCGTTTCGCAAAATTACTTAACAAAACAGCCAAACAACCAAAACAACCAAAGTTAAAAATGCATTTTCAATGTGACTTGAGGATATTTTAATATTTACCTTCACTTTTTGAATAATCCAGTTTTTAAATCTATAATAACTTCTTACCTAAAGCCCATAAAAGGTAGGTACCTAACATTAATTTTAGTAACCAAAAAGTCACGAAAGAATACAAATAACTTATTATGAACTTACACCCAAATCAAAACAACAAAATTCGTAAAAATCCATTAGATAATAACCGTTGTTTTTACTGCACTAAATAAGCTAAAAAAAGTCCATGATTTTGAAAATAAAACAACTTACCGTTTTTATGTCCCAATTGTGTATAACTTTGAAGTATGTTGGAGCCTGCGTCATCAGAGTGAATAGGCCCCAAATTCCTCCCCATTGTGCAATTACGTTCATCCAAACTGATCGAGAAGTGACTATTTCTCTCCACGGTGTATAAGTTTGATTTGATGTTTGAACCGAAGCACCGAGAGATTTTTTGATATATGAAAGCTCATTTTCATCAATTCGAGGATGTAAAGCTGGTGTATCGTAAACAAGTATAAGCCATCCCACCCACCAAAATGTGCCAACGATACCACAAATGTGATACACCCATTCCCATGAAGTCCAAGAGATAATATAGCCAAAGAGTGGATAAAAAATTGCTATACCGACGGAACTTCCAAGATAAGCTGTAACAAACTTACTCCGTTCATTAGGTGGAATCCATTGAGCGGTTAATACATGCATTGCTGGCCATGAAAGGCCCTGAAACAGAAATATGTTTTATGAAGATATATGTTATGTATATATATATTAAAGACACAGTTTTTAGTTATAAAAGGTACATACTCGTAAATATATAGAAATTAATCATAATTTAAATTAAATTCGAACAAAATATTGGTACCTTCTCTAAAATTGTCAACAAATTAAGCCATAAAGTGCTTAAAGTGCTTAAAGAAATTTCTAGAGCATTTATTATTTTGTTTCTTTCAACGAAATGAATAAATGGTCCCGTCTACAAATTAAAATACAAATCACTGCGTCCAATTCGTTTAAATACAAATATTTTTTTCTTTTTGATCAAACCCAACAATATATTTTCTACGAACGACAAGATTAATGAAAAATGGGCGTTTGCGTACTTTTCTTATTGTATTGAATTTTAACGCCCTCTTTCAGTTATTGTCTCCAGATAAGCTAAAAGAATAACTCGAAAAATAAATGTACTGCACCCTAATGTTTTTGACCGTTTTCGTCCAAATCTATTAACTCTATGAAAAAAGTGTTATAATCTTTTTAATGTAGAACTACATGAGTTAGAATACCTGCAACTTTTTTTCTAAAGAACCAAAGTAAGTAACAAATCCTGAATTTCTCCAAATTAAGGGTACTTTTAAGGAAATGCTTATGACGTAAAAATAAAGTTTTCCACACAAATTCAGCTTTGTGGAGTTTCGTGGAAGTAGACACATTTTGAATCTAATTTTCCTGGACTATTATAGCTCTCCTTTAAAAACAATATTGAAAATTAATTTATGACTTCATTATTACTTCTGTTCGAACAAATATTTAATTTTCGCACAACATAAAAGTACGTTTATAATTTCAATGATTGAAATTCCTTACCATTAATCATTGGAATATTAAAAGTCATTCTTTTTGGAAGTTTTAAATTATGCTAGAAATATTAATAAAACTACAAGTTTACTATTTTTTGTCAGACAAACATAAATCATTAAAAAAGTTAAACAAATCAAATATTTGTTTCTATTCTTCAACCAAAAAAAGATGTATGCCCTTGAAGATTATAGTGAGTAGTCATTTTTTATGTCAAAAATGTTGCATTTTTTTCGAGTTTTCGAAAATAATCAAATAAAAATCACGCGATTTTATTTTGATTATTTTCGAAAACTCGAAAGCTGAATCAAAAAGTTACAATTTGTTTTCTAAAATAATCAAATATAATCTCTCTTTTTAATTTTTGTTGTTGAAAATTGGTTCCTACTTTATACTTTTGAGTGTGTACTAATAACCAATAAGATATTGGAGCTGGTTCCCACCTTGCATGGGAACGAAGACCACTTTAGTGAAGTGGATTTCGTTCCCATTAAGTGAGAACCCGGGGACCATAATGGACTTTTGTCCCACTTGGGTGGGTCCGAAGTCAACAATTGTGTTGTGGAGATTTGACCCACTCAAGTGGGTCAAAAGTCCACAAAAAAAGGGTCAATATTCCCTAATTTTAGAAAGAAAGTGGGTGCTAAGTTCACAATAATTTCATATTATAATATTGAAAAAAGCAGAACAATTAAGAATTATTTATTTATTTGGTTAAGAATTAATTTGTATACTCTTCACTACTTGTAAACTTAAAGCACACCAATTGGCAACATAGGCGCCTGCCTGGCATACCCTAAGCGGAGCGACGGAGTCGCGTGAGCGGGACAGAGGACCCGAAAAGGGAGTTAAAATCCTTAAACCCGGGAAGCGGGCCACCCAAAGTACTGTTTAGTACAAACAAAAACTTTAATAACAGATCGATTGAAAACATAGGCGCCTGCCAGACGACTGAGCATACCCTTAGCGGAGCGACGGAGGCTCGTGAGCGGGACAGAGGACCCGAAAAGGGAGTTAAAATCCTTAAACCCGCGAAGCGGGCCACCCAAAGCAGTCTTGTTAAGGAAAACTATCTATAAAGTGGTCCACTGAAGTGGGTCAGAAATCCACAATCAATGGGCCAGAGGTCCACAAGATTTTTGTATGGACTTTTGGCCCATCGGAGTGGGTCAAAAGTACACAATTGATTTATGGACTTTTGACCCACAGAAGTGGGACAAAAGTCCATAATGGACTTTTGGCCTGTGAACTTTCGACCCTGCGCCGGTTCTATAACATTATGATGTAATTAAGAAAAGTTTTAAAAACAATTTAAAATAAAAATTATTACTATAAATTTTTTTTTTTTAATAGCTAAAACAGATAAAGCTCAAAAACAAGTATGCCATCTGATTTGTTTTATAAATATGAATTTATGAAAAAAAAAAAATTCAAAAATCGTTAGAGCGGTTTTTTTTTAAATAATTTTTTATATATAAAAACTCTTGAAAATTAAAAAATAAATAAATTTGGTACGCCAACTTTTAGTATTTAATAAAATACAATTTTTCCCTAAATTAAAAAAAAAAACATTAACATTGTTAGAATTGCAAGGGACCTCTTACATACAAAATTTGGTTTAAATCGGTGTAGCTGTCAACGAAAAATTTTAAAACCAAAAATTCGGTTCTACGACAGGTATGTACCGTTATTAACCGTTAAATTTTTTTTTTCTACCAAAATATTTATTTTAGTAATTATAGTAGCTTGTAATTTTTTTATCAAAATCTTAAGAGCCGTTTTTGAAATAAATCAATTTTTGTATATTGGTTGTATGGCAGGTAGGGACCGTTATTTTTTGAGCTAAAAAAAAATTTAAATTTCCCCTCTAGGGAATCACATAAGAGCCTTAAGTCCAAGGTTTGAGTAAAATCGCTTCACCATTTAGGCTGCAGGTTGAGGTACAGACAGACAAAACAGCTAGACATAAAAACAGAAAACCACCAGAGAATTTTTGCGAAATGATCTGTTTGCTTTTTTGTATGGCATCAACAATGTCTATTCCCCTGCTATCAGATAGATAGCTACTAAAAAAAATTTTTTTAGAAATCATTAATAATAATAAAAAATGTTGCCTACATGAAATTTGCTTTTTTGTTTTTTTATTAATATATTTATTATTAACAGTCGCAGAAGTTGGCAATGTACTAATGAATTATAACTATATGTCCTAGGAACTTGTATTTGTACCGTTGAGCTGAGAAATTCACAATATAATATTGTTCACACATATTACTTAATAACATGTGGGTGTGTGCATGAATTGATTTAGTTTTTTCTTATATGTAATCTCAATAGAATAGCCATTAATTTGATACCTCACTTTTTAATCTACCTCCTATATTAGCGTCACAATTGAATTAAATTAAAATTCATAAAAAATCGAATAAAATCCATAGAAATGCTACGCTTTGTTCATTGTCATCAATCGTCTACCAATGGAGAGCACCGTTATCTGAATTGAATTTCTAATTCGAGTTCTTCTAGCTTGCATGTAACGGGTGATTTTTTTGAGGTTAGGATTTTCATGCATTAGTATTTGACAGATCACGCGGGATTTCAGACTCAGTATGCTCAGTATGCTTTGACATTTCATCATGAATAGACTTACTAACGAGCAACGCTTGCAAATCATTGAATTTTATTACCAAAATCAGTGTTCGGTTCGAAATGTGTTTCGCGCTTTACGTCCGATTTATGGTCTACATAATCGACCAAGTGAGCAAACAATTAATGCGATTGTGACCAAGTTTCGCACTCAGTTTACTTTATTGGACATTAAACCAACCACACGAATGCGTACAGTGCGTACAGAAGAGAATATTGCGTCTGTTTCTGAGAGTGTTGCTGAAGACCGTGAAATGTCGATTCGTCGCCGTTCGCAGCAATTGGGTTTGTGTTATTCGACCACATGGAAGATTTTACGCAAAGATCTTGGTGTAAAACCGTATAAAATACAGCTCGTGCAAGAACTGAAGCCGAACGATCTGCCACAACGTCGAATTTTCAGTGAATGGGCCCTAGAAAAGTTGGCAGAAAATCCGCTTTTTTATCGACAAATTTTGTTCAGCGATGAGGCTCATTTCTGGTTGAATGGCTACGTAAATAAACAAAATTGCCGCATTTGGAGTGAAGAGCAACCAGAAGCCGTTCAAGAACTGCCCATGCATCCCGAAAAATGCACTGTTTGGTGTGGTTTGTACGCTGGTGGAATCATTGGACCGTATTTTTTCAAAGATGCTGTTGGACGCAACGTTACGGTGAATGGCGATCGCTATCGTTCAATGCTAACAAACTTTTTGTTGCCAAAAATGGAAGAACTGAACTTGGTTGACATGTGGTTTCAACAATAAATAAAAGATCATAATGGCATCCTGTCATTTCAAATTTCTCATCCGATAAACAATTTCTTAAAATCACTTATCATGAAGTGTCATTTACGAAACTTCATTGGTAAACAAAGATAAATTAAAATATCGATGAAGAGTGGTTTACTTTAAACTTCCTCTTCAACCGAAAATAAATATAGGCCTGTCGAAATGGTTGCATGTAGTTGGCCCACCAACTATTGAGTTGAGCAAAACTGTTAATTGCAATCGTTTGTACATCGTTTGTCTACGTTTGTACAAGTTTTAGATTCGTTTGTACACTCACCGTTTTTTTTATATAGCTACTTCAAATAAATTTACGGAGTTTGGCATTTGGAAATGCAGTTTGATAGATAATCGTTTGTCTATGTTTGTCTTTTTTTTTTCGTTTGTATACGTCCCAAATTTTTTTGACAACAAATTTTTTTTTAACCAAATTTTATTAAAATTTTAAAACATATGCATTCGTTTGTCTTTTTTTTTATAATGATTTTTCATCGTGTTATTTTTTTTAATTTGTATTTATTTCTGTTTTTAATTAATTATTACTTTTTTGGGACATGTAGTTGGCCCACGAACTATAACGCTCGAAAAATCTAAAAACGAAGTTCGATAGAAAATTGTTCGTCTATGTTTGTCTTTTTTTTTTCGTTTTTTCGTCCCAAATTTTTTTGAAAACAAAATTTTTTTAACCAAATTTTATTCAAATTTTAAAACATACGCATTCGTTTGTTTTTTTTTTAATAATAATTTTTTATCGTGTTAATTTTTTTAATTTGTATTTATTTCTGTTTTTAATTAATTATATATTAATTATATGGAGCATGTAGTTGGCCCACGAACTATAATGCGCGAAAAATCTAAAAACGCAGTTCGATTGAAAATCGTTTGTCTATGTTTGTCTTTTTTTTCGTTTGTGTAAGTCCCAAATTATTTTGACAAAAAATTTTTTTTTAACCAAATTTTATTAAAATTTTGAAACATATGCATTCGTTTTTCTCTTTTTTATAATGATTTTCCATCGTGTTAATTTTTTTAATTTGTATTTATTTCTATTTTTAATTAATTATTACTTTTTTTGGGACATGTAGCTGGCCCACCAACTATAATGATCGAAAAATCTAAAAATGCACTTCGATAGAAAATCGTTTGTCTATATTTGTCTTTTTTTTTTCGTTTGTATACGTCCCAAATTTTTTTGACAACAAATTTTTTTTTTAACCAAATTTTATTGCTTGCATGTAGTTAGCCCACCAGCTATTGAGTTGAGCAAAACTGTTAATTGCAATCGTTTGTCTATTTTTGTACAAGTTTTAGATTCGTTTGTACACTCACCGTTTTTTTTATAAAGCCATCTGGAAATGCAGTTCGATAGATAATCGTTTGTCTATGTTTGTCTTTTTTTTCGTTTGTATACGCCCAAAATTTTTTTGACAACAAATTTTTTTTTAACCAAATTTTATTAAAATTTTAAAACATATGCATTCGTTTGTCTTTTTTTATAATAATTTTTCATTGTATTATTTTTTTTAATTTGTATTTATTTCTATTTTTAATTAATTATTACTTTTTTGGGACATGTAGTTGGCCCACGAACTATAGCGCTCGAAAAATCGAAAAACGCAGTTCGATAGAAAATCGTTTGTCTATGTTTGTCTTTTTTTTTTTCGTTTGTATACGTTCCAAATTATTTTGACAACAAATTTTTTTTCAACCTAATTTTATTCAAATTTTAAAACATATGCATTCGTTTGTTTTTTTTTTATAATGATTTTTTATCGTATTAATTTTTTTAATTTGTATTTATTTCTATTTTTAATTAATTATATATTAATTATATGGAGCATGTAGTTGGCCCACCAACTATAACGCTCGAAAAATCTAAAAATGCAGTTCGATAGAAAATCGTTTGTTTATGTTTGTTTTTTTTTTTTTCGTTTGTATAAGTCCCAAATTTTTTTGACAAAAAATTTTTTTTTAACCAAATTTTATTAAAATTTTGAAACATATGCATTCGTTTGTCTCTTTTTTATAATGATTTTCCATCGTGTTAAATTTTTTAATTTGTATTTATTTCTATTTTAAATTAATTCTTACTTTTTTGGGTCATGTAGCTGGCCCACCAACTATAACGCTCGAAAAATCTAAAAACGCAGTTCGATAGAAAATCGGTTGTCTATATTTGTCTTTTTTTTTCGTTTGTATACGTCCCAAATTTTTTTGATACAAAATTTTTCTTTTAACCAAATTTTATTAAAATTTTAAAACATATGCATTCGTTTGTCTCTTCTTTATAATGATTTTCCATCGTATTAATTTTTTTAATTTGTATTTATTTCTATTTTAAATTAATTCTTACTTTTTTGGGTCATGTAGCTGGCCCACCAACTATAACGCTCGAAAAATCTAAAAACGCAGTTCGATAGAAAATCGTTTGTCTATATTTGTCTTTTTTTTTCGTTTGTATACGTCCCAAATTTTTTTGATACAAAATTTTTCTTTTAACCAAATTTTATTAAAATTTTAAAACATATGCATTCGTTTGTCTCTTCTTTATAATGATTTTCCATCGTATTAATTTTTTTAAGTTTTTATTTATTTCTGTTTTTAAATAATTATTACTTTTTTGGGACATGTAGTTGGCCCACCAACTGCATTCTCTTTTATTTGGGTATCCACAGTTTCAACTTGTATTCGAAATTGCGATAATTAAGACTTCATTCTTTTTAAGGAGTGCCCTGCATTTAGGCTGCATTTAAAAAGACTTAAGTTACACCTTGAGCATATTATTTATTCAGTTAAAATAATTAAAAAAAAGCAAACAAAAATAATTCTAATTCTATAGGTACTTGTTCATTAACTTGAACTTTGCCGTCGGTTTAACACTTTTAATGAGTTTCTTTTCTGTATGAAATAGAAAGTTATTATAGGTACAAATACCTATACATGCCTATTATAGATATTGATAGGTAGTTACCAAATTGTTGAGTACTTACCTAACTACCTACGAGTTTTGGCTGTGTTTTCAGCGAATGGCTTAGGGGGGTTTACTTAAAATAAATCAAAATTATTTTAACTCGAACATAATCATGAAATTTGTATTTCCTTTAGTTCCAAAAACCCGTTTTTAATAATAATTTTTGTCTCAAAAACCTACTTTTACAAAGAAAAAACCTATACGCCTTTTAAAAAAATACCTCAACCGAATATTAAATAGCTACCCAGCTTATTTCAGAAATTGTTTATAGGTACCTAGTTTTAGAAAACTAAACTTCACTCATCGTCATCCTCATCTCATCGCAGATCGCACTAGCCAGAGGCAGTGTTGCCACTTTACTTCAATTGAAATAGATCTACTTCTTTTTTTTTTTTTCAATTTATTTTTAAAAATACTTCCTACTTTGCACCATCGCCAATATATTGAAATCCACTTCTTTTTTTAAAATCATTGCTTCATCCTACTTCAACCATAAAAAAAAGGTCAAATCTACTTCGTTTTTCTCTCTTCACTCTAGTAGGGATTTATGCTGCATTTACACGAATGGCAAAATGCCATTTTATCTGTCAAATAATATCCATTTTTCTTTGCATCGTGTAAACGCTCTAAAAACTGGCAATATTTTTGCCAACAAAAAAATAATGGGAGAGAGAATTTGGCATAAAATGCTGCCAATAATATGGCCATGTGTTAATACTTTACTGATGCCATTTTCCAAATTATGCCATTCTAGAAAAAGTTTGAACTTGCTCATTCTTTTATGACATAGTGTCCAGTATTTTGAAATCTGCCATTACTTGAACTCGTGTAAATGCATGTCATAAAAAAATTATTTCTGCCATTATTTTATCATTTTTTTGGCAGAAATATTGGCAACTTTGAAATTCGTGTAGATCTGGCATTACATTACAAAAATTAAATTGTAATAGCCCTTCCACACTAGCCCACTGTATATTAATACAGAAACGTCAACGTTCAACCAGAAAGAAAAATTTCCATTCCTACTTTCGTTGCTTCCTTCCCACTACATTTCTACTCCCAACACTCGATCTGTTAAAAAGACGTAAGTCAAAACAACCGAAAAAACAAATCGTGTAATCGGGCACATTCGTTATAATTGTGCCAATTTCAGCGCAATGAAAATATTTATTTATTCATTGATGTTTTTAATTTACAGAAGTGTCAATTTAAAAAAAAAAATATTCTGAGTTAATCTTTAAAAATAAGGCAAAAACAATAAAATGAGCATTTAGCATTTAAGCATATTTATCGAACAAAATAATATTTTCTTAGTTCCTTCATGACCGTCTTCGATATGGAGAAATATAAAATCTACTAAGGCATCTTCAAGCCGCAGTAAATTTCATTTTATTAGCAAAATCGGTTCTTCTGAGATCACATGTTCGATAAAATGTGTAAAATGCGAAAGTTTGAAATAAAAAAAACTACATTTATCGTAAGTTAAGGTCCTAATACCACCATTTTTCATTTTGGTTTAAGTTACTGTTTTTTTTTTATATTGTACGCGCGCTCAAGGGGTTTTAATACCTTTTAAATGTTAGATTAAGCACAGTGCGAGCGTTAGGAAAAAAAGGAAGGATTTAAGAGGAGATACCGGTGCACCTTGCTTTTGAACCTTTGAATATCGATATCGAAGGGAAAAATAGAGCCGGGTAAAGCATTCCACATTCTGGTAGTGTCTTAAGAAAGAATCTCTATACTTAACAGTAGTTCTTAAGTTGGACTCAAGGGTAAACTGATGTACATTCCTTGAAGTACGAGTATTATAGTTATATATTTTTAGGGGAGAAATGCAACAGGCTATTTCAGTAGAACACTGTTTATAAAAATAACGGTAAAATAACGAGACCGAGGGTGGCAAATGCTTCCGTTATATTTCTAAGTTTTTCTTTACTAAAACAATTTATCAGCTATATTCTTCTTTTCACTCTTAAATGATAGGTATGAACTGAGGTATAAATTATAAAAATGTTTTAATTGTGTTTTATTTCTAGGTCTTGTGCGATTTGGAAATCGTGTTAAATTTTATCTGATGATATTTATGGCACTAACCAGGTGCATTAAACGTGGAATCTTCAAAATTATGTTTCGGTTTGAATTTGTTCGTAATTTAAATCCAATTTTCATAAGGTCATAGTATTAAAGAACACTTAAATACTTCCCTCAAAATTTTTAAAACGGCAGCCCTGATTGTGTCATCTTATTGATGTTTTTTTTTTGCAAAAAGCTGAGGAGAATAAAGCTCGATTCACAATGCGACGAGTAAACGCGACGAGAGCGTGACGTGATTCGCTGTCATTTTTTTTCTAGTTATAAAATCGTTCCCAATTTCACAATGCGACGAGTTTCTTGATGACGATTTTTTTGACAGCGTTAAATAATATATTATTTTTGTTCTTGCTGTGCAGTGTGCGTTCAAAATAATGACAAAAAACAAACTGAAATTACGCTTATTATTTGAATATTATATTTGTGTTTGTCCATAGCTGGGCTGGTGAAATGATTTTCGGCTAAAAATGCAAAGAAATTAAAACAATACAATATTATAATATTGTCAACACAAAGATATCTATAAATATAATTTCATTGTCAACAAAATGTATATTTATTTTTGTTAGTTTCCACTTATCTGTTGTGTTAAATATAAAAAAAAAACATTAAAAACGTCGACGAGAGCAATTTTTTTTTCAATTTTCCCAACTCCGGCGTTACGTGACGACGAGAAACGTTTCATTGTGCATACCCTGCCGTTTCCTCGTATACTTACATACATGGTTTGAAATTGGTTTGACAACTACGACGAGTTCTCGCCAAGCTCACGTTGCGTTATCACGTCGCATTGTGAATCGAGCTTAATGGTTTTATTGTATTTTATGTAGGTATTGTTAGCGATATGGCAACGCTGACATATTTCAGAGAATTCAACATGAGATGAAGAAAAAAAGAAAGAGAAGTCGAAAGTGTTCAACAAGACGATCGTGGAGTCGATTTATATGTGAGCAACGAGCAAGTTCGTCCTAGAAGAAAAGATCAAGTTTTAATTAATATCTACCGATTATATTAATGTCGCATAATTTAACTTTTATTATTTTTCTTAATTAATGTTCTATTAGTTTCTTTCATGTAAACTATCAAATAAACTGTTCAAGTCTAAAGTAAAGAGCTCGGTTTATTTATTGAAGACAAATACACGAATCTAGCTGAATACTGAATATCGTTTGGGGAATAAATTTTGCCCAGGAATTGGTCAAGTTAATTGATATTAAATTTATAATATCTCTAACAGTATGTATGTATATTGTATATAAACAATAGCGCAGATCCAACCCCTTGAAAGGACTGCGACCTACTGTCTAGTGTCTACTGTCTGTGTCTACTGATACTGACTGTTCTGTTTTGAGTTCTGCTTCAGCCTTCAGCGTTACCACTTTCGGAAAAAAAGTCGAAGACGATTTAAAGAAATAAGTTAAGTAGATTGAGAAAAATCAAAGTAGATTTCAAAAAAAAGTTTCATTTTACATAAATCCATATTTTTAATTTTTTTTTTTGTAATAAAATTTAATTAAATTAATCAAAAAATAAAACTATAATCAAAAATTGAAATCCTTTAAGATCTTATATTTACATACATATGCTTTTTTAAATTACTCAGTTGTGTATTTGTATTGTGTTAAAGGCCTTCTACACTAGCCCACTGTGTATTAATACATGTGAAAAAAGTGGGACGTAGTATAGTGTGGAAACAAAATATGAAAGCCCAGCCTACACAGCCCGACATTTTTTCCCACACGATTTGACATGTGTTAATACATGAATAATTTTAGGAATGCAAGCAAGGATGGAAGAAAAATATGAAAAGTCATGTCTTTCACACAAATTCGGCAGTCGCTTGGAATTCTTTCCCACTTTCAATTTGATATGTATTAGTATACAGTGGGCTAGTGTGGAAGGGCTATTACAAGTTAATTTTTGTAATGTAATGCCAGATCTACACGTATTTCAAAGTTGCCAATATTTCTGCCAAAAAAATGGCAAAATAATGGCAGAAATAATTTTTTTATGACATGCATTTACACGAGTTCAAGTAATGGCAGATTTCAAAATACTGGCAACTATGTCATAAAAGAATGAGCAAGTTCAAACTTTTTCTAGAATGGCATAATTTGGAAAATGGCATCAGTAAAGTATTAACACATGGCCATATTATTGGCAGCATTTTATGCCAAATTCTCTCTTCCATTATTTTTGTTGGCAAAAATATTGCCAAAATTAAATGCAGCCTATATGCAGGACACTCCTTAAAAAGAATAGAAAAAAAGAATTAAGTCTTTATTATCGCAATTTCGAATACAAGTTGAAACTGTGGATACCCAAATAAAAAAGAATGCAGTTGGTGGGCCAACTACATGTCCCAAAAAAGTAATAATTAATTAAAAATAGAAATAAATAAAAATTAAAAAAAATTAACACGATGGAAAATCATTATAAAAAAGAGACAAACGAATGCATATGTTGCAAAATATTAATAAAATTTGGTTAAAAAAAATTTTCTGTCAACAAAATTTGGGACGTATACAAACGAAAAAAAAAAAGACAAATATAGACAAACGATTTTCTATCGAACTGCGTTTTTAGATTTTTCGAGCGTTATAGTCGGTGGGCCAGCTACATGTCCCAAAAAAAGTAATAATTAATTAAAAATAGAAATAAATACAAATTAAAAAAATTAACACGATGGAAAATCATTATAAAAAAGAGACAAACGAATGCATATGTTTCAAAATTTTAATAAAATTTGGTAAAAAAAAATTTTGTTGTCAAAAAAATTTGGGACTTATACAAACGAAAAAAAAGACAAACATAGACAAACGATTTTCTATCGAACTGCGTTTTTTAGATTTTTCGAGCGTTATAGTTGGTGGGCCAACTACATGCTCCATATATTTAATATATAATTAATTAAAAATAGAAATAAATACAAATTAAAAAAATTAATACGATAAAAAATTATTATAAAAAAAAACAAACGAATGCATATGTTTTAAAATTTGAATAAAATTTGGTTAAAAAAAATTTTGTTGTCAAACAAGTTTGGGACGTAGGTATACAAACGAAAAAAAAAGACAAACATAGACAAACAATTTTCTATCGAACTGCATTTCCAGATTTTTCGAGCGTTATAGTTGGTGGGCCAAAGTCCGTAAATTTATTTCAAGTGGTTATATAAAAAAAACGGTAAGTGTACAAACGAATCTAAAACTTGTACAAACGTAGACAAACGATGTACAAACGATTCCAATTTACAGTTTTGCTCAACTCAATAGTTGGTGGGCCAACTACATGCAAGCGTTCTTTTAATATAAGAAATCATAACTTCATTTCTACTCAGACGATTATTAAAGTTTTGATCTCAGATGTAAATGACCCGTCAATTTTAAAATATATATATTAAATTCAAAACTTGATGAAATTTTTTTTAATTTCAAAAAGCTAATGATGCACGTTTATAGGTGTAACCTTCTTCCATAAATATGTGAATAATTTTGTATTTCTAAATCTAACGGGATAATTTCAAAAAGCTAATGATGCACGTTTATAGGTAAAACCTTCTTCTATAAATACGTGGATAATTTTGTATTTCTAAATCTAACGGGAAAAGGTAATTTAATAAATAAATCACAAAAAAAGATACATTTAGACAACTTTAGAGGTTTCAAAATTGAGCAAACCTTAATAGTTCATAACATAACAAATGAAACATGGAATTTAAAAAGAAATTTATAACTTAAATTTGTGTGTAAAAATTATTGCAAAATATTAAAAACATGTGTACTAAAAATGCGTTTTAATGATAAATCAACTTATTTTTTCGTACTTTGAATACAAAAGTTAATCAAAAATTTATATATTTAAAAAAAACAAAGGATGCACATTTATAGGTGTAACTTTCTTCAGAAACATGTGATAATTTTGTATTTGTAAATCTAACGGGAAAAAAGGAGGGGCAATTTAATTAAATAAATCACAAAAAACCTCCATTTAGCCAAATTAAGAGGTTCCACACTTGAGTAACACTTAATACTTCATAAGAAATGATACATAAATTTGGGGCAAAAATTTATAATATAAATTTCTGTGTTAAAATTTTTGCAAAATCTGAAAAAAATTCATACTAAAAATGTGATTTAGTGGAAAATCAATTCAATTTTTGGTACTTTAAATGCAAAAGTTAATAAAAAATTGATAAATTTTGAAAAACAAAACTAACACACCAATTGCTCTAATCCTCTTCTAAAATATTGCTTATAAATGTTTAGTGATTATTTCAACAAAAACCACTCTAAAATTAGTTTTATTGATTTATTTACCAAAAAATCATGCTCTTTAAACGAATTTTATTTTTATAATTTCACCAGGCCCATAAAATATTTTCAAATTTAAATCTAAAATCTAATCAAAATTTTGATATATAAGACATAACTGTGCGTTGCTCACAAGCTTCACAAAATAATTTCAAATATTAAAATTTTACATTAGAAATATTTTTTACAGATAAAACCCAGAATAAAATTTAAAATTGCCAATTTGTCTGCATAAAATTGGCTAAAAATTGAAAAGTACTTATCCGAATTTAAAAATTTTGATGTCGATGGAAAGATCATTGTCTCACTATTTAAATACGTACAAAACATTAATAGATGTCCATACAATTATAATGACTAATACGCTTAAGCAGATAAAATAGCATTATTTTGACTAAAAAGTGAATATTGTTACTTTTTATTTAACCGATTATCAAAATTAAAATTTGGTAATAATCTATATGAATCAGCAATTATTTTGGAATATAAAACATATTTCTACGATAACCAAAAGCTTTAATATGGATTTTTAAACCTAAGTGAAATAAAATTTTTGCAAAAATCCAGTCGAAAAAATTGGTCGATAAAATTTTTTCTTTTTGCTAAAATATACATAAAATACCTGTAATTAGTCATAACATGGGTAGACTTTTTTGATATTTATAAATGTGGTATCAAATGAAAGGCAATAGGACATAAAAAATTATAAAAATAAAAAATAATTCACTTTTATGACAAAATAAATTGTTAAAAGAGAAAGAATTTGCCATAATGCGAAAAATTCATACCTTTTGAGTGTATTTACTTAGAAAATTGTTAAAAGTTAACTAAAAATGTATACATTTTGAAAAACTAAAGACACACAATTATAGGTGTTACATTCTTCTACAAATATGTTAGAAATTTTATATTTGTCAATCTAAAGGGAAAAAAAGTAGGGGCAATTTAATGAGATCAATCACAATAAAGCTCCATTTAGCCAAATTTAGAGGCTTCAAACTTTAGTAATGCCTCATAGTTCATAAAAAAATGATACTAACAAATGATTTAGACTACGGTAAAAATTTATAATCTAATTTTTTGTGTTAAAATTTTTGCAAAATCTTAAAAAAATTCATACTAAAAATGTGATTTAGTGAAAAGTGAATTCTATTTTTGGTACTTTAAATGCAAAAGTTAATAAAAAATTGATAAATTTTGAAAAACAAAACGAACACAGCAATTGCTGTAATCCTCTTCTAAAATATTGCTAATTAATATTAAGTGATCATTTCAACAAAAGCCACTCCAGAATTAGCTTTATTGGTTTATTTACCAAACAAAATGGATCATGGATACAGAACATAACTGTACGTTGCTCACACGCTTCACAAAATTATTTCAAATATTGAAATTTTACATTAGAAATATTTTTTACAGACAAAATCCAGAAAACATTTTAAAATTGTCAATTTATCTGCATAAAATGGGATATAAATCGAAAAGTACTTATCCGAATTTCAAAATTTAGATGTCTTTGGAAAGTTCGTTGTCTCACTATTTAAATACATACAAAATATTTATAGGCAACCATACAATTTAAAAGACTAATACGCTTAAACAGATGGCAGGATTATGAACATATCCAGAAAAAATCCAATGGAGTCCAAAAAATCTATGTCCATGCAGCGACATGGCGAAAAATAACTTTTTGAACAAGACATGAGCGTTGTACAAAGCTTAGCTATGAGATTTGACGTTTCAAGTGCGTATGAGTTTGTACTAAATTTGATCAAAATTGTCTTAAGTCGTATTTGGTCGTATGTTGGGCTTGTGGTTTCCTTAATGGTCAAATGTTATCCTTTTTGATGCAAAGCTTTCGAGAGTTTACGAATAGAGACATTACGATGCTGATATTTAAATTTAACAACATAATTATGAAGAGACATGGCGAAAAGATCAATTTGTGTTCTTTTCGAACAATTTTTGATATTTTCGTCATGTCTTTTGATTATTTTGTTGTTAAATTTAAATACCAGCATCGCAATGTCTCTATTCGTAGATTCTCAAAACTTTTGCACCAAAAAAGATTATGCTTTACCATTAAACAAGCCCCAAACCCAACATACGACCAAAAAACAGGTTTGTAACTTATTACTTATATAAAATAACAAAACAAAACTAATTTTAAACATACAATATAAATACAGGGTGTCCCTTAATTTGCCAATAATATTTAAGGAAATGATTCTTGGGTATATTCTAAGAACAAAATCGGTGCACAGTAATGGTCTGCCTCCAATTGTTGCATCTTTTATATGAGATTTCTGAAAAGGCTTACTTTGGTGTTCCCTTACCCATGTTAACGGAAATTGTTCTGTTAATTATAAAGATAATGTTACGGAAATTGCTCTGTTAGTTATATTGATAGGAACTTCGTTTGGGCTTTTATTTTTAGAGGAATTACCAGCGTTTGCAATTGCGTCTAAATGAATTTTATATTTTTTTTGAGTCTTCAGATATCCTAGTTGTAGCCTGTACCATTTTTATTGCACATGCAATTTTTTTGATTTTAAGGTCAATTTTCTCTAGAAAGTGCGAAATAAACAAAACGTTTTACTATTTTTTTTTTGATTATTATTTATATCATAATACCCAATTCAGAACCGATTTTCAATCGTCAGTTATCTACCGGAAGATTAAAGTTATTTGGCTCTTTAACATCGAATAGCAAAATTGAATTTTTCAGTAAAAAAAAATAATCTATAGAATATTATAATATTTGGATGTCTTTTTTTAACGTTTGCATCTATCTATGTACATATATGTTACCGTTAATGACCGGAATTCGGTTCGATCAGTTAAAGTCGTGAATTTGCAGTTTGCAGGATCCCGGACTTTAACTAGTAAATGTCGACGTTAACGTATGCTGACTAGTTAATAGTTAATTTTGACATTAACGTATGTATGCTGTCCTGTTTTATTTCTCAATTGCAAGCCAGGACGACAAGTCGTATTTAAGAAATGTATCAAAATTATAGAAAAAAGTGTAACAAATTGTTCGTTTACCTTTTTTTACACAAAAATAAACTATTTTTGGAAAGAAAAATCAAAAATATATAAGAATTTCTCGGAGATTAAAATATGAATAATATTTGAAATATTAGTTCTTATAGGAATGGAAACACATTTTGTTGGAAAAATACGTGGCGTTCTTACATAATCTCAAAAACAGCAAACTTGTTTATCAATTCTAAAACGTGAATCTCGAAAACATGAATTTATGCAGCAGTTCACTTAGTTCTTAGTTCACATTTTAATAATTTAGCATCTAAAAAACCTTCGGAAAAGTAAATTTTTACCTACCAGACGCTAGAGCGCATTGTAGTTAACTCAAACAAAATGGGTAGCTAAGTAGGACGTGCCGTAAATTGAAATAAATAAATAAAATATAAATAATTTCTTTTTAAACAACTGTATCTGGGTTCTTTTTTTTTGTAACTAAGATATCGAAAATAATCTATAATAAAATGAAGCTATATATTATCTTCTTTAATAAAGCAGATATCAACTCAAGCACGAGTTAAAACACGATCTTTAACGGTAAATAAAATAAGTTCTCTTAATTCCGCACTTTAACGGGACACTATACATACGTTAATGTCAACATTAACTAGTCAGCATACGTTTATGTCTACATTAACTAGATAAAGTCCGGAATCTTGCTATTTGAAGAAAATTCCTGGGTTTAACGGGTCGAACCAATTAATGCTGACATTAACTAGTTAATGTCAGCATTAACTGAACCCCCGACTTTAACTGTATATTTTTCATTTTTGTATACACATATGTATGTACATTATGTAGAACATTTATCATTATTTTAACATTATTTAACGTTTGTTTCAAAGCAATGTTGGCAAACAATGATTGGTTGACATTGAAAATATTTATTCCTATGAATAACTTTATCTGTCTTCTCAATGAGCAGATAAATTTAGTGCTCCGAATCATAAGAATAAGTTATATCTGACCATTGAAACATATATTTTTGCTCTATCTGAGGATTAAGCATACTAACTGTTTGCTTAACTGACTATTGAAAAATTGGCCCTTAATATAATAAAAAAAAATTAAATATAATAAAATTGTAAGAAGTTGAAGAAATTTAAATATTAAAATATTGAAATTATTTCAGTTTTAAGTGGAGTGAATGAATATAATTTAATTAAAAAGTACAAGTGACCTCAACTACAGAAATCATTGTGTTTCGCTCCAGGTATAACAGTGGGTTCTTCAGTCAGTCTGTTATACCCTACTTAGACACAAATTGTGGTGGGTGTTTACCGACTCTTATAAAAATCACAGCAAGAAGATACGGTGAATTTTATTATTCTAGGGGAATTTGTTTAAATTCGTGCACCCAGAAAATCAGGTCAGGTTTTTTATAACAAGAAGATGAAGTAATTTCAATATTTTAATATTTAAATTTCTTCATCGTCTTTCATCATCTCTTTTAAAGTATATATTTGACTAAAATATAACATAATAAACAAATATAAACGCATAAAAGACATTTACTTCAAAATATTTCAAAATAAACCCTTATTTTGGAACAATGTCCCACTAACGTTCTTGACAGCAAAACTTAATAAAATCGTTCCCCTACGAGATGGCACAACTACAGACTTAAAAACTGAGCTAGTATACTTATACTTTACTTATATAATGTAACAAAAAATGTTAAAACTTGTAAGAGAGAGGTGACAGACCCTTTCGAAACTCTAAACACTATTTTTGGTAGAGGGGCCTGGAGACGGCCGGAACAAATATGAATTTATGCAAACAAAAAATTTAAAAAGTCGTTAGAGTGGCTCAGAGCTAATCCGAACCAAGTCAATTTGTTTTTCATTCTTTTGAAATGTTTTTGCATTTTTTTTTAAATAGTTTGTCATTTTAAAATCAGAAGAAAATTAAGAGAATACATTCTCAATTGTCCTTAGAATTTATCCTCTAATTTTCTTCTGATTTTAAAATGAGAAACTGATGGAAAAAAAATTCACAAACATTTCAAAATAACGAAAAAAACAAGTGACTTGGTTCGGTGCAGCTGGTGATGGTGAGCCCTCCATATGTACAAGTTCATAGGTACAGCATGGGTATATACAATTTCGAAATCATTTAAAATTGAAATATTGAGTTCGAAAACTATTTTTCAAAAAATTGGGTACACAATCCTATTAATGCTTTTAAGAAGCTTCAAAAATATCAACTGACCCGTTCTTGATGAAATCAAAAACAAAAAAAGGTTCCACTGGAGTAGAGACACCAATAATATCCAGTGCCTAAGCGTTCTACAGGCTAATCGGGGCAAAGCCCGGGGCTCCCAGCCAGGGGCACCCCCAACGGAGATATCCTTATGTAGGTATCGTTCCAATAGGTATTAACTTTGTAAAGTTAGCTTGGTAAAACTCAATTCCACTTTCTGAGTCACTGTAACTAATACACAATTGGAAAGAAAGTGTGTGTGTGAGTAGACCAGTTGTGTTCTTGGCTGAGCTCCAGAAATATTCGAATAAAATCGCATTTTAACCACAAAATAAAACCTCAAAGTGCATCTCAAGTCAAATTTAGACAAAACCTAAGGGTAAGTCAAAAAAAAAAAAAAAACTTCAGGAATATTCTTTATTCTGTAAGAAAAAGCAAAATTAAAACAAAAAATATGCACCGGACACCACCAAACAACGACTACGACTGCAGTACAAACACAAATACACCGTCAACTGTCCCTAAACGGAGCTTAATAGAGATTTCCCCCGATTTTCCTCCAAAAAAGATAGTTTCAGGTGCTGAAAGTAAATTATCTGTCGGCAACATGTCGGTTGAAGCTCTGAAAAATTTAATAAAGGGCTCAATGTCAACTTTGTTGGATGCAAAACTAAAAGATATGCCGACAAAAACTGACTTGGAAGGAATTGTAGCGGAATTACACATACTACAGCAAAAAAATGTATCACTACAACACCAAATACAAAAAATTGAATCTCGATGCGTCTCACTAGAGCAGCAAGTTGAATGGCTATCAAAGAAAGCCAACGAAAAAAACATCGTCTTGCACGTCCCCGCTGCCGCTGTGAACGGAGCGGTAGCAACGGACAGGCAAAAACACTGTGCCTCGACTTGCTGAAAACGCAAAACGATGCAGTTATAGCATCAGTAAGATAAAAATCCGAGACTAAAGATTCATTTACGAGGGGAAACACTTAAAATTCATGAAAAAACTTATTATTTCGATGCAAACAACAACCTATCGAGCCATGATGAGGACGGAATGTCATACATGGAGCAACTGCGAAGTTCAAGTGACAGAAGTGAAATGTCATCCATATACAGAACTGTGATGGGAAATGAACGCATACAGCGCCTTTAATCAAAATGCCGTCAGCCACCTAAATCAAAATTTTAATGTTAATGTTCTTACTTCAAGTATTATTTCATATAATGTAGCAGGCTTAGCAAATAAATTACTTTTTAATGATTTTTTCAAATATGTTAATAATTTTGATATTTTTGCTCTTTGTGAAACTTTTATTGATAAAACTATGGATATTTTCGAAAACACCTTCATAAACCATAAACTCTTATGGATTCCTGCAACAAGAGAGTCCTCCCATGGGAGAGCTAGTGGAGGCTGTCTTTACGGTATCAAAAAAAAATTAAAAAACTGATTGCTGTTTTGTAAAAGTATTCGATAGAGATTTGATTGAACTAAAAATGGATCGGAGCAGACTATACATTATTCCAGTTTATATTAACTGCAACAAACGGACACAGGAATTTTCTTGTTTATACAATTTTCTTTTGGAATTTGAAAAAGAAGATATAATGATTATTGGAGATTTTAATGGAAGAGTAGGAGCAACCCAAATTTTAAATGAGGAACCAGAACTTCTAAGAGAACAATTTGAAGAAGAAAGAAATGCAAGAGATGAAAAAATCGATGGAAATGGAAAGAAGCTGATTGAAATGTGTGAATAGTTAGGTTCTACATTACTAAATGGGCGCACAAATAGTCACATTTACTAGGGGTACTGCGTGTTCCACGATCGATTATTGTTTTGTAAAAGGAAAGTGGCTCGAGCACATATCTGATTTCAGTGTAGATGAACAAGCACATTCGGATCATTTCCCAATATCTGTGCAGGCCAATTTGAAGGTGCAGCACGAAACTCCTACACAGCAGTGTTTGTTGCCAAAACTACGATGGAAACAGAACGATGTAGAGAAGTACACTGCAAACCTAAATCTTGCTACGAACCTTATAAATGTAAATGAACTCCAATCCATTAGAGGACCGGATGTCCTCATTGCAGCTATAACGGAAGCAGCGAGACCTCTCCAGACAAGCACAAAATCAAAGGGTAAGCAGCCATGGTATGATTGGGAGTGCGAAACAGCGAAGAAAAAATCTTTTGCCTTTCTACGCCTTGAGAGAAGAAGTAACTCAAACCACGCAAAAACTATGTACCAAGATGCAAATAAAAAGTACAAATCCATATGCATAGAGAAGCAAAGATTATATACTCAAAACCTCTCGACAATACAAGGGACCATAAAAGATAGTCGGTCGTTTTGGAAGACTGCGAAAATGCTCAACAGAGCTCTTTTCACGAGAGGAATCAAAGTAGAATCAGAGATTTTAGCTGATCATTTTGAACAACTACTTAACCCCCAACCTCATCAAAACGCAATGCAATGTGCACTTCCATATCGACAAGATATAACACTAGACCGATCCATAGACTTTCTAGAGGTCATTAGAGTTCTACGCCGATGCGGAACAAATAAGGCCCCTGGTGAAGATCGAATCTCATATGAATTTTTCAAAAACGCTACAGATGATTACCTCCAAAAACTTACACTAGCATATAATTTTATATGGGATACAGGAAAAGTACCAGAAAGCTTCAAGAGAAGTGTTATTCTGCCTATTTTCAAAAAAGGAACCGAGTAACTACAGGGGCATTTCGTTTTAAAATGCGATTACTAAAATCTTTACGGGAATTTTACTGGATCGCCTTACAGATTGGATAAACGATAACAACCTTCTAAGCGAGTTCCAAGCCGGCTTTCGGAAAGAATACAGCACAGTTGATAACATTTATCAAGTATCGCTCGGTTGTATATGAACAAGGGGAAAAAACTATATGCGTTCTTCGTAGACTTCAAGGCTGCTTTCGATTGTATCGACAGAAGAGCCCTTTTCTACAAACTAAGCAACCTCGGAGTTTCAACTAAACTGTTAAATATTTTACAAAAGATCTATGAAGAAAACAAATCTGCAGTGTGGGATGGAAATATTCTCTCCAATTGGTTCGAATCAACAACAGGAGTTAAACAAGGATGTCTCTTGAGCCCGCTCCTCTTTTCAATTTATTTGGATGACCTGACCACCGCTCTGCCCGGAGGAATAACGTTTGAAGGACTTTCAATAAAATTCTTACTTTATGCCGATGACATTGTCATACTTGCTGAAACCCCAAACATGCTACAATTAATGTTAAATAAGTTGCAACACTACTGTACACTGTGGAACCTTCAATTAAACACAAGCAAATCAAAAGCAATGATATTCCGAAATGGAACAGGTCGGCACGCGAGGGATGAATGCTGGACATGGCAGAATGAAAAACTTGAAACAGTGAAAGAATACAAGTACCTTGGAGTTCTGATCACTTCAACATTGTCATTTTAGAAACACCTTCAAGTAAAACTACAGGAGTCAAAGCGAGCAATAAACTCCACTTGGAAAAACGTTCTGAGCAAACAAAATATTGCACCTGGTGCAAAATATAAAATCTTCGAAGCAGTCATGCGATCAATTATGTTCTACGCAGCACAAATTTGGGGTGTTTTCGAGTTTGATGATGTAGAAAATTTTCTTAGATATTTCATCAAGAGAATCTTTAGACTTCCAGAAAATACGCCAACGTATATGTTATACATAGGAACTGGTCTACCGCCTCTCTATATACACACACTTCAGCTGCATTTTTCATATATTTTAAAAATTCTGGGGTGAGCTTATTAACCTGAACTACTTGCACATATAGAGATGATAGAAGTCCTGAATGCACGTTATGCAACCTGCGATGCAGAGAAAATATAGGCCACGTAATTGGCATCTGTCCCATTCTAAATTCGATCTGAAGGTCATTTTGGGGAAAAACTACACTTTCAACAAATGAAATTATTCACGCATTAAATGGTGAAAATTGGAATATCCTCTACAACTACCTGAAATCTGCACTAAAATATCGGCAACAAATTATTAACGAATCATTTTAACTTTTAGTACTTATATTTATTTATTTATTCGTTTTCTCTTTTTTTGTATTTTACTATAAATTATAAATTAACAAAGAACCTTACTGCTTTATAAAAGAACTCTTTTTTCGGCTGACGGCATAATGCCAATGTCCTATTGTGAATATTTGTTTTGTACTAAGCATTGTGTAATTACTTATGTTTATTAATTTTAAATGCCAATAAAATCACACTACTACTACTACTACTACTACTACACAAATTGGAAGTTTATGCACTTATATACGCTGTATCAAAAAAGTCTCCGTACAGCTTCAACTTTTTTTGTTTGCTAAATATTATTAAAGGCACTAATTAAATTTGAGAGAATATGACTATAAATGAAAGAAATACTTTTAATTCCGTACATCAATAGAATTTACCTACAGGATGATTCACCTACAGCTCTAACAAAAAGTGAGAGTGCGTAGGTTGAGGTCAAAACACTCAAAAGGGGGAGTCTATAACCCCCCAGTAGAGGTAGGAGGGGCAATTATCAAAAAACATTGACATAAGACAAACAAAATGATTTAAAAACAACGGTAACACGTACAACAACGTGTTATACTTTTTTGCAAACCCAGAAATCCCTTCTTTTATACTATTTTTAAATTAAGTTGTTGTAGTGAACAGTTTTCGAAAAATTAATTTTCAAACTTAAAATTTTGAAAACCAAGCTAACTTTACAAAGTTAATACCTCTACTGGGGGGTTTTAGATTCACCCCTTTCTAATACGAGTTTTTGAATGTTTCGACCTTAACCTATGCGCTCTAACTTTTTGTTGGACCTTTAGGTGAATCACCCTGTAGGTAAATTCTATTGATGTACGGAGACTTTTTTGTTCAGGAATTTTAAAGGAGTTGGATCCAATGAATTTTGGTTTTATTTTTTCGAAATAAAAATGAGTTTTTTTTTAATTTTTTTTTTTTGTTTTGTTTAATTAAAAGTACTTCTTTCATTTAAAGTCTCTCAAATGTAAGTAGTAGTTAAAATAATATTTTAGCAAACAAACAAAATGTGAAGCTGCACGGAGACTTTTTTGATACAGTGTATATTTAATTATTTGTTGTTTTGGTTTGTGTATATGTGACCCATGAAATATTCATTTGTAAAATAAAAATAAAAGAATCGGCCGAAAATTCTAAAAATATGTGTTCTTGGTTAGCAAAAGCTCATGCTAGCCAGATGAAGGAACTTATGGGAGAGCTTTGTAGGAAACCTTTTGTATATCCTACACTACATTCAACTTTTTTTAATTTTGTTTTCAATGTCCCGATACTAGACCCTTTTGCTATCGGGAAGGCAGTCTTTGATAAGTTCTAAAATCTTTTCGCAGAAAAAATTAAAAAAAAAAAACTCTTAAAGTGGTAAGATGAGGATGGTCATGTTGATGGTGAAATGGTGATAACTCAGCAGATCGGGTGGAGAGCGAAATATCAATGAAAACTTCGAATAAAAAAATTAATTTCTGTGAACCTTCCAGTTTGGACGGAGTTGTATAAGAGAACAACTTATGTAGGTACTAATTATGTAATGCACACAATGCTAAATATTTGTATGTATAGAGTAATGGAAGACATCCGGGGCCTCAAAACTCTTGGAATTTTAATAAAAAAAAAATATAAATTATCACACCTGTTTTTATAAAATTTTGAATTGAATTTTGATATAAAACTTATATATCTTTGGTTTGAATCTTTTGAGTTGCGAGCCTTCCGGAAGTCCTCTCCAAAATAATCTTTTTGAACTGGATTAACTTGAGTTTCGATTCGGAGTTGCTTAACGCTAAAATCGTTCAGTTGGATATTAGATTTGGACCGAGCATGACAACTTTTGGAGAGCAAGCCTAGAATCCCTGCACGACTTAGCACCAAAAATCGCAGCTAAATAAAAAAGTAAAAAAAAAAATATCGCGATAATTCCCGAAATTATAAGTAAAATAAAATAAATAATCCCGGATTCTGTAAAATTTTCTGTAAAACAAAATAATTAAAAAAAAACCCGTGCTCCAAAATCACGTGCTTGTTATCTCGTCACACGTTGCGTCGTTGACCAAAAAACTATAAAAATATCGATTGGTGCGGTGCGGTGCATTCCACAGATAAGCAATACCTAGATGGGAATCTACGGCTGTCAATTCGGTTTGCCTACAAGCTCAAACGTCAAATGGCCGTGGTGAACATCGGATTTTTGCACTAGTGTACGTGCAGACGACCGTGGTGAAAATCGGATTTTTGCACTAGTGTACGTGAAAAAAAATCCGAGTTTCACCTCGGTTCGTGAACAAAAAGGCGGATAATTTAAGAATCCAAGGGTTTGTTTAAATGTGCTAGGTTCTTGTATGCCGATTTCCTTTCGACGATTGCAGATTAATTTTTTTTGTTGTTAGGAAGTCGCAAAAAAAATCATTTTCTATATGAAAGATTTGATTTTTGATCTTTTTTTCTAAACAAATCAAATTTTTCTATCACAGATTTGATTTTTTTGTTGAAATGAAAGTTACATTAAGGTTTAACTACATATACCTAACTACTTTTGCAAAAAAGTACAAAAGTGAAAATTTAAAATGTTCGCTAAAGAAACCTTCTTGCAAGAAAACATACAAAAATTGTTTTGACAGAAAACGTAGTATAACTTCTTATTGGCTGTAGAGCTACTAGCGATGTTGTATTTGTAATGCCTGTAAAATCGTACTGTACTATGGATGGCTTTTGTGATAAAACACGCCTATTGTGTTTTTTCCTCAATCAGAATTGACTTTATTGCAGTTTTTGCAATTAAGAACAAATGAGATTCACACCATTGTGGGGCTTTCTTTTATCCCCATACAAATTAATTCTGGCAGATGAAGGTTTTGTTGGTATTCCAAATGTTTCGCATCGGCTTAGGAGACCATTTTTGTTGCAACACAATTTAAATTATGTAAAGGACCTTTCAAATCAACGTTAAAGGCTCTTCCAAACCAATGTGAAACAGTCGTTGCGGCGAAGAAACATTCGTCAGTCAAAATTTATTTACATGGTGATAAATGAGAGTGCCCACACCAACGCGGCGGAGAAACATGAATTAATTTTGACTGACGAATGTTTCTTCGCCGCAACGAATGTTTCGCATTGGTTTGGGTGAGCCTTAAATCGGAGCGAAACACTCACGACAACAAAACATTCACTTTTTAAAATTAAGTTACATGAAAATAATTGAGAGTAGGTACCCACAATGAAAGCGGTGCGATTTTCCATATGAACCCGATGACTGACAAAAATGTTGTCCACCACCGGTTTGGGGGACCTTAAATTAATTTCGAAAAATTTACGTCGGAATTTGACCATGATGCAATCCAACCCCTTACGTATAAATTAAAATAATTTCATATATTAAGTGTGTCTGTACCCTAAAACTAAGAATATAGTAGCTGTCAAATTTGCCATGGTGAGTTTAATTTTTGTTGATTTCTCGAACCTTATTATTGGTTGGCGAAATTTTTTTTATAATTATTGTGCTGTAGAGCTGAAAAAAATTGAAATTATGTTTTTAGATTTCATAAACATAATTAGGTCTTTTGCCCTTTGCTATACTCTGCTCAAACAGGGCCCCTTCGGAGGCGACAGAGTTCTACAAAAAGTTCTCATCGCGCATCGTCTGCCCAAGTAGCTTTTTGGCGAATTGGAAGAAAGAAACATGAAAGCACCAAAAGATTTTTCATTGAAATTCAAGGACTCGTTCAAGTTCCGCTTGCCATGCGGGCATTGTGCTTGGTGAAACAATTATTTTTTTGTTAATTTATTTTTTAATGAAAATCACAAACACCGGAATAAAAATCTTCGCACAGCACATTTATGAAAAAAAAAAAAAAATGAACTGTCAAACAAATCAAATTCACCGCGTTAAATTGTTGTTGCAGTTCACATCTATTCATCGACACGAAATGAAATTACAAAAACAACAATGTAAACAAATGGGTTTTGGGGGGTGATACGAACGAAAGATTCCTATCTAGGTATTGCTTGTCTGTGGTGCATTCTTCGTATTAAAGGTGTTCCCAAATTATCACCAAAAAAATTAATTCGTTCTTCGTGACACGACACATGTTTTCCCTCGTGCTGGTTGGTCCGTCATTATACCACCGGATCACCTTTAAATTCTTTCCTCGCTAAATCCTACTTGCTCGACAAACAAATTGTGAAATCAAAAAAACAAATGGGCACGACTGGATCGCACAAAACTTGTTCTCGTAGCTAACAACTTTACCGTAGCTTGAAATAGACAATTTACATATTTAGTGGTTCCATAACATTATGATATCATTACAAAAAAAAATGGGCACGACTGGATCGCACAAAACTTGCTCTCGTAGATAACAACTTAAACGTAGACAATATACATATTTATTGGTTCCATAACACATCTTGGTTCCATTCATTAAAAAAAAAATTTTAAAAAATTTAAAATAATGAAGGTTTTGAATGAACAACAACCACTTGTATTGGCTACCACCGAGTATTACATTTGGCTGGAATTATTGCAATTTCATGGCTGCCACACCAATCATCAGATTCCTTTTAGTGGTGCTTAGTCTATAGTTCCAATTTTAATTTATAAATTGTTTTGCCGTCAACTGGATTCGAACCTAGACCAAGCTACCTCAGAGGCCGTTGCACTACGCATTGCACCACCGAGGTAACCTGATCGTGCCCATCCAAATGAAGGTTTTTCTAATTTACAATTGCATTTGGACAAATAGCATTTTTACAAGCCACATACAAGTTAGGTGTTATTCATTCGGGTTCTTTCTTTTTCTCCTCTCCGTTATCACCGCAACAATTCGTTGCATATGTGTAAGGAGGGAAATTGTATGAAAGATTTGACACTGGTCAAGAATTAAGTTTCATTCAAAGGTGTTTTCTCGTGATGGCACTTGCTGTTAGGCTGCATAGCTTTCACTGTCATATTTAACATTGAAGGCTTTGAATGAACAACAACCATTTGTATTGGCTACCACCGATTATTACATTTGGATGGAATTATTGCAATTTCATGGCTGCCACACCAATCATCAGATTACTTTTAGTGGTGTTTAGTCTATAGTTCCAATTTTAATTTATAAATTGTTTTGCCGTCAACTGGATTCGAACCTAGACCAAGCTACCTCAGAGGCCGTTGCACTACGCATTGCACCACCGAGGTCACCTGATCGTGCCCATCCAAATGAAGGTTTTTCTAATTTACAATTGCATTTGGACAACTAGCATTTTTACAAGCCACATACAAGTTAGGTGTTATTCATTCGAGTTCTTTCTTTTTCTCCTCTCCGTTATCACCGCAACAATTCGTTGCATATGTGTAAGGAGGGAAATTGTATGAAAGATTTGACACTGGTCAAGAATTAAGTTTCATTCAAAGGTGTTTTCTCGTGAAAAGACTTGCAGTTAGGCTGCATAGCTTTCACTCCGTCATATTTAACATTGAAGGCTTTGAATGAACAACAACCACTTGTATTGGCTACCACCGATTATTACATTTGGCTGGAATTATTGCAATTTCATGGCTGCCACACCAATCATCAGATTCCTTTTAGTGGTGCTTAGTCTATAGTTCCAATTTTAATTTATAAATTGTTTTGCCGTCAACTGGATTCGAACCTAGACCAAGCTACCTCAGAGGCCGTTGCACTACGCATTGCACCACTGAGGTAACCTGATTGTGCCCATCCAAATGAAGGTTTTTCTAATTTACAATTGCATTTGGACAAATAGCATTTTTACAAGCCACATACAAGTTAGGTGTTATTCATTCGGGTTCTTTCTTTTTCTCCTCTCCGTTATCACCGCAACAAATCGTTGCATATGTGTAAGGAGGGAAATTGTATGAAAGATTTGACACTGGTCAAGAATTAAGTTTCATTCAAAGGTGTTTTCTCGTGATAACACTTGCAGTTAGGCTGCATAGCTTTCGCTCCGTCATATTTAATATTGAAGGTTTTGAATGAACAACAACCACTTGTATTGGCTACCACCGAGTATTACATTTGGCTGGAATTATTGCAATTTCATGGCTGCCACACCAATCATCAGATTCCTTTTAGTGGTGCTTAGTCTATAGTTCCAATTTTGATTTATAAATTGTTTTGCCGTCAACTGGATTCGAACCTAGACCAAGCTACCTCAGAGGCCGTTGCACTACGCATTGCACCACCGATGTCACCTGATCGTGGCCATCCAAATGAAGGTTTTTCTAATTTACAATTGCATTTGGACAACTAGCATTTTTACAAGCCACATACAAGTTAGGTGTTATTCATTTGGGTTCTTTCTTTTTCTCCTCTCCGTTATCACCGCAACGATTCGTTGCATATGTGTAAGGAGGGAAATTGTATGAAAGATTTGACACTGGTCAAGAATTAAGTTTCATTCAAAGGTGTTTTCTCGTGATAACACTTGCAGTTAGGCTGCATAGCTTTCGCTCCGTCATATTTAACATTGAAGGTTTTGAATGAACAACAACCACTTGTATTGGCTACCACCGATTATTACATTTGGCTGGAATTATTGCAATTTCATGGCTGCCACACCAATCATCAGATTCCTTTTAGTGGTGCTTAGTCTATAGTTCCAATTTTAATTTATAAATTGTTTTGCCGTCAACTGGATTCGAACCTAGACCAAGCTACCTCAGAGGCCGTTGCACTACGCATTGCACCAATGAGGTCACCTGATCGTGCCCATCCAAATGAAGGTTTTTCTAATTTACAATAGCATTTGGACAACTAGCATTTTTACAAGCCACATACAAGTTAGGTGTTATTCATTCGGGTTCTTTCTTTTTCTCCTCTCCGTTATCACCGCAACAAATCGTTGCATATGTGTAAGGAGGGAAATTGTATGAAAGATTTGACACTGGTCAAGAATTAAGTTTCATTCAAAGGTGTTTTCTCGTGATAATACTTGCAGTTAGGCTGCATAGCTTTCGCTCCGTCATATTTAACATTGAAGGTTTTGAATGAACAACAACCACTTGTATTGGCTACCACCGATTATTACATTTGGCTGGAATTATTGCAATTTCATGGCTGCCACACCAATCATCAGATTCCTTTTAGTGGTGCTTAGTCTATAGTTCCAATTTTAATTTATAAATTGTTTTGCCGTCAACTGGATTCGAACCTAGACCAAGCTACCTCAGAGGCCGTTGCACTACGCATTGAACCACCGAGGTTACCTGATCGTGACCTGCCTCTGATGTAGCTCGGTCTAGGTTCGAATCCAGTTGACGGCAAAACAATTTATAAATTAAAATTGGAACTATAGACTAAGCACCACTAAAAGGAATCTGATGATTGGTGTGGCAGCCATGAAATTGCAATAATTCCAGCCAAATGTAATACTCGGTGGTAGCCAATACAAGTGGTTGTTGTTCATTCAAAACCTTCAATGTTAAATATGACGGAGCGAATGCCATGCAGCCTAACTGCAAGTGTTATCACGAGAAAACAAATTTAAAATAATATAAATGATTATGCACTATGAATTATTATAAATTAGTTATTTGAATAGCTAAAACAGATAGAGCTCAAAAAAAGTATGCAATCAGATTTGCTTAATAAATATGAATTTATGAAAAAAAAAATCAAAAATCGTTAGAGCGGTTTTTTTTAAATTAATTTTTTATATATAAAAAATTTTTAACATTTTTTAAAATAAAATTTGGTATGCCATCTTTTAGTATTCAATAAAAATACAATTTTTCACAAAATAAAAAACAATTCATTAGCCCGTTTTCAAGATATTGAATTTTCAAAAAAAAAAATTCAATATTTTTTTAGAAATCCACAAATTATTTTTTCGAACATTTTTATATGCAAGATTGTTAAAATTATAAGCGGACTTTTGTATAAAAATTTTGGTTGAAATCGGTGTAGTAGTTAACGAGAAATTCAAAAACCAAAAAATCGGTTTATGACAGGTACCGTTAATAACCGTTATAATTTTTTTTTTTTTTTTTCTACCAAAATATTTATTTTATAAATTTAGTACCTCGTAATTTTTTTTTGAAAATCGTTAGAGCCGTTTTTTAAATAAATCAATTTTTGTATATTGGTTGTATGACAGGTACCGTTATTTTTTGAGCTAAAAAAAAATTACAATTTCCCCTCTAGGGAATCACATAAGAACCTTAAGTCCAAAGTTTGATGAAAATCGCTTCAGCCGTTAAGGCTGCAGGTCGAGGTACAGACAGACAGACGGACCACTGACGTAAAACGCAAACTCGTTATACAGCCTGGAAAGAAGGATGTCATTCAACTTGTTTATGAAGAACAATAACCCGGACATTGCGCTCATCAGCGAGACCAACGTTACCAAATGCAACAACATTGACATCATTGGTTACAAAACTCTCCGGAAGGACAAGAAGGAGGACCGAAAAGGCACAGCTATTTACGTGCAGAAGAACATGTCGCCCAACACCAAAGAAGTCACCATTTCTGGTCTGAAGACTAGTGAAGCCACCGCCGTCACCATACAAATAGGAAGAGATGAGACCCTCACCATCATCGGCGTGTATTTCAAATGCCATTCCAGCATGAGAAATATACAAAGCGACTTACACGTCTTCAACAGCGTACTTCAAAGGAGCACATATGGACTAATCGGCGGAGACTTCAATGCAAGACATCATCTTTGGCTGGATACCACAGTTTCACCCGAGGGAAAAGCGATTGCAGACTAGTTGGACGCTTACCAAGACCAGCATTTATTGTTGGTTGATTCTCAACCTAAACCAACTTTTCCCCGAATACCACCTACATTAGATTTTTTTATTTCAACTTTTAATTTTGTTTATTTACTTCCAGAAATCTGCAACTTCACCTGTAAACTTGTGACCAGCGACTCGGATCATGAAGCTGTTCAGCTTAGCATCAAGCTCCACCAACCCATCTGCCTAGCAACAGAGCCAACAGAGAACTTCATTAATTATAGACGACTGGATGCTGAACGACTCCAACGGGACATTAAAAAAATATTACGCTTCCCCCTTCAAACCGGAACCTGCTAGACAGTGAAATAGACGCTGCTATAGATGGCCAGGAGCAAGCTGTCTGTCATGCATTGGAAGCCCAAAAGCGCCCTAGGATGTCAAGGGACATACAGAATCTGTACGCACACAGACAGCGGCTGAGGAAACAGCTCCAAAGGATACATCAAAGAGAGCTGAACACCACCAACAGCAACTACCGGACGGTTTGGAGCGAGTTGCAATGTGTCAACGTCATGTTCCGAAACTCTGTGCAGCATCATAACAACATTCAGTTCCAGAAGAGGCTACAAGCAATCAAGCCAGGCCCAGAAGCTTTCAAAAACATTAATAAAATCGATGGAAAACAGGCCCCAATTCCGGAAATCCTTATTCACAACAATATTGAAGTATCATCAACACAGGACAAAGTGGAAATGTTCGCCAAATATTTCGAGGGAAACTTCACACCAAACCCATCTGATGATCCAGCGTTTCTGAACAAAGTCGAAGCATCCATTCAGCAAACCCTGCGGCCAAATCCGGAAAGCGTCGTTTTTAGTGACTCCAACGCAGCAAGTGACCCAACCGATAGCACACATCTCTGCAATATGGAGGAGGTAGCAGACATCATCGGGAATTCAAAGCCAAAAAAGTCAGACGGACCAGACGGAGTCTCAAACTACATCCTGAAGAGGCTGCCACATGCAGTGATGATCCTTTTAACTATCATCATGAACAACTGCATCAATAACTGCTACTTCCCCCAAAGGTGGAAAACAGCTAAGATCGTGGCCATCCCGAAGAAAGGCACTAACAATCGTGTGTCCAATTACAGGCCACTCTCGCTTCTGAACAACATTAGTAAAATACTGGAAGAAGTATTACTTCGTAGACTAAACAGGTTTTGCAGCGAAAACTCCATCATCCCGGACATGCAGTTTGGTTTAAGGGAAAAGCACTCCTCTTTGCATCCGCTCCTGAAGTTCTAGCATGACATCACCATAGCGCTCAACAACCATCGTGTCACCGTTGGATGCTTTCTGGATGTCCAGAAAGCATTCGACAGCGTATGGATTGAAGCCCTTATCAATAAGCTTCGCGTATTACGCGTATTTTCTTTTCTTTCTTCCAGAAAATTCTACGTACAAATGGACAACTGCAAATCACAAGTGAAGAACATCAAAGCCGGAGTTGCCCAAGGTTCGAAGCTAGGCCCCTTCCTCTACAGCCTGATGACATCTGACCAACCATTGCCATCTGGATGCGAAAATCTCCTGTATGCTGATGACTCCCTTACGTATGCCGCCTCGATGTCTCCTCTGGTAGCGTTACGAAAAGTTAAGCACCACGTCAATAGACTCTACGCCTTCTACAAGAAATGGGGCATCCGGATAAACACCTCCAAATCGGAGCTTGTGTCTTTCAGGAGACCCAGTAGAGGTAGTTGCAGCGCAGCCAAGTGCAGAAGTCTGGTTCTGAAACTTCCGGACGGTTCTACAATAGCAGCTAAAAAGAACGTGAAGTACCTAGGCATCCACTTCAACAGACAGACAGACAGACAGAATTTCGAGACCCACTTTTTTCGCGTTGTCTGTCATCGTTATGTTAAGGAAAATTATTATCTCGAATTTTTTTTTAGCACGAATCCTAAACTTGCCCTATACTACGTATGTCGCAAGTAAAAAAGGGGAACACTCAAATACTTAAAAATATAAAATAAGTAGCCTGGATACTAAAATCCGTCCATCCAACGAAATAAAGGCCACAAAAAGGGGAAACAGTGACGTATTATAACTATTGCAATGTCAGTCTGATAAAAAAATCTTTGTGACGTCTAAAAAGGCAAAGAGATTAGTCCAGTACCGGATCACTTACTTAAATCAAAAAAAGTAAACAGTAAAATTTAAAAAAAAAAACAAAAGTTTAATAACCATAAAACTTGAAGCCCCATCATCTCAACTCTATCCTTGAAAAAAAAAATAATTAAAAAGAACTCCACCCAATTACTTCATACTCTTTCAACTCTCCGATCTGACCCATATTCTGCAATAAGAATATATACTCAGCTTTAATCAAATCTTCACCATCATCAACTTCATCACCTTCCTCACCTACTACTGTCATCGTTCATCATTTGGATAAGTTTTATCATTTGGATAAGTTTTAGTGATTATTGTATTTTTTTTTTTAATTTTGATTTTCAGTTTTTTTACTATACAAAAATAAAAGAAAAAAAAAATAATAATATAGTCTAAGAAAGATAGGATCGGACCAGGGACAAATTAATTCATGAAATTTTATTTCTGGTATCGACGCAGAATATTATCCTCAACAACATATGCAAAGTCCCCCAAAATTCCCGCATTGGCTTTTTGATCCAATGAGTTTTTTTTAAAGAGTTTATGTTTGACCTGCCCTATACGGAGCAAAATGTTAGCTCTTTCGAAAAATTGTATTTTCGTGTAATCGAGATAGTACATATGACACATAATATATGATTTAAAGGTATTTTTTAACGCCGAATCATATAAAAGAAAAATTAATATGATACAAGCACCCTAAAATAAGTAAGATTAATCTTGAAACAGAAATAAAAGAAATTCCGTGAAGCAGGTCAAACATTACACCCCCAAAAAACACCCTTGGACCCTAGATATTTGTAGGGACTCTTTTGATCCTTGGGTGCGAATAATTTTTGGCGACTCTTTTGATTCTTGGTAAGCATGCCAAATGAAACATTTATATCAAATTTCATTAAAATCCCATTATTTTAAAATGCTTTTGGGTAATATATTACTTGTTGTACTTTAAAAAAGTGATCATTCCATAAAAATGACATTAACTTTGAACAGGATACATGTATCTTTTCAGTTTTAATCTCTTTAGAATCAGCGTTGAAAAGCACTCTGAAAACATGTGTCATATGATTAAATTGTATTACAACAAATTTTTTAGCGTCGGTACCAGATATAAAATTTCATGAATTAATTTGTTCCCGGTTGCCCATATTAAATTTTCTATCTTTCCTAAACTAAAAGGTGTTGTTACAAATAAATAAAAAAAAGAAATAAATAGAGAGAAAAGAGAATTATTGCTTAAGTATCAGTTATAGCTTTCATTGGAAACCATCATTGAAAAAGTTGGCTGTTGATTTTGAGACCCTAAGAAAGTTTAATCATTAAATATTTTTATGCAGAAATATAGCTTACGACTTCAAAATTATTTCTCCTCCAAAAAAAAAAAACATTTTGAGCTATATCTTCCCCCTAAGGTGCCAGTTATAGCTATCATTGAAAACCATCATTGAAAAAGTTAACTGTTGATTTTGAGACCTTTCGAAAGCTTAATCATTGAATATTTTAATGTAGAAATATAGCTTACGACTTTTAAATTATTTCACCTTCAAAAAAAAATTCATTTTGACCCATATCTTCCCCATAACGCAACTTTTAATTTTTTCAATGATCATTGGTAAAGTAGTTCATCATTGAAAAATTAAAAGTTACGTTATGGGGAAGATATGGGTCAAAATGAATTTTTTTTGAAGGAGAAATAATTTTGAAGTCGTAAGCTATATTTCTGCATTAAAATATTCAATGATTAAACTTTAGAAATGTCTCAAAATCAACAGTTAACTTTTTCAATGATGGTTTTCAATGATAGCTATAACTGACCCCTAACGTAAATTTTTTCAATGATCATTGGTAAGGTAGTTCATAATTGAAAAATTAAAAGTCATTTTAGGCCCCAGTTATAGCTATCATTGAAAACCATCATTGAAAAAGTTAACTGTTGATTTTGAGACCTTTCGAAAGTTTAATCATTGAATACTTTAATGCAGAAATATAGCTTACGACTTTTAAATTATTTCACCTTCAAAAAAAATTCATTTTGACCCATATCTTCCCCATAACGTAACTTTTAATTTTTTCAATGATCATTGGTAAGGTTCATCATTGAAAAATTAAAAGTAACGTTATGGGGAAGATATGGGTCAAAAAGAATTTATTTTGAAGAAGAAATAATTTTGAAGTCGTAAGCTATATTTCTGCATTAAAATATTCAATGTTTAAACTTTCGAAGGTCCTCAAAATCAGCAGCTAACTTTTTCAATGATGGTTTTCAATGATAGCTATAACTGGCCCCTTAAGGGAAAAGTTGTCCCAAATTGAATTTCGTTTTACCTATAAATAATTATTAAGTTAGTTAGCTTTACTTCGGCATCAAAATAATCATAAGTTTTTTCTTCAAAATCTCTCAAAATTGACAATTAATATTTTCAATGATAGCTATAACTGGCCCCTAAATAATTTCAATTGCGAATTTAAATTACTAAAAAAAAAAAACAAAAGGTAAATAATCAAAGTGATAAATATTTCGTTCAAAGTTTTTTTTTTTTCAGTGTATTTTTTTTGGAAGTATTAAACTCATATTTGGTAAGTGAGCCTTTTCCTGTTAGTCTTCTGACAACTGATCTAGGAAAGGATCTTTTTGCCCAGTCAGGTTCTTCTAAGCACGTATCAGATGCCAAAAAAAGTAATAAAAGAGGACGTGATAACTCAGTACTTCTTAAAAACTCTGGCCCACCCCCAACAAAAATCAAACCTCACAATCAATCCCAAACACCATAGCACCAATAATACAATGGAATTGCCTGTTTAGGTTGTGAATGAAGGTTCAGTTTCCAAACAAAGTCTCTGTTACGGACTTTGTAACTGAATCAAATAACTGCACTGAACATAAGCCTGTAAAAACAGTCCCTAAGCCGAGATCTATTTTGACTTCTCGCTTGGAACCAGATATTCTTCCAAACGATATTGTTTCTCACCCAGTGTCTAACAATATTATTCCCTCCATCACGTCTATAAAATGTACCAAAATTAGCAAACACAATGCCGCAAAATTTTAAACAGCCTATTATTAAGGGTTAAGTATGATACTACTTAACATTTTATTAATTCTTAAACAGTTTACTAAAATTTTCTAAATTTTAAATACTTTTTAACTTGTATCATACTAAACTAATATCCTGCATAAAAATTCAGCTGAACACGTCAAAAAAGTGACAGCTCGTACAAAAAATTCACAAACACCCCTGATTTTGACAATTTTAAACGTCAAAGTTTCATATGGATTTAGTACGATACTAAAAAGATAAAATAGCCATTTCGTCACCTGAGTTCTACCTTGTTCTATGTCCATTTTTCAAATTGTTGGGGAATCGATTTTTAAAGTTCAGATCGAAAACTTTTGTTTATTTTACCTTATTTTTTTCTGGAAGTGATGTTTTTCTGAAAGCCTTAACAATTTTCTTTTAAAAACAATTCACAAATTTGGTTTTTCTTTTGTTCTGAAATAAGGATAAATAGAAATCCACGCAGAAGTCATTTTGGATATTGAACAAAGTTATATGGAGTGAAGACAAGTTGATACAATTGGTAGATATTGAACAAAAAAACGTAATATTGAACAAGACAGAAATAAACAAGGAAACTAGAGGTATTTTGTATTAAATTGAAGTCATTATTCAGATGTGATTTCATTAGGTTGTCGTACTATGAATGTGAACAAAAAAATTTGAATATCTTGGTATGCTTTTATCTGAAATGAAAAAAATCATGTAAGTTTTAGAAAATCGCTTTATTTCGTAACTAAAAGATTCATTTTTCAACAAATGGCTGAGAAATTTATTTTTTTTTCCTCAACTTTTATTTATTTTTCAATATATTATACATTTTATTTATACAAAACTATAAACATTTAAAGCTGTCATTAACTATGGGAACATATTTATTGGCACAAACTAGTTTTGGCAAAGGTAAATTCAAAAATGATGAAGTAAATTTCTCATATGCGTACCTACTTTTTTGTTCTTGCAATTAATGTTTGTACAAGGAAATGAATTCCTATAAGCGAGTTTTTCTTATATGAGTGTATCCGTAAAATACTGTACAAATAAGAAACAGTTTTTATTAATTCACTTTTTCACAGATTGCGTTTCACATTCAGCCCTATTGTGAGTTCCGCGTGAAAGAAAATCCGCCCGGAAAAACTACATTTCACTCTTCCCTTATTGTTAGTTCCGCGAAAAAGTTTCAGGCGAAAAGATTTCCATTTAATTTTTTGTGGTGAACGAGGCCACCTTTTTGTAAAATGGAGGGTGAAACGAGCTTTTAAAAATCCGGGCGAACAAAACATTTTCGGGTGAAATGTTGTCCGGATGAAATTCACACTGAATTATTTAGCTACGTTTTGAATTAAAAATAATGATTAGCTTAAGGCGATATTATAAAAATAAAAACGTGGATCTTATGTAAGGCATGTACGGCAACATTTATGGAATGTCTTTTTGCTTTTACTTTGGTAAGCCTAGAACGCTTCTAATGTGAAACGGAACATCTCATACAAAAATGACCTTATGAAATCATTATAAACGAATAATTTCGTTGTACTTGACGTTCTGCGTGCGATCTTCGATCTGCGAAATTGATGAATATACCAGATTGTTTTGACAAATCTCCACTCTCTTTTCGCATAGTATTAAGTGCCTAGACCATTAATTGTGTGCGGAAAATGGCATTGGGGTTTTTTCGTATTTTTATTTGTTGTGTCTTCCATTACATTACAGCATGGCTTTTGTTTGATTTTTTGGTTAAATTTTGTTTTATATTTTTGCGTGTTGTAAAAATCTCCATGAACATTCAACGGCTGTGTTTTCGTTAGCATTTCGTTGTCTTTTTGAAGACCACAGGAAAATCTCGTTTCGCATCAGCAGCATACTAGGCTTTAGCTTGAAAAAAAAGGAAGGATGACACACTTCGAGCCTCTCACAGTTTTTGCGATTCTAGCCTTTTGAAAATCCTGGCTATGTGTTGTCTTTTAATTCAAGGAAAGAAGGTCATTGGTTCTGTATTTGATTTGTCTGCAATCTTTGAAAGGAACTATTTTAAGATCTCAGGCTGGCTCTTTTAAAATTAAAAAAGTCTTCTTTTTTAAGCTGCGCAATCTCATTTTACTTTTGGTGTAATTAATTCCCTTCAGAATCCTTATTAAAGTAACGAGGCTGTAAACTTACAAGCAGGGTTGCAAATAGTTAATTACATTAGTAATTTAATTACATTTAAATTACCGATTACCTTTGTAATAAGTAATTAAATAAAATCTAATTACCCATTACATTTGCAGTATGTAATTAAAAAATATATAATTATCCATTACATCTTCAAAATGTAATGGAAAAAAATTTAATTACCCATTACATTTTCAAAATGTAATGAAAACAAAAAAAAAATTTCCATTACATTCTAAAAAAGTGATGGAAAAAAATTTAAATATCCATAAGATCTTTAAAATGTAATTGAAAAATATCTATTTATCCATTACATTTTTATTTTGTAATTAAAAAATATCTAATTACCCATTACATAACTACTATGTAATTAAAAAACATCTAATTATCCATTACATTTGTATTATGTAATTAAAAAATATCTTATTACCCATTACATTTCTCCTATGTTATTAAAAATATCTAATTACATATTACAGTTGTAATATATAATTAAATAATATTTAATTACATTTTACATATGTAATAGGTAATAAGATATTTTTTAATTACATTTCAAAAATGTAATGGATAATTAAATTTTTTTCCATTACATTTTAAGAATTCATTCATTGATTCCATTAAAAAAAATTTCTTTTCCATTACATTACATTTTAAAATGTAATGGAAGTTTTTTCTTCATAACATTTTTAAAATTGAGTGCTATTTTTTGTACACTTTATTCTTGCCTACACTATTACCAGCGTTGTATAATATTTAACTACCCGATCACAAATTACCCATTACTCTTTTAAATATGTAATAAAATAAAATCTAATTACCCATTACATTTGCAATATGTAATTAAAAAATATCTAATTACACATTACATCTTTAAAATGTAATGGAAACAAATTTAATTACCCATTACATTTTCAAAATGTAATGAAAAATAAAAAATTTCCATTACATTCTAAAAATGTAATGAAAAAAAATTTAATTATACATTACATTCTTAAAATGTAATGGAAACAAATTTAATTATCCATTACATTTTTGAAATGTAATTAAAAAATATCTAATTACCTATTACATATGTAATGTGTAATTTAATATTATTTAATTACATATTACAACTGTTATATGTAATTAGATATTTTTTAATTGCATAGTAGAAATGTAATGGGTAATTAGATATTTTTTAATTACATTATACAAATGTAATGGATAATTAGATATATTTTAATTACATAATAGAAATGTAATGGGTAATTAGATATTTGGATAATTAAATTTTTTTCCATTGCATTTTTAGAATGTAATGGAAATTTTTTTTTTCATTACATTATGAAAATGTAATGGGTAATTAAATTTTGTTCCATTACATTTTAGTAGTAGCCCGTAGCGTAATGGTTAGTGCGTTCGACTGTCACGCTGGAGGTCTGGGATCGCTTCCCAGCCTCGTCCACCTAAAAAACTAAAAAGTTTTTTTTCAGGGCTACTGCCTCTTGCGAGGAATTGACAAATCCCCCAAGAGTATCACTTGTCACGAATAAGTGCTTCTCGTCTAGCAGTTCGGATTCGGCATAAAATTGTAGGTCCCTTCCATTCCTGTCAAAAGGCGCACACAGGAATGGTTGCTAGTTGTTAGTCACTAGGCCCTGGTTCTTCATGAGCCGTTGTGCCAACCGATTTATTTATTTATTCCATTACATTTTAAAGATGTAATGGCTAATTAGATATTTTTTAATTACATATTGAAAATGTAATGGGTAATTATATTTTATTTAATTACATATTTAAAAGAGTAATGGGTAATTTGTAGTCGGGTAATTAAATATTATACAACGCTGCTTCCAAGTCTCTAAAGTATTTCCGTATTCCACTGTGCACAGCATCCACTTCTTGCACTTGTAAATGGCTTGATGAATACCTGTACGTAACTGTCACAATATTTTTATTACATTCCATAAGTTTAAGAATAGGTAAAGCATTGAATATTTGTCGAAGCTCTTCATCGGAAAATTTTGTAAAACAATTATGACAGCAACTAATGTTTACAACTAGGATTCGCATCCCACCGCGAACAGACGTGTCGGGAGTTGAAACATTTACCGCACCCAATCGTTAAAGCGAAACCCACCCCCAATGCCACTATCCATGGGCGGCACTTGCATCGAGGAAACCGAACAGCTCTCAGTTCTCGGTATGTGTGTCACAGACCACATTTTGTGGAATGACCACATATATGATGTCGCCAAAAACGCTGCTAAGTGTTTAGGTTTTCTCCGTAGATGCAAGAAGTTTTTTTCCCCTTCTGATCTGGCTGTGATCTACAAAGCCTTTATTCGTCCAAAACTTGAGTACAATTCTCATGTTTGGGCAGGAGCTCCAAAAACTCACTCGAGTTTGTTGGACAGAATTCAAAAGAGAGCTTTAAAAATGGTAGGCAAAAGGTCTATAACAGAAACAATTACATCTCTCGAACACCGCCGTAATGTTTCGTGTCTTTCTCCATTTATCGCTATTATTATAATCAGTGTTCTAGTGAAATAGCCAGTTGCATTCCCCCCTTAAAAAATTCAACCGTAATACTCGCGCTTCTAGGAATGCCCATCAGTTCACCCTCGAGCAATGAAAAATAAAAAATTTCCATTACATTCTAAAAATGTAATGAAAAAAAATTTAATTATACATTACATTCTTAAAATGTAATGGAAACAAATTTAATTATCCATTACATTTTTGAAATGTTATTAAAAAATATCTAATTACCTATTACATATGTAATGTGTAATTTAATATTATTTAATTACATATTACAACTGTTATATGTAATTAGATATTTTTTAATTGCATAGTAGAAATGTAATGGGTAATTAGATATTTTTTAATTACATTATACAAATGTAATGGATAATTAGATATATTTTAATTACATAATAGAAATGTAATGGGTAATTAGATATTTGGATAATTGAATTTTTTTCCATTGCATTTTTAGAATGTAATGGAAATTTTTTTTTTCATTACATTATGAAAATGTAATGGGTAATTAAATTTTGTTCCATTACATTTTAGTAGTAGCCCGTAGCGTAATGGTTAGTGCGTTCGACTGTCACGCTGGAGGTCTGGGATCGCTTCCCAGCCTCGTCCACCTAAAAAACTAAAAAGTTTTTTTTCAGGGCTACTGCCTCTTGCGAGGAATTGACAAATCCCCCAAGAGTATCACTTGTCACGAATAAGTGCTTCTCGTCTAGCAGTTCGGATTCGGCATAAAATCGTAGGTCCCTTCCATTCCTGTCAAAAGGCGCACACAGGAATGGTTGCTAGTTGTTAGTCACTAGGCCCTGGTTCTTCATGAGCCGTTGTGCCAACCGATTTATTTATTTATTCCATTACATTTTAAAGATGTAATGGCTAATTAGATATTTTTTAATTACATATTGAAAATGTAATGGGTAATTAGATTTTATTTAATTACATATTTAAAAGAGTAATGGGTAATTTGTAGTCGGGTAATTAAATATTATACAACGCTGCTTCCAAGTCTTTAAAGTATTTCCGTATTCCACTGTGCACAGCATCCACTTCTTGCACTTGTAAATGGCTTGATGAATACCTGTACGTAACTGTCACAATATTTTTATTACATTCCATAAGTTTAAGAATAGGTAAAGCATTGAATATTTGTCGAAGCTCTTCATCGGAAAATTTTGTAAAACAATTATGACAGCAACTAATGTTTACAACTAGGATTCGCATCCCACCGCGAACAGACGTGTCGGGAGTTGAAACATTTACCGCACCCAATCGTTAAAGCGAAACCCACCCCCAATGCCACTATCCATGGGCGGCACTTGCATCGAGGAAACCGAACAGCTCTCAGTTCTCGGTATGTGTGTCACAGACCACATTTTGTGGAATGACCACATATATGATGTCGCCAAAAACGCTGCTAAATGTTTAGGTTTTCTCCGTAGATGCAAGAAGTTTTTTTCCCCTTCTGATCTGGCTGTGATCTACAAAGCCTTTATTCGTCCAAAACTTGAGTACAATTCTCATGTTTGGGCAGGAGCTCCAAAAACTCACTCGAGTTTGTTGGACAGAATTCAAAAGAGAGCTTTAAAAATGGTAGGCAAAAGGTCTATAACAGAAACAATTACATCTCTCGAACACCGCCGTAATGTTTCGTGTCTTTCTCCATTTATCGCTATTATTATAATCAGTGTTCTAGTGAAATAGCCAGTTGCATTCCCCCCTTAAAAAATTCAACCGTAATACTCGCGCTTCTAGGAATGCCCATCAGTTCACCCTCGAGCTCAACTTCGGACTTACTGTAATGTAGAGAGATTCTTTTTTCAGTCGCACCACACGAATGTGGAATGCTTTACCTGACTCGACTTTCCCCTCCCATTTCGATGTGCAAACGTTCAAAACCAATGTGCATCGGTATCTCCTTAAAAACATTTTAAGGGTAGCCATAACCCCTTTTGCGCGTTTTCTACATTTTTGGCCATATACATACTACATTATACCCAAATTAAGGGCAACAATGGTGATTTCGCATGATATTGAACAAAATAGAATTTTCGTTTTAATACAACCAAATTCATATCTTTTTGTTCAATTAGGTACAAATTGTAACGAAAATAATTTGGATATTGAACAAGAAAGAAATAAGATCGTATGTTTTTAAAGATATACCATGAATTGTTCAATATGATAAAAAAAAGAATGATAAGTGGTTTATTGAACAAAAGTAACACTGAAATGGGTCAGAAAAGTGGTCTATTGAACAAAACAGTTCTCAATAACTCGAAAACTAAAAGAGACAGAACAAAATGGATTGCGCCAATCGGAAGAGCACCCTCGAATTATAAAAACTGCATTTAGAAGTCAGGTGACGATTTGGTGATTTTAAATTTAGTAAAATGTTAAGAGATATTATGATGCCAAACTCGTTTAAAATTAGCAAAATACACTTTTTAACCTAGTATTATACTAAAAACGATTTAACATCGTACTAAATCGATTAAATTTTGCGCCTCTTGTCTTTTAAAATAGTTACGCACACATCTATTTTGATTCAATTTGCGATATTAAAAATTGGCCTTCTGAAGCCCTTGTTAAAGAGTTTATTGTCTCAAATAAAAAAAGACAACCGCGTAATTCACCCAAAATCTCAACTGCAAAACACTAAGCAGGATTACTCTCTTCTGCCAAAATGTAAAGGGCTTTGCACTAAAACCGCTGATATCTACATAAACTCCCAAGCATTGTCACATGACATCTTTGTTTTTACAGAAACTTGGCTTAATTCAAGTTTTTTAAACACGGAACTCTTTAGTCAAGAGTTTTTAGTCTATAGAAATGATCGCCATGTTTACAAACTAAAAGAAGTGGGAGGCGGTGTTTTGATTGCAGTTCGCGATAAATGTATGTCTCCGTCTGTTTCATTCACTTTCAATCTTTCTATTGAATTAGTCTATATTTTAAATGTCTACATCATGCCTCCAAAAAGTTCACACGCAGTTTACCTTGTAACTTCTAGGGCCTTAGATTTTGTCGTTGACTTGTCTTGCTCTAACAGCAACATTTTACTTCTCAGAGATTTCAATTATTTTTGCTGCATGAAAAACGCTGCACATTTTCCATGCAGCGAAATTAATTTACAAATTCAAAGTCACTCAAAGTCTCCATGCAGCGCAACGCTGCACGATATCGCTATTTCTAAATTTGCTGCGCAGCATATTTGCAGCCACAACAGCAAAGAAAAAAATCTTAAATAATTGATATTTGGCATTACTCATATTGACATCACCTGTCATTCTTTAAAAAAAAATTGTCTTGGTTATTTTTTTTTTTTTGAAGAATCCATTTTGGTGCCTTAATTAAAAAATTCGAAAATTTCATTTTCATGCCACGGGAAAAAAAAACAAGTTCTTCACCTTTTTCTTAAAAAAAAACCAATACAAAATAATAATAAATACTCTTTTGATCCTTGGGTGCCAATATAAATTTAATATTTTAAGCAAAGTTCATAAGTGTCAGAATTTGTTCATGGATGTTATGGTAATAATCACTCAGTTGCATCTCTCCGTCAAAAAAACACCCTTTAACCAAAGATATTTTTGGCGACTCTTTTGATTCTTGGTAAACATGCCAAATGAAACATTTATACCAAATTTCATTAAAATCCCATTATTTAAAAATGCTTTTGGGTAATATATTACTTGTTGTACTTTAAAAAAAAAGTGCTCATTCCATAAAAATGACATTTACTTTGAACAGGATACATGTATCTTTTCAGTTTTAATCTCTTTAGAATTAGCGTTGAAAAGCACTCTGAAAACATGTGTCATATGATTAGATTGTATTACAACAAATTTTTTAGCGTGGATACCAGACATAAAATTTCATGAATTAATTTGTCCCTGGTTGTCCATATTAAATTTCCTATCTTTCCTAAACTAAAAGTTGTTGTTACAAATAAATAAAAAAAAGAAATAAATAGAGAGAAAAGAGAATTATTGCTTAAGGTGTCAGTTATAGCTATCATTGGAAACCATCATTGAAAAAGTTAGCTGTTGATTTTGAGACCCTAAGAAAGTTTAATCATTAAATATTTTAATGCAGAAATATAGCCTACGACTTCAAAATTATTTCTCCTTCAAAAATAAAATCATTTTGAGCCAAATCTTCCCCCTAACGTAACTTTTAATTTTTTCAATGATCATTGCTAAGGTAGTTCATCATTGAAAAATTAAAAGTCATTTTATGGGAAAAGTTGTCCCAAATTGAATTTCGTTTTACCTATAAATAATTATTAAGTTAGTTAGCTTTACTTCGGCATCAAGTTTTTTCTTCAAAATCTCTCAAAATTGACAATTAATATTTTCAATGATGGTTTTTCAATGATAGCTATAACTGGCCCCTAAATAATTTCAATTGCGAATTTAAATTAGTAGAAAAAAACAAAAGGTAAATAATCAAAGTGATAAATATTTCGTTCAAAGCTTTTTTTTTCAGTGTATTTTTTTTGGAAAAATTAAACTCATATTTAGTAAATGAGCCTTTTCCTGTTAGTCTTCTGACAAGTGATCTAGGAATCCCAGTCAGGTTCTTCTAAGCACGTATCAGATGCCAAAAAAGTAATAAAAGAGGACGTGATAACTCATTAGTTCTTAAAAACTCTGGCCTACCCCCAAAAAAATCAAATCTCACAAATAATCCCAAACACCATAGCACCAATAATACTGTTCAGGTTGTAAATGAAGGTTCAGTTTCCAAACATAGTCTCTGATACGGACTTTGTAACTGAATCAAATAACTGCACTGAACATAAACCTTTAAAAGCAGTCCCTAAGCCGAGATCTATTTTTACTTCTCGCTTGGAACCAGATATTCTTCCAAACGATATTGTTTCTCACCTAGTGTCTAACAATATTATTCCCTCCATCACGTCTATAAAATATACCAAAATTAGCAAACAGTGCCGCAAAATTTTAAACAGTCTATTATTAAGGGTTAAGTATGATACTACTTAACATTTTATTAATTCTTTAACAGTGACAGCTCGTACAAAAAATTCACAAACACCTCTGATTTTGACAATTTTAAACGTCAAAGTTTCATATGGATTTAGTACGATACTAAAAAGATGAAATAGCCATTTGGTGATTTTAAATTTAGTAAAATGTTAGGAGATATTATGATGCCAAACTCGTTTAAAATTAGCAAAATACACTTTTTAACCTAGTATTATAATAAAAACGATTTAACATCGTACTAAATCGACTCAAATTTTGCGCCTCTCGACTTTTAAAATAGTAACGCACACATCATATTTTGATACAATTTGCGATATTAAAAATTGGCCTTCTGAAGCCCTTGTTAAAGAGTTTATTGTCTCAAATAAAAAAAGACAACCGCGCAATTCACCCAAAATCTCAACTGAAAAACACTAAGCAGGATTACTCTCTTCTGCCAAAATGTAAAGGGCTTTGCACTAAAACCGCTGATATCTACATAAACTCCCAAGCATTGTCTCATGAAATCATTGTTTTTACAGAAACTTGGCTTAATTCAAGTTTTTTAAACACGAAACTATTTAGTCAAGAGTTTTTAGTTTATAGAAATGACCGGCATGTTTACAAACTAAAAGAAGTGGGAGGCGGTGTTTTGATTGCAGTTCGCGATAAATGTCTGTCTCCGTCTGTTTCATTCACTTTCAATCTTTCTATTGAATTAGTCTATATTTTAAATGTCTACATCATACCTCCAAAAAGTTCACACGCTGTTTACCTTGAACTAACAGCAACATTTTACTTCTCGGAGATTTCAATTATTTTCGCTGCATGAAAAACGGTGCACATCTGTTTAGCACATAATGTGCTAGACAGATGTGCAGCGTTTTCCATGCAGCGAAATTAATTTACAAATTCAAAGTCACTCAAAGTCTCCATGCAGCGCAACGCTGCACGATATTGCTATTTCTAAATTTGCTGCGCAGAATACTTGTAGCCACAACAGCAAATAAAAAAATCTTAAATAATTGATATTTGGCATTACTCATATTGACATCAACTGTCATTCTTACAAAAAAAAATTGTTTGTCTTGGTTATTTTTTTTTTTTTTTTTTGAAGAATCCATGAAGCCAGCGTTACCGCTCGAAGATATATTTTGGTGCCTTAATTAAAAAATTCAAAAATTTCATTTTCATGCCACGGGAAATAAAAACAAGTTCTTCTTCTTTTTCTAAAAAAAATCAATATAAAAACGTGATGAGTAGGAACCTACAACTATAAACACCACTTGAACCATTAGTGTCTTGTCCAGAGATAGAAGTTTCTACTAATTTGAAAGTCATTTAGACAAATGTTCACATAATTTCATCAAAATTCGCACTTATTTTGTTAAAAGGTAAACTAACATTAAAGTTAAATATTGGAGATCATAAAACTGCTATATTGAATTTCGTGCCACCTTCCAACAAAGAAAATCTCGTGCCAAAATAGCACTATCGTGCCACATCGGCAACGCTGTGTTTTCATGTTTTGATTTGTCATAATTATGCATCATGAGAGTCAGAAACTATGCACATGTGTTTCGTGTGCAGCCCTGTATGCATAGATGCGTGCAGACTTGCTGCACATCTGTTTTAAGGCTTAACCAGCATTAATGATGTCGCTTCTATCCGTCGTCGCGAGCTGTGCATAGTTTCTGACTTTAAGCCTTAAAACAGATGTACAGCAAGTCTTCACGCATCTATGCATGCAGCGCTGCACACGAAACACATGTGCATAGTTTCTGACTTTCATGTTCAAAAGACACTTTAAAAAATAATCAAATATTGGAACCAACCGAGATAGCACTCACATAAATGAGTGCTATCTCGGTTAGTTTATTTAAATAAAAAGTTTAAATTCAAATTTAAATTTTCCGTAAAGTTAATTCAATGTGTTTTTACTGCTCAAATGCTTTGACAATAAGTCTCTTGATTTTAATTGCCTGATGAAGAGTGTATTCATGCTCGAAACGTCGCACACCATTTAAAAAAAAAAACGTTTTTTTGACCTGGAGCCTACTATAACTATATTTATTTGAAAAATAATCAAAGATAAAAGATTTAAGTTAAAATAATATTTATTAGATCAAGTTTAAACAAACGTTTGCCAACGACCAAATTCGAATAACCGTTTTAAAAAGCTGCTGCCCTCTAGTGGTTGATAAGGTTTACTTCAAGGGTGTGTTCAGCTACTAAATTTTGTAAATGAAAGTGTTCAACGATCAACAGGGAGGTTACACATGAAGCATAGTTATGTAAAATCAAAACATGAAAACACAGCGTTGCCGATGTTATACGACATTGCTTTTATGGCACGAAATTTTCTTAGTTGGAAGGTGGAACGAAATTCAATGTAGCAGGTTTATAATCTCCATTATTTGAACTTAAGGATAATTTACCTTTTAACAAAATAAGTGTGAACTTTGATGAAATTTTATGATAATTTGTATAAATGACTTACAATTCAGTAGAAACTTCTATTTCTGGACAAGACACGAATGGTTCAAGTAATATTTTTTGTTGTAGGTACCTACTTCGCCACGATTTTAAATTGATTTGTTTAAAAAAAGTATAGAAGAACTTGAATTTTTTCCCGTTGCGAAAATTAAATTTCCGATTTTTTAAATTGTGGCACCAAAACATTTCTTCTGGCGGCAACGCTGTTATCATGGATTATACAAAAAAAAAATCACCAAGTTAACAATTTTTTTTAAGAGTAATTGGTGATGTCAATATTAGTAATGCCGAATACCATTTATTTAAGATTTTTTTCTTTGCTGTTGTGGGAGCAACAAATTTGTTGTGCGCAGCAAATTTAGAAATATGTCTAAAACAGAAGTGCAGCAAGTCTGCACGCATCTATGCATGCTGAGCTGCACACGAAACACATGTGCATAGTTTCTGACATTCATAATGCATAGATATGTCAAACAAATACATGAAAGAACAGCGTTGCCAATGTGACACAATAGTGTTGGAACGAGATTTTCTTCTTTGGACAATGGCAGGATGGCAACGCCGGCTTCATGGATTCTTAAAAAAAAAAATACCAACACAAACAATTTTTTTGAAAGAATGGCAGGTGATGTTAACATGAGTAATGCCAAATACCAATTATTTAAAATTTTTTCTTTGCTGTTGTGGCTGCAATGATGCTGCGAGGCAAATTTAGAAATAGAGATATCGTGCAGCGATGCGCTGCATGCAGACTTTGAGTGAATCTGCTCCCATAAGAACCTGTTTAAATTATTTTCGCTGCATGGAAAAAGCTGTACATCTGTTTATCCCAATAGAGATATCGTGCAGCGATACGCTGCGTGCAGACTTTGAGTGAATCTGCTCCCATAAGAACCTGTGTAAATTAATTTCGCTGCATGAAAAACGCTGCACATCGGTTTAGCGTATATAGCAGATTCCAGAACCCTAGAAGACTCTAGAGCCTTTTCCTCGGATATAAATACTCGACCACTAGTCCGAATGTGGCAGTTTGATTTTAAAAGCAAATCGATAAATGTCGGTGTAAAAATTATGAATTAACAGTTTCATACTTGTTCTTGTTTATATTAGAAGTAAAAGTATTTGAAATGAAATAAAAGCGTTATATTTTATGAAGTAATAGAAGTTCATTTATAGTAGGTTAAGGAAATAAGTTTTATTTACGAACCCTTGGTAAAATTTTACAATATTTTTAAGTTACTTACACATATCAGTCCTTGAACTACTCTCCACCAAATAAGTGCTCTATAATCCCAATAAGATATTATTGGAATAAGGAAGCACATCCAGCATCCCAGTGCATTAGACAAACCAAATACTTTTTTTGTACCAAATTTTTTTGCGAGAATTCCACCTGGTATTTGTGTAACCCAGTGGGCCCAAAAAAAAGACCCAAGAGCGAGTCCCTGCTGATACTCATTCCATTCAAATCCTTTTTCATTATACTTGATCTGAAATTAAAAAAATGTTTAAATAATTATATAAATATGTACTTCAAATGAATTTGATAGTTAATATTATCAATGTGTTTCTTATTTAATGTTTGTACAACAATATTTAAAACAACTTAAAGACAATCTTGGCCAGTTAAATAAGACAATAATATCACAAAGCTGTTGTTTTTTTTTTGCTAGGGCGTGTTAGATAAGTCTGTAGCCAAGTGTACAGCTTTCAAAAACCTATGTTTAAGGAAAAATCCGAAAGTGAGAAAAATTTTTGTTTGTTATTTCCCCTTATAATTTCAATTCAGGAAAAAAATATCCACCATATCATAAATTTGTTTGTTATAACATTTTCTACAACCCGACATTAGTTTTAAATTTATGCATACATATATCTGTGCATGTTACATTATGTTAGTTGATATATAGCCATAAAGCTAACAAAAAATTATGAGTTTATCAGTCATTCTGAAGCACTCAACAATATCCGATCCAAACCGGTCTAATAGTTTTGGCATGAGACCCTACCAATAATCAAATTTAGTAAGGACTTAAATATTTAATTAAAATGGACCATAATTGTATGGGCTCTAAATAATAAACTAACCATGATATGACTTAAATATTAAGGTGACCCCTAAATAATGAATATTACATGGTATGGACTCTGAAATATGAACATAACATGTATGGTTCATTTTTTATAGTCCATACCATTATGGTCTATTTTCCTTAAACATTTAAGTCGTTACTAAATTTGATTACTGGTAGGGGCCATGATGTTGAGCAAGTGCAATGCAAATTCTTTGCGTCATTGATTTGGTCAAAGTAAAGCCTTAACTACAATGACCTACTTTTGCCAAAAAGTACAAAAGTGAGAAATAAATATCTATGCGGATAACACCTGCTTGCAAAAAATCTTTTGAGAATTATTTGTATGGTGGCAGTATTGGTAGTATTATCCAACAGTATAAGGGCAAACAAAGAATGGTTGACATAAAAGTTTTTTTCAGGGCTACTGCCTCTTGCGAGGAATTGACAAGTGTATCACTTGTCATGAATAAGTGCTTCTCGTCTAGCCGTTCGGATTCTCCACACGCGCACACAGTAATGGTTGTTAGTCACTAGGCCCTGGTTCTTCACGAGCTGTTGCGACACCCAATTTAATTTATTTATGTATGTCATAAATGCATCAAAGGACTGGAGCGTGTAGCTTGAGCCAAAAGAATAGAACAATCATACTGGAAGGGGGGTCTATATACCCCCGTCCAGATAGAAGGGGCAACAAAAATGAAATAAAGTAGTACAAACACTATTGAAAAATAATGGTAACATCTACAATATTCTTATATAGGTATCTTAAACCCATGAGCCTATACTTGAATTTCCTTCTTAAATAAAAATTATTCCTTCCTTTTTTAAAATAATATTTAAATCCTAAGTGGGCTTTTTTTTAATATTCTTAAATAAAGTTATTGTAACCGATAGTTTTTTTTTTTTTATTAATTCCCAAACTTAATATTTTGAAAAGGAAACTCCTATTTCTACTGAGAAAATTGCCCCTTTCATCGAAACGGGGGTATATAGACCCCTCTTCGGTTATGATTGTTCTATTCTTTTGGCCCAATCTATGAGCTCCAGTGCTTTGACGCATTTATATCAACCATTCTTTTTTTTCCCCTTTTACTGTTTGATAATACTACATGTTATTTTAAGTTTCATGTCGCTAAATTTTGAAATCCTGTATCTTGGAAACTATGTTTGGTCCACAGAGATGGTTCTGAGCTCTAGTTGTGCTTAGGGCTAAAATTGACAATAACTGAAAAATGCGCGGAAAATTCGCGTTCGTGGCAGTCGGCGCCTGAGGTCGACATCATTTATTATGTCAACTCAGCAACATAAAATCACAACTAACAGATTTGACGCAAACGAAGCTGGCTTCGTCATTTGTTTAACGGTACATAATTTACAAATAATGTACATATGTATCTTAAAAATGTAATGGAAAGTCCTAGAGCCATCTGGTTTGACTTAAATTTAATAAGAAAATTGAATATTAAAGCCCAAAATAGAAATAAATTAGGTACGTAAAATTAAAAAAAATAGTTTTATTTTTTTTTTTAATTTTGAGTTTGAAAATTATTATTGAAAAACAATTCACTAAAACAGCTTGATTTAAAGTTAAAATAAAAGAGGGGAAACGATTTTAACTTCTTTCGCCACAACTTACATGGTACAGCTTTTTGTCGCTTCTTATGTGAATCATCTGTATAACCCTGTTACAAGGTAAAACGGAACAAAAACCACTTTTTGAATATATGTTAAGCCTGATCCACATCTGTGGCGTGTGTTGTGTTGTGGAGTCGCTATCGCTACAATGTATTTCATATGCGTAGGGGAAACACGGACAATGCCGGCCAGAGGGCAATACCGGCCACCCCTATATCTTCAAATGTAACGCGGGCTTTAAATTTTAAATAATTGTTTAATGAGCACTGACTGGTACTTATCCTCATGTGTAAACCCATTTTGTATTTCAAGCTGTTTACTTGGGTCTATGGGAGTGTTTTTGTTTTCAGTGTTCGTGATGTAAATTATGAAGACCACTTCTTAAGATGTAAGTCCTATTAAAAGTAATTTTTTTATGATTTATATATTTTTCTTGTATCTTTGATTTGTTAGTAATCCCTTGATTATAAAAACAACTTTCTAGTTACAAAAATATAATTTTAATACAAAAATTTGTATCAAAAGTAGATTGCGGGCAATGACAGTAATATGGCTGGCATTGTCATCATTATACATCATATTAAATACGTAATTTCATTAATTCATTAACAGTGAAAGATGGCAAGGGATCGAGCGAGACAAACTACGAGAGGAAGCTGGGTTGGTAGCACCCTTAAAAGGGCAAAGACACTTCTAGGCGAAGGCTTCTCTATCCACAGAGCAGCAAGGAAGCTAGAAGAGTGATTGAAGAGGCAAATATGCTGTTAAAAACGGTATAAAGCACCAGTTTAATAATGAATAACAAATGGCTGGAAAGGAGTGGTTAAAGGGAAGCACAGAGAGCTCTGGTATCGTTCCACGTTATGCGGATTAAGGGCTCATGAAGAGTGCACTGGATCGGAATCACCTATTGGCTACATATGCGAAAAATTTCTTGATTTACATTTGCCGCTATTGCCCGCCCTTTGGCCGGTATTGCCCGGTGTGTCTGACAATCCCGGCCAGATTAATGTTCTTTTAAAAGTGAAATATTCGTATTATTTATTCAATGAATTCGTCCTTTTTTATGCAATACTAAAGAAAACATGTTTAAGTTCCTATTTATTATAAATAAATTAAGTTATCTTTTCTGGTTTTAGTTTTATTAGCTTTTTAGCAAAAGTGGCCGGAGAACCGTATTTGTCTCGTATATTGTGTTGCAGTGTAGCGCATAAAATAATGGGTGATTTTTTAAGAGGTTTAGAACTTTAAAAAAAAAAACACAAAAAATTCGAAAAAATGAATGAAATATTTATTTGAATCGATAGTTTGAACCTTGCAATTTAATGTTTAAAGATAATTTCATGCAAATGTTGACCGCGGCTGCGTCTCAGGTAGCCCATCCGCTGAGTCCAATTTTGGCATACTCTTTCACACATATCGGCCGGTATCTCACGAATGAATGCATGGATGTTGGCTTCCAGTGCGTCAATCGAAGCGGGCTTGTCCCTATAGACATTAGCCTTGACATACCCCCACAAAAATAGTCTAATAGTGTCAAATCGCACGATCTAGGCGGCCAATTGACCGGCCCGAAACGTGAAATTAACTGTTCACCAAACTCGCCTCGCAATTGCGCCATTGTTTCGGGTGCTGTGTGGCATGTGGCACCGTCTTGTTGAAACCACATATCATGCAAGTCAAGAACTTCCATTTCGGGCAAAAAAAAGTTTGTTATCATCGCTCGGTAGCGTTCACCATTGACAGTAACGCTGCGATTCGCATCATCTTTGAAGAAATATGGCCCAATAATGCCGCCGGCCCATAAACCGCACCAAACAGTGGCTTTTTCGGGATGCATTGGTAGCTGTTGCAATGCTTCTGGCTGATCTTCACTCCAAATGCGGCAATTTTGCTTATTTACGTACCCATTCAACCAAAAATGAGCCTCATCGCTGAACACAATTTTTCGATAAAAAAGCGGATCCTCGGCCAGCTTTCCAAGAGCCCATTCACCAAAAATTCGGCGTTGTGGTAGGTCGGCTGGCTTTAGTTCTTGCACCAGCTGTATCTTAAAAGGCTTTACGCCCAAATCCTTCCGCAAAATTTTCCACGTAGTGCTGTAACAAAGGCCTAACTGCTGGGAACGGCGCCGAATCGACATTTCGCGGTCTTCTGTCACACTAGCTGATACGGCCGCAATATTTTCTTCACTACGCACAGTACGTAAACGTGTTGGTGGTTTAATGTCCAACAAAGTAAATTTGGTGCGAAATTTGGTCACAATCTTCCGAATAGACTGCTCAGAAGGTCGAGAATGCCGACCATAAAATGGAAGCAGCGCGCGATGAACATTTCGAACCGAGCACGAATTTTGATAGTAAAATTCAATAATTTGCAAGCGTTGTTCATTTGTAAGACGATCCATGGTTAAATTGCAAACCAAACTGACGCTGTTTGACAGTGACACAAGGTACTAAACACACGTCAGCTGTCAAAACCAGTGTTGCCAAAACAAACCAGCTAAAAAATCACCCGTTATATGGAATGACAGCGACATACGACTCCACAACACAACACACGATACAGATGTGGATCAGGTTTTAGTTAGCTACATTACGGGCATAATTCAGACAAACTTTTGCAAACAAAAAAGTCGCGTTTGACAGATATTGAGTTTGAGACATGTTTCCTTCTTTTTAGATTAAACAAATATTATGAAATATTATTTTGTCTCCAACTTTACTTTTGAACCGAAAGTATGTATGTATGTACTTATAGGTACATAAATACAAATAAAAAAATTAAATTATCATTAAATCCACTAAAATAGGTGTCACTGAATAGGAATTTACACATACTCATGACATTGCATAAAAACTTTATGTTATACCACACTATTTTCTATAAATTTCGGAAATTTCAAATAATTCAATAAATGAAAAATTTTACATAAGGAATAGCTCACTTTTAACCCATTGAATGAGTGAAATAGAAAAATATGTATTACTTCTGTAATTTAAAATTATCTTTTTTTCGCTTCACCTTGAGTGAGTGGGGGAGAAACATTCTTTAGTTACACCATGCATGAATTAAAGAAACATATTTATTACTTCTGTAATATATAATCCTCTTTTTGCGCTTGCACATTGAGTGAGTGAGTGGTGGCGAAACATATTTGTTACCTACTTCTGTTTGTAATCTTTTTTCTCATTATAAAAAGCCGAATGCATTTTTATTAGGTACCACTAGATTGCATGAATGAAAGAAACATATTTATTAATTCTTTAATTTAAAATCTTAAAAGAAGAAATAGAGGAACGGGCATATCGAGGAAAAAGTGAGGCTTTTTCAAAATAGTGTGAGTTACACAAATACAAATGTATTAACACAGGGTCGGAGTGCAGTGAGATAGCTTAATGCTGGGGCCCCTAAAAGAATTTTTAGCTGTGTTTTTGAGAGATGTATTTTGGAGATTTAAGTTTAATAGTAAAAAAGCTTATTAAACTAAATAATAAAGTGAAATAAATATAAATATATTAAATACATGCAATACTTCACTGAAAAAAAAAAATATATACCTAACATAATGCGGTGCTGCGTTAAATCCTGTAAAAATATCATGTGGAATATGAGACACAATCAGCCCGTGAGATGTAAAAATTGTTAACTCCATATTATAGGTGTTTTTACACGATTTAACACATATCTTTTTAAATAAAGTATTGCAAATATTCACTATGTTAACTTTTATTTCAAAACTAACGTTTTGAAATCTCTAAACACTTTCCTCTAGCTCGGCAAAATGACAGTGGTTCATTCTTTTTCTACAAAATGTTAACTATTGTTGTTGTGTCAAAAAAAATTTTAAATGTCATTCTTAAAAGTTTTACACTGTGTAACATTTCATTTAGGAACCATCAATGTTAAAAATATTGGCGCAAAATTTAAAACATTGCTCGTTAAGGAATAAAACCGGCTCTAGTTAACGTAGTCATTTAGTTGTGAATCCTTGTCTAACTATTTCTTAATTATAAACACGTTAAACAACTCTTCTAACTAAAGTGGCCTTTTTTTTTTTTTTTTTTAAATTCATTTTTATTTATTCATTTTCTTATAACTATCTTAAAGCTAGACAAAAATTCATGAAAAACTAGCCTACTTATCAATATCTTAAAAATAACTTACTGGCCCTAAGCGGGCGCTCTAAATTAAACAATAACTTAATGCTAATGCCTTTCGGCCTACGAACTATCTTAAAAATAATATCTTCAATTGGTTTTATTTTTCCCAAGAAAGATTTAAAAAAAAAACTTGGAAACAATATCATTTTTTATTTGTATTTAAGAGCTAATTAAAACTAATTAAAACTACTTACAACTACTTAAAACTATACTTAAACTACTATAAAACTACTTACAACTACCTTAAATCTAGAACAGCCACAGCAAGCATTTTCGATTTTGTTATTTTTTTGGTTTGATTTTGGATTTTATAATTTTTTTTTTTTTGGTGCCACCCTGACTGTCCCTACTTAATTAATACACTTAAAACTATGTAAGTCGGCCAAGACGAGAAAACTAAGTCAACTATATTGTATCTATTTCTTCATTAAACCACCAAAACTGGTTCTCTTGTTTTACCCTGTCTCTTCGGTCCCGATCGGACACAGTCCTACTGAACCGAAGGCGCTCTGCTCCGCCCTGTGCGAGGACGTCTCGACTATAAAGGAGTCGCCTATCTACAGTTCTGCGGCCGACGTGGTAGATTAGCGGAACCGCCGCTCTATCCTGTATCAGCCCTCGACTGTCTAAGTAGAGGAAAGCATCGGGTGGGATAAATCCACTTAAACGCACACTCTCGTAGTAATCGGTGTTGGGGTAGTAAGCCCCAAAAATTAAGCTATTGGCTGAGGACATCGCTCTTGCAATGTGACCCCGAATCAGCTTGATTATAAAATTATCGAATCTGTTAATGTTGGCTCCATTGTATAGAACCTCGTTGGAATAATAATGTTTGTACTCCGACTCTGGTGTTCTGTGTAATCCAAGGCAGCGTCGAAGACACTGCCTCTCAAACACCCGAATCTTTTCCATTTGAGATGGGGCAACGTTGAACGACACCGGGCATCCATAGGCAATCATTGGCCGGATAAGGGCCATGTAGCAAATCACCTTAACCCTGCTGTCAAGACGGCTGCTATAAAACAACCGTTTTGTCAGGGCAAAAGCTCCCCTGGCTCTGGTCAGAGCAGCATTTATATGTCTGTCGAAATACAAATACTGATCCATCCAGATGCCAAGGTACTTTACTACACTTTTATTCGCCAGTGGATGTCCATGTGGCCCTACGATCACCAGCTTGCGCCAGTTCTTTCTTGTATCCCTAGGGGCTCCACGCAATGGAGTCCTCAACAGAATGGTTTCGGATTTCTGAAAGTTGATTTTCAACTTCCAGTCATCGCAATATCGCTGAATCTTGTCGAAGTCACGCTGCAAGAGAATTCTGATGACCTCAACTGTTGGAGCTGTTCTGTACGCAATTAGATCGTCGGCATACGCTATGGCATGGGCTAGACTACCTATCAGATCGCTGGTGTAAATACTGAATAGAATCGGTGAGTTCACCGCTCCCTGTTGAAGACCATTTTTAATTTCGAAGGTTGTGGTAGAAGTTACATTGCCAATTTTGACAACAAACTTTCTACCATTGAGCATGTCATAAAGCATATATAAAAGCGGTTTACTTATGCCCAGTCTGGCTAGCTTTAGATACAGACCTTCTAACCATACGGTGTCGAAAGCTTTCTCCAAGTCAACCAGACAAGCACCCGTATACTGTCTTTTAGATTTGTTCCATTGGACATCAGAAACGAGCTTAGACGCGGCATGAATGGTGTCATGTCCCGCCTTAAAACCGAACTGATTGTCCGGTATGATATTGTTGTCCTCCGGCCACTTGGACAGAGCTCTATTTATAACTTTCTCAAATACCTTACTGATACTCGGAAGAAGACTTATCGACCGGAGATTCGCCGGATTGGAGTTGTCCTTACCCTTTTTCGGGAGAGGATGAACCACAGCTGTCTTCCACCGCCCTGGATAATATGCATTATTCAGAGCGTTGTTAAACAGTGTGGCATAAATGTCAACTGCTTCCTGAGGCAGATGTCGCAGTACAACGTTGGATATACCATCGATTCCTGCTGACTTCTTTTTCTTTAATGAAGCGAAGATGAGCTGGAGCTCAACTTTCGAAATTAACAGGGAATTAGCCCCGTTTCGCTCGGCGATGGTGGCGTTTGCCAAGTGTTCTTCATTGAACCCGGTGAAACCGAGATTCTCTGATCGCCATTGCGTCATTTCATTTCGAAGGTAGAAGTGGTGAAGCAAGGCTCTGTTTTCCAGGTCATGGTTCGGGCGAATGCTAGCATTCACCTTGTACACTTGCTGGAAAGCAGCCCCCACAGCCTCCACTTTCTCACGAGGATCTTCGATTATAAAGAGGTCATCGTCCAAGACGGCTTCCTCTGGATCTATGCCTGCTATCAGAAGTACGTCTCTGTTCTCTATCGTTCTCTGAAGCTTAAGACACGGAAGTTCGTTTTGATCATTCCGTCTAAATATTTTATTAATTTGAGGAAACATACTCGGGTCGCTAGAATTAACGGCCCGAATTTTGTTGTCCCAATACGAATTAATAGACAACCGGTAATTTTCCTTGATCAATTGGTTGATGTTTTTAATTGACGACTGCAGTGTCCTAATCTCCAGATCGTGTATGTCAGTAAAACGTCTGTACAAGAGTTTCAGTCTTGTCAAAAGTCCACTTTTTTGTCTGTGTAGTGCGTCGATGGTCGCGTTGCGGTACATGTCTGTGGCTTCGCGTTCTTTGTATTTTGGTATTGTTTTTTCCATTGTTCTTTGGATTGTACTGTCCATCTTTTCCAAGTAATCGTCAATTTCGGTATTTGTTAAATTCCTGTCATTTGGTGGGGATATGTTGTTCATTCGTAGTTCACTCGATAAAGCGCTGGTGAAGCGTGGCCAGCGAGTCTTACTGTAATTGTAAGAATGCACTGGCACATACTCCTCCAACTCCACGAGCTCGTTCGGAAGTTGAATTACGGCAGCAAGTCCGCAGTGGTCACTGTCGTACTCGATCGTTCGTAAACAGTTTCTTGGTCGTTGACCCACAGTGTCAGTAATTGTCAGTCTTGAGTCTTTCAACAATAGATCCAGATAGGAACCGCTCCTTGGAAACGAAGGCCTATCAGTAGTCAAAAGGTCGAGCATATACTCAACGTTGTATTAAAAATCTGTTAAAAATTCAGTTGGCTGAGGTGATTCCGGTGCATAAGCCGCAATCGCATACATCCGCTTCCCATGTTTGAGAGGAATGCATACGATACACGCCTCAAGCAACCGAAATCTGCGTACTTCACTATTATATATTACTTTATAATTTATGCCTTTTCGTATAAAGATTGCGACTCCTCCACCCAAAGTGGAGTTGGGCCGATCTCTTCGTACGATATTGTAATTATTGTTAGTCAATTTATGTTTCTGGTTCAGCTTAGTTTCGCTGGCCATAAACACATCAGGACTCTGATCTTTCAACAATTGGAATAGATTTGCTCTACGTTCGGTCCTAATCAATGAATTTACATTCACAGCAAGGATCTTTAAGGGCCTCTCCGGCAGCGCGCCCTTAACCTATAAAATGCGATAAGCTCGGCAAAGCAGAGTAGATATTGTCTACCCTTTTCGCCTGCTCACTTATCTGTTTTTGAAGCCCTGCTATTTGGCTTTGAATGGCCAGTAGCAAACCTCTTATTTCGGCCTGTGCGTCCGGAGCCTTAGGCACAAGGGCCTGTGGGGCTGCCTTTGGCGCAGGCTGTACCGTGTTTCCCTTTCCTGACGCCATTTGGGCGTAAGAAATTTGGGGATTGACGGAAATTGTTGTTTGAGGACGCGTTGGTGGGCGTCTTACTATCATCTCTGCTTGCCTTGCCGCTCTATTGTGTTTCATTTGCTGAAACGTCGGACATCCCCTATAGTTTGCGGGGTGCCCGTCGCCTCGGCAAAGTGCACATTTAAGTTGGGTCAATTCGACCCTTTCCTGCCCGAGCTTACACTCTCCTAACATGTGGTTCTCACCACACTTGACGCAGCGTGACTGCATTTCGCAGTTTGCCGCAGCATGGCCGAACCTTTGGCAGCGCATGCATTGAAGCATGTCGCCGCGCCTCTTTAATTTATCCCAAGTCACAAGCTGGTAGTCGAGGACGGAGATACTCCTCAGACTTTCCAGTTTGCTGCTGGGCGAAAGCTGTACCAGGAAGAACGGCAGATTCCGTTTCTCCCGCCTGGCCTTAACTGTAGCGAACGGCTTAACCCCAATAAATTCGAGATCGTCGCTCGCTTTTTGGCGAAGTTCATTTAAGAGCACCTGTGGGTCCGTGTAGGAGTCTATGCCTTTTAGTAGGACCGTCTGAAACTTTTCAGTTTTTGGAGTAAAACTAAAGAACTCCGTTGTGGATTCCTTTAACAAATCTTTAATAATTTTATAATCTTTAATGGAAAAGCACTGAATAGCGTGCCTATCTACACTTAATCTTTTTATTGTAAAATTTGTGCCTATGGCCGACTTACATAACTTTATTGTGTCCTGTAATTCCATTTTATACGTGTTTATTGGTGGCACCTTTTCTTTTTTTATCTGCGTTGACGGCTGTGGCTGCTGCTGGTGTTCCTTCTGCTGCTGCGGTATCTGCTGCTGTTGTATCTGCTGCTGTTGTTGTTTCTGCTGCTGCTGCTTCTGGATCTGCTGCTGTTGTTTTTGTTGCTGTTCTTTATCTTGTTGCTGTTGTTTTTGTGTTTGCTGTGTTTGTTTTAACTGCAGCTTATTTTGTGGCTGGTCTGGTTGATTTTGTTTATCTTGCTGGGGCTGCACAGTTGTCGGTTGCAACTCCGCATTTTTTGTTTGCTGTTGCGCTACTTTTGGTGGAGCCTGTAGCGACTTTTTAGTTTCACGCTCCTGCTTTTCTCGCTGTCTTCGCGCTTCTTGCTTGTACTTGAGGGCTTTAACAATTTCCTGCACCTCTGCTCGTAACTGCTCTATTTGTTTTTGTTTTCTCTCAACTATGCTATTGAGAGCTTGCTCCTGGGTTTCCTCCTCTTCCGATGCCAGATTTATGAGTACCTCTTGTTCATCGCTGGTACAGAGCCCTTCTCCACCCTCGGACATGTACTCTATTTCCTCGTCATCGATGTCTTTCGATGCCGAGGAATTGATTGTCTGTATTTTCGCTGCTGCTGTTTGCCTTTCATCTCGCACCGTCTTCCCCCCATCACCTGGCAGCTGATCTGAAGTGGCAATCGGACGGCGCTTAACCAAATTCGGCACATAAATTTGTTTTTTCCTCTTGTTTGCTATCTCTGGTGGTATCGTAGCTCTTGTTGCTAGGGCATCTTTTGATGTCCCCGCTATGTCTGCCGTTGTGGACTTTGTTGTTAGTGCCTTCACTGGCTTATCTGCTGAGACATCTTTCGATGCCCCAGTTGCTGGTGCCGTTGGTGGCATTGTTGTTGGTGCTGGTACACCACCTTTCGATGGCCCCGCACTCTGTTTTCCTACCAAATGAGTTCTATCCCACTCTATGATGTTTTCCACTTCCCTGTTATGGAAAAAAGCGGATAAAATATTGGACCCCGACTGGGGGTTGAACCGACTTCCTTCGGCTCCGGGATCGGCCACTCTTCTTCTGTGCTACTGCACTATATAAAAATAGCTTGGCTTAATTTTTACTTAACCACACGCGATATTTAATTGAAAGTCTGTGAAAGCCGAAAACGTCTACACACTTCCACAGTACGAGATCGACTGAACTAAAGTGGACTCCGCAACGTAACGTAAGCAAATTAAGGTTGAGCAGGCACACATTTGACAGATGAAGAGAAGAGACAGACAACAACAAATAATTTTAATATACATAACTAGGTGCGTGTCGTGAATATAGATTATGATTGTTTTTTGCTTAAATGTTAAAAGGAAGTCAACTTGCATTATACCTGATTCTAAAAAAAAAAACTCAAGCGCATGGACAATATTGAGAAATCTTTGTACATACATACGTAGGTACCTACGTGTATGTTGGTTGATGTGTCTTGTGTGGTTGATGTTTGTGCCCATGTTTCGCAAAAAAAGTGAAAAATTCAATGCCGCCGAGCTCTTTCAATACATAAATAAATACTTTTCATTTTTAACAAAGCTGTAAATATTCAGAAAATAAAGTAAAATTCCGAATTTTACCAACCTAAGCCTTTTTTTTTTGTTATAAACTTATTTTCAAGTGGTACAAGTATATTTTAAGAAGTTAAACAAGCGATTTGCTGCTTTAAAGTTAGAAGAGTTGTTTAACGTTAAACTATACTTTATGTCGTTTAAAATTACCAAAGAGTTGACGCTCGCTTTAAAAAGAGTTTTTAGAGCCGACTCCCATTTTAAAAGTGATTTAGAGCCGGTTTTAATTCTTTAAAATTTTGCGCCATTCTTGGTATGTCAATCGAAAGGGGTTGAAAAAAAATCGAAACACGTTTAGAATGAAAATAATCCACTGAAAGTAGCTTTTGCATTGACTATCAACAAGTCTCAAGGACAAACATTTGAAAAAGCTGGATTATACCTACCAAATGCATTTTTTACTCATGGGCAGCTGTACCACTTTCAAGAGTCAACAAATCAAACAACATATGTATCTATTAAAGAAAATGATAAACAAAAAAATTCAAAAAGATTTCATTCTTACATCAAATATTGTTTACAAAGAAAATCTTACACACTTCCAGTTATCTGCTTTCACATAGATTATGTAGATAAGCCAATGTCAGTCAATATCAACAGTGTATGATTTGGACGCTTGTGAATAAAGTATAGAAGTAGGTATATATTGATATTTGGTGAAACACCTTTTCGAAACGAAATAGATTATCACAGATTTTAAACGAAATTTGCCTATGCCAATTATGCAATTAAAAAGATTTGTACTAAATCACAAAGTACCTTACTAGTAGTTTTAAAACTTTTCCATTTTTATAACTTTTGGGGTGCTCTTTCCGAATTTTCACTTTGCCACCTCGCACCTTTGCCGCTTACGCCGTCATTCAAGGTTAAATGTCAAAAATATCAGTTTTTCGCACAAAACTCCGAAACGGAAAATGCTATCGCAAGGCATTTGATACAAAACTTGTAGATTTTGTAATTTCAAAGAAAAAAAATTTCGACAATTTTTTCCTACGACTCACCGTTAAGAAGACATTTCAAAAAACGTAAAATGTCGAAAATAACCGTTTTTCATGTATAACTCGTAAACGGTTCATATTTTTGAAAATATCTGAATGCAAGGTTTGTACGTTATGTAACCCCCTATAGCACAAAATTATTATTTTTCTCTTAAAAACAACAACAAAATAATTCTTCTAGATAATATTAATATCTACAAAATAGGTTCAAAATATTTTCCGTCAAATTCATCATTTAAGATTAGAGGGCTAAAAACCGGTATCTTCCACTTTTTGTGATTTCCTAAAATAGTGATATAATACAAATTATGCCTGCTGGAAAAAAATTGCTAATGTAAGCTTGTATAGGTCTACATTCTTTTTGAATTTTGTGCATACAATTTTTCGACAAAACGTGCCGTTTAAAAGATACATGCAAGAAACCTATTTTTTTCTAAATTTGACGCTATTAAAGTACCAATATCTTGGGACTTATGCCTAAAACAGATGTGCAGCTTTTTCCATGCAGCGAAATTAAATTACACAGGTTCTTATGGGAGCCGATTCACTCAAAGTCTGCATGCAGCGCAGCGCTGCACGATGTCTCTATTTCTAAATTTGCTGCCTAGTTTCATTGCAGCCACAACTGAAAAACGAAAATTTCTAAATAATTGCTATTTGGCATTACTCATATTGACATCACCTGCCATTCTTTAAAAAAATTTGTTTGTGTTGGTGCTTTTTGTTTAAGAATCCATGAAGCCGGCGTTGCCACCCTACCATCGTCCAACGAAGAAAATCTCATTCCAACACTATTGTGTGACATCGGCAACGCTGTGCTTTCATGTATTTGTTTGAGATAACTATGCATCATGAATGTCAGAAACTATGCACATGTGTTTCGTGTGCAGCTCTGCATGCAGAGATGCGTGCAGACTCGCTGCTCATCTGTTTTAGCCATTACGACTTGCCTGGAAAAAAGTGTCAATAATATTTTCTAGAAAATATTATGGTCTACAAATTGAGTCTAAGTTTTTTTTTCGACAATTTCGTCATTTAAGAGTAAAACGTGACACCCAAGAAGTTTAGAATTTTTGTCAAACTTTTAAAATAATTATATCTTTTGTTGGTTTTTAGAAAAAAATAATAATTTTGTCCTATAGGGGGTTACATAATGTACAAACCTTGAAAATATGAACCGTTTAGGAGTTATACATGAAAAAACGGGTATTTTCGATATTTTAGGTTTTTGAAATGTCGATATCATCTTAAATTGTCAAAACTTTTTTTTCTTTGAAATTGCTTAATCTACAAGTTTTGTGTAAATTACTTTTCGGAGTTATATGCGAAAAACTTATATTTTTGACACTTAGCCTTGAATGGCGGCGTTAGCGGCAAAGGTGCGAGGTGGCATAGTGAAAATTCGGAAAGAGCACCCCAAAATCTATAAATAAGAAAAGTTTACAAAACTTCTTCAAAACTTTCCAAGCCATCCCCCTTTTTTTCGCCCAAATTATTGGACAATACCTTATAGTCCGAGAGCTAGTGAACATTTACTCAAAGTGTTTTATACCGCTTCAAATTTTGTGGTCATTTCGTTTGTATCAGTGCAAGCTACATGTCATCGGTCTGGTAGCGATATTGCTGTTTTAATAATTTTTTTGAATGTATGTAACAATACCTCAAATAAAAGTCATAACAAGTTTTCCGAAAAACCCATAGATTTTATGATAATTTGGAAAAACAGCGGCAGCTAAAATTAAAAAAAAAAAAATTTTTTTTAGCCTTAAGCTCGAAAAGCTATGAATAAAAATTATTTGTGTGATTTGAAATAATTTTTTAAGTATGTGTTTTACTAATACAGTTATATCGGGGGCACTCTGACATTCTTTGGTTTGAATATACTTACATGCTAATTTTAGTAGCCACTTAAGTTGAATTCTGCAGTTGTTGCAAAATGATGAACTATGAACTATTGGAAGACATTCCACAAATTAAACTACGTTTTAAAAGCCAGAAGTCTGATCTTTTATCCTGCATTTAAATTAAGTTATTTGTGTCAATAGTTTTCAAAAAATTTGCATTCAAACTCAAAATTTTGATAAAAAAAACGCAAAAAGAAATGATTGGATCAATTTTTCTCAAAATTGTGAAATGGAAAACTAAATTTTCTTTTTTTGGTCAATGTTCACATCAATTTTGAATCAAACACAAAAAACCGAAAGCTTTTATATCCTCTAGTTTTTGAGAAAACTGAAAATTACAAGAAGTACTTACTTCTTTTCATACATTTACATTTATCATTATGTAGCTGTTGACATTCGAAACAGAGCATACATTCAAAGTTCCTTAAATCTAAACGAAATTTGGAATACACCGAACCTCGCACATACCCCAAATCCTATAGTGAGCCAAGCAGGGCTCCCAAACATACCTCACTTTTTATACGCCGTTAGGATGGGTGTTGGGAAAGTATGATAATTTAGATTCAATTTGTGTAAGAATAAATCCATGTTCTATTTTTACTATCAAAATAAGACCACGTAACATACTCAAGCAAAAAAAAATAATTAAATTCAAATAGTAGTTTTGGTAATTTTTAATTTTCTCGAAAACTAGAAAAATTAATATGAGCAACGATTTCTAAGAAAAAAAAAATATAATATAAAATCTCAAAGTTTTAAAAAATTACACTTTAAACATTTTTTGTATGTTTTTTTTTCCCAAATTTTGAGTTTGAAAGTAGTTTTTTCAAAAACTATGGATAGATTTCACTTGATTTAAAAACTGGATAATAAAACAAAGTATTGGCTTTCAAAAACGATACAATACTTAATTGTAGGTATTACCGTTATTTTTTAATGATTTTTTTCTATTTTTAGTACTTTTTTCATTAAATTGCCCCTCCCGCCCAAACGGAGGAGATAGACCCCCACCTACTAACAGCGCAATTACTGTTAACATGGGTCAGGGTACACCAAAATAAGACTTTTCTTAAATCCCCGATAAATGATATCAAAATTGGAGATAGGCCCTTACTGTATAACAATTTTTTTCTTAGAATACACCCAAGAACCATACACTAAAATACTATTGACGAATTAAGGGACACCCTGTATATGTATATGAGATTTTACTTTCAAGTCCATTAGTATTTAAATTAAAGTTATGTATGTAGGTATTTTTAAAACGAAAAAATTAAAGTGTAGGGTATAACTTACATCAATTAAACGTAGGATATATTTTTCTATTGAAAACTTCTCAATTTTTGTAACTATTTTTTGGTTCACATATTTCAACGTCGAATTATTCAGCTCAACTGCATTGCCTGACCACTTGCTAGGTATTGTATAAGTTGAATTGAAGCTGTGATTCTCTAATTCAATTAAGCTTGCATTGCTTATACTCGTACTTGTGTTAAAATCAACCAATAAATCTCTATGTATAGATATGAGATGGTTCTTGTTTATGACGTCATCATCACTTAGTTCAACGAAACGTTGTAAATGTGTAGCTTTTGATATCACCATTTCAACTATTGTTATATTTAAATTGATTCGAATCATGTAGTTAACAGCAAATCCAATGAAAACAAGGTACCATAGAACTGTACGTGCTTCAACTGCAAAAAAAGAATCAAATTTTTAATATAATGTATGTATGTATGTATGATTAACTGTATGGGTTTACTTACCTTTAATCATTTTGGAACTTAATCGTATCACCCTTTTTTAAAATTACCTATATGTTTTTTTTATTTTCAAATTTATATTTATTTAATTCCGCAAACAATTTATGATATTGGTACATTTGCTTGTATTGTACGTTTCCGATTTAAATTTCTAACTACATTATTATTATATTTTTTTTAACACAGATTTGAAACAGAACATCAATTTATTTAATTAATTTTTTTTTATTATAGGTTTTGTAGCTCAAATAGTTATGTTTAATGCTAAAGTTATTACGGATCACAGCGTGATGGTCAGAGGATGGAGAATATGCCAAAAAGATCATCGATGACCGTTGAATTCCAAGGAAAACTGTCACCAATATTTTAAAACATGAGGTAATTATAAGCAGGAGCCAAAGGGGGTGTTAATCTTGATCGCGATGTTCGACCGTATTGACTTGAGGCAAATAAAATGTAGGTACCCGAGAAGAAAAAGCCACTTCTTCATTTCATGGCTTTTATTACACAGTTGCGATCAGTGAGGCACTCTCTTATCAGGTGTTATCAGCGCTGAGTAAATTTATTTCGCGCGTATGGGTTCTTTTCAAATTGTTGGTACTAGCAAGTATTTTTATGTCTGCTCATTTTTGAGATTTTAAGATTAAATACTAATACATTTTGATAAAAAAAATATCTAGCTATTCCGTATTAATTTCTACACTTACTCTGACAAATCTAACTAGATATTTAAATGAGATATGGGGTATTATTTTTTGTCTTGTTTTATTAAACTGCTTGGAAGGCTAATCAAACTTCTAAGCAACAGATGTGACTGAAATAATGATTAACTACTGAGCAAATTGTCCTAAGCAAGAATTATCTCTAATGCCGGCATTACAGATGTCAGAATAAACTTCTGAACAAATGCTTGCCGAATACTATTTTTAAAAAAATTAAAAAATTAAACAAAATATTAATGATTTTCCATCATCCAGAAATGGACTTTTTATGTACATTATTTATCATTTTAACGGAGGTTGTATGCTCTTTCAATCCCTTCCCTGCCAAATACCAGTCAGACATATTTAAAGGATATGACCTCTTATTATGTGAAATTCATTTTAGGTTCGTATGTTTACCATGTATTCCGAAACCTCAAAACCGATTGAGCTCATATTTTCGGTAAATATTTGTTAATAGAATAAAATTGTTTCTACGAAGTTCGGTTAAGCCAGTCAAGTGGTGTGCGAAGTCCAGTCTCGAGAATCACTTCATACCTATACAACACATACAAAGTAGCTTATCTTGAAAATCATTCAAAATCATTCAGGTTGGTTCAGGCTGACACCCCATCTTTGTTTCCACTTACTCAATTCATTATTATTATTAAGAAATTAGGTTCAAATACATTAATAATACATTAATTTTAAATGCTAACGGAACATATTATTTTCTTAAAACTAATTACTTAGGTACACAATAATTTATGAAATTAAACATTAATTTTGTGTAAAAAATCCCGTTTTAAAATTATCAGATTTTATATTGTCATTAACGGAATTGAAAAGTAAGTTACTTGTATTAAAAATATTTATTAACTGATTAACTGGTCTATTAAGCCCATAGTTAGATCTGCTAAAAAAAGTTTCAATTGGCAGCCTATTTTTATAAGTTTTAGCCTGTTGGAGTATGGAGGTAAAATTGATTTGTCCGATCATAGAAGAAAATGTAGACTAAATCTCATGAATCTTCCTGGAATACTACCAATTCTATTTATGTGAACTGCATAGTAAAGGGCCCAGATAACACAAGCGTTTTAAAGAACCGATCTGACAAACGATACATGTAGTGTATTATAGTCCGAGAGCTAGTGAACATTTACTCAGTGTTTTATACCACTTAAAATTTTGGGGATAGGTCGTTTGTATCAGTGCAAGCTACATGTCATCGGTCTGGCAGCGATTTAGCGGCACCAACACTACTAAAATGCACTTTCAAAGTGCAACAATAAAAATAATCCCTCTAAAAGAGCTTTATACGGCTCCAAATTTTCATCACTAGAGCGTTGTGCCTATACTAACTAGAATCCATCGGTCTTGCAGCGATACCGTGGACCTAACACGAGTAAAACATCATTTCAAAATGCACTTTTAAAATGCATTTTTGTGGTCATTGGTATGTGGTATTGCTGCCAGACCTATGGATTCTAGTTAGTATAGGCACAAGGTTTTAGTGATGAAAATTTGGAGCCGTATATTGGATAACATTAGATTGGCGCGCAACCCAGTACTAATTTATTCTGTTATAGAAGAACAAAAGATGTCGTTGTTTGCATAAATGGGCATTTTCACCACACTGCCCCCCTCCCGATTAAATCCATTACTCCCATCACCACCGTTATAGCGATGTTAACGGTCATATTGAACTACCTTAAGCTTGCCTCTTAAACCTCTGTGAATGCGGTAAACTATATCATTGACTCGCTTCACAACGCTGTATGTGCCTTCCCAGTTTTGTTGAAGTTTTGGTGACAGTCCTTTTTGACGATGGGGATCCTTCTTGGAATCCCATCGTTGTTGCACGAGCATCGTACCGTGTTTTCATCCTATCACTGGCTGCTTTTATAGCTTTCCTTGTCCGTTGATGAATGTCTTTCTTTGAGGTTATCCACATATTCATCTGGTCTTTCCGGTTCCATAGTATGGCATCCAAATTTTACTTCACTAGGCAGCCGTATTGTTGTGCTGAACAGGATCGCCGATGGTGTATATCCTGTTGAACTATGAACCGCACTTCGGTAGGCCATCAAAAGAATAGAATATGGCGGTCCCAGTCTCGTCACCTACAACCTTGGACAGATGTTCCTTAAGCGTCCTGTTGAATCTTTCGACCATTCCGTCAGATTGTGGATGAAGCGGTGTTGTCCTCGTCTTCTTGATGCCAAGGAGAGAGAAAACCTCCTGCAAGATGTTAGATTCGAAGTTCCTTCCTTGGTCAGAATGCAGTTCCAAAGAAACACCGAACCTGCTGACCCAATTGAAGACAATCTGATCAACCACTGTTTTGGCTTCCTGATTTGGGATGGCAAATGCCTCAGGCCACTTGCTGAAGTAATCCATGACTACAAGGATGTATGGGTTTCCGCTGTTGGTCTCCGGAAAAGGACCTGCGACATCTACTACTATTCTCTCGAAAGGTGTGCCCACATTGTACTGCTGCATTTTACTTTGAAGCTTTCTACTTGGTGCCTTGGTAGCAGCACAAGTATCACATTTTCTGCACCACTTCGCGACATCCTCTCTTGCATGTAGCCAGTAGAACCGTTGTCGGTCGTATCTTTTCCAGCGTTTTTTTGACTCCCAAATGACCTTTAGATGCTCCCTCATGCATCTCTCGAAGAACGTCATTAACCTTTGACCTAGGCACTATCAACTGCATCACATAAGATTTGCCATCTGCAGACTCCCATTTACGCCGTAATACTCCCTCTTGCACGTGAAGAGAGTCCCGATGTGCCCAGTATGGTTTGAGACCTGGGCTTCTATAGGAGATGTCACCCCATTCTGGTTTTTCTTCGTGCTCCTTCCATGCAAAAATGGGCTCCATATCTGTATCTTCTTGTTGGGCAGTCCTCAGTTCTTCATTGCTCCAACCGTAAATGGAATCGGCTCTTATTCGCTGGATGGCAACGGTTTACTTTTCTTCTTGACACTTGCAGGACTTACAGTCCTGTTTACACGGTCGTCGAGACAATGCATCTGCGTTTGTGTGCAGCTTTCCTTTCCGATGTTGAATTTGGTAGTCGTATGTCTGTAGTCTCTCGATCCACCTAGCTACTTGACCTTCGGGATTTTTGAAGTTCAGAAGCCAATTAAGCGCACCATGATCTGTTCGAAGAAGGAACTTCTGTCCATAGATGTACTTATTGAAGTGCTTTGTTGCCAAAATCAAAGCTAGAAGTTCCCTTCTGGTCACGCAATAATTGCGCTCTAGCCTCGAGAGTACCTTACTGTAGGAGGCGACGACTTTTTCTTCTCCGTCATGGACAGTACAGCTCCAATTCCAACCTTACTGGCATCGGCGTTGATGATAATAGGGTTTCCAGGATTCGGATAGGTCAGCATAGATGCATTACACAAACGTAGCTTGAGTTCCTGAAAACTTTTCTCGCACTCACCTGACCAATTGAAGGGCTTCCCTTTTTCAGTAAGTTGATGCAAGCTCTAAGCGATTCCAGGAAAGTCATTCAAAAAGCGCCAATAATATGTGGCTAGACCAAGAAAGCTACGGAGTTGGTGTTTATCCTGTGGTGTTGGCCAATTCTTCACAGTGTCAACTTTTATCGGATCATTCTTTACTCCTTGGGATGAGATGATAAGTCCCAGGTATTTAACTTCGGTCTTGAAAAGCGTACAATTCTCTGGATATAATTTTAAGTATGTCTCTCGAAGCCTCTGAAGTACAGCCTTAAGTTTCTCACAATCCTCATCAAAAGTTTTTCCATAGACGATGACATCGTCCAAATATATAAGGCATGATTTCCAGGTAAGGCCTTGTAGAACACACTCCATCAGACGCTCAAATGTCACAGACCATTCCCGGTGGAGAAAGCTGTCTTCTCACGATCTTCTGGATGAATTTCTACCTGCCAGTAGCCACTCATTAAATCCAACGTCGAAAACCATTGAGCTCCTTCCATTGCATCCAAAGCATCGCTGATTCTGGGCAAAAGGTAGCTGTATTTCTTTGTCACATCGTTCAGCCTACAGCCACACAAAACCGGGTGCTTCCGTCCTTCTTTTTAGCAAGAACATCTGGTGATGCCCAAGGGCTTTTGGAATTTTCGATTAGCCCATCTTTTTTCATTGTCGACCTCATCTCTTCAACTTCGGCTTGTTTGGCTAGTGGGAGACGTCTTGCTGGTTGTCGAATCAGTCTTGCATCAACTGTGTCGATTCAATGCTGTACCAGTTGTGCTCGACCATACTTCCCACTTGGTGAAGAAAATATATCAGCGTACTAATGAAGAAGGCTTCCAGCAACACTAATCTGATGTTGACTTAGATTGGATGGCTTCAGAATTTTGGCTTTCATGGAGCTGAATTTTTCGGGGTCCATAGACCCCGGTGATATTGTGATCTGTGATATTGGTTATTGTGGACACAGGTTCGCATTTTCCAATTACTTCTCCTTTCCTGAGCTTGACTTCGTACGGTTTGATGTTCAGTATCCGTACGGGTACCATGTTGTTCTTTGGTTCTACAAGAGTCTTCCCTAAGATGATGTTTTGGGAAGATTGCTCAGACTCTGGTTCCACCATGAGGTATCAATGGCTACCTAAATCGCCCTCTAGTTTTAGTCCAAACAAACACTTCTGAAGAGGCACGCAAGCATATGTCTTCTTTGATGACAGTTCTATAAGTCGAATAGTTTTCGTTGCCATAAACCATAGGAATCTCTACATTTTGGTACTTCAGCACTTGCTTACCAATATCCAGAATCAATCCGTGCTCTTTCATAAAGTCGATTCCAACTATGCACTCGTCACATATATCTGCTACCAAAAATAGATGCGAAAACTCTAGTTCTGCCAAACGGATTTTGAGACGAACTTCTCCATACACTCTTGCTGTCTCACCTGTCGTAATTTTCAGACCGAAGCTATTGGTGTTATGTAGCCATGTCATCTTGACCAAGTCTGTTCATACAATGGAGGCTGTGGCACCGGTGTCAATTGTAGCCACGGGTTTCTTACCATTTACTCTTGCGTCCACTGTCAGACTCTTATTGTTACGTTTAGTCTGCGAGACTTGGATTGTGGTTCTGGGCCCATCGATACCAGGGCGAGCAGGAGCGTTGATGTTTTTGCTTACCTGTTCGCGGGTATTATTTCTGTATCCACAATTTTGACATGCGATTCTTCTTGGTGCGATCCGCAGTGGCGCTGGAGATGACCCGTCTTGTTGCAATTCGAGCAGGTCCTTCTCGCTGACTTCTAAGATATTCAGGTCTCTGGCAAGAACATTCCTCAACTTCAAGTTCTCTTACCCGATGAACTCCTAAGGAAGCCTGTTCTGATGCTTCCATAGTCAGAGCGAACGCTAATGCTTCAGAAAGAGTGCGCTTACCAGCAGTTCGAATTTCTCGCTGGAGGTTGATGTTTGAAACTGCACGGACAAAAGCCTCCGTTGCTAGCTGATTGGTAATTTCATCTCCTGCAGTCGGGTATGCTAAATGCGCCAAGCGTTCATTGTCCACTTGGAGTTGTTGCAGACTTTCAGCTCTTTTCTGGACTCTGGTATTGAGTTGAGTTCTTGCATATGGTCATCACCAAAGCGTTTGTCAATGGCCTGAACAAGGGCACTGATTTTGCCGTTCTTGTCTGCTGGTAAGGTTTGCAATAATTCAGCAGAAGAGCCTCTAAGTGCAAGCGTCAGGGCAATAAACTTGTCTTCGTCATCCCAGCCATTTGTTGTTGTGGCTGCCTCAAACTGTTTCTTGTAGATTGACCAAGAAGTTTTTCCATCAAAGGTTGGTGGATGCATTTCCTTTCTCCGTGGACAGTCGCCAGAACTTACACGAACCTTTATCTTTCGAACTTTTTCTAACTTAATCTCTCGACTGCTTTCATACGAAACGGCTGTTTATTTCTATCATTTATGATGAATTCTACATGTTTAAATTGTTCAAAAATCATTACTGATTCATTTTATATACCGTGTGAATTATGTGGGCTTAACGTGCATTTAGAACCTGTTGTAAAATTAACAAAAAAGACAATAAAATTTTAGAGTCTTACAAAAATTTATTTTATAAATGTGAAAAGTGCATGCATATTCCACTGCAAAACTGTTTAAAAAAATTGAGAGAACTCTCAATGTACTTCAATGAAAGCTCTTCCAATAATTTTGTTTCTCAGAGCACAAATGCAAATGCAAAACCATCGAGCTCTAATGTATCGAAATTAAATGCTAGTCGCAATATTCGTGGTTCTACTCGTGCACAGAGAATCCCCATGCCTGGTGTTAATAAAAAACGGTTCTCTACCTCCGTTGATAGAAGAGTTGCACTTGTGGGGGCATCTACTCCTCAAGATCGTGAATTGTTGAAAAAACGCAGAGTTTCGTTAACTGACTGTCTCCCTCCGACTAATACTGCTTGTCTTGCCGAACAGACAAAATCATCATCATCTCCTACCATCATGGATGATTTATCTGCCGTTGTTTCTAATAAGAAAGACGTTGTGTCTCCTTTTCTCTCATCGGAGAAGTTTGATGTTGCTGCTGCTGAAATTTCAAATGTTGACAACAACGTTGCTGCTGTTGCTGGTGCTGATGCTGATGCGACTGCTGCTGATGTTGATAAAACTGGTGTTGATGTTGCTGATCAAAATGTTGCTGTTGTTGAATTAGATGAACGTGCTGAAAATAACCAACTTCCCTGGTCTGGTGTTCGCAACAAAAAACAAAAACAGCTGTTTGGCATTGATGCTGATGCTGATGTATTTGCTGCTCTTCCATCTGTACCTCGGCTACGTTTTTTGCATATCTCCCGACTAAGTACAACAGTCACTGAAGAATGTGTTATAAATTACGTTGCTCGTAGACTCAATTTGCCAAAGACAAGCTTGGTTTGTCACAAATTAGTTAAAAAAGAAACAGATATTTCAACTCTTCAATTTATGAATTTCAAACTTGGTGTCCCAACTGCATCATTTAATGCTGCTCTACAAACTTCCATCTAGCCAGTTGGAGTTCAAATAAAACAATTCGTAAGCCGTCCAAAAAACGAGTTGCACCCACACCAACAGAGTGTTTTAACGTAAACAATACTTTTGACAGTGCTTTTTTAAATGGACACGGATACTTTTCCATATTCTATCACAATGCTGGAGGTATGAGGACAAAATCAAATGAATTTTTTATTGCTGCTGCTGATTCGTCATATGACATTATCACTCTCACCGGAACATGGTTAAATGATAATTTTCTGTAAACTGAGTTCTTTACATCTGATTATAATGTTTTCCGGAAAGATCGTTCCTGTGAGCTGACTGGTTTAAGTAGAGGTCGAGGTATTTTATTTGCTATTCGCAATAATTATTCAAGTAAAGAAATTATTTTATCTAATACTTTTATTGAGCAAATTTGCGTATGTGTAGATTTACCTATTTTTGCTGATTCTGGATCTATTCATGTTTATTTTTTTGCTTCTTATATTCCGCCTTCATCTGAATATTCTATTTATGATTCTCACATAAGAAATATAGAACAAATTGCAAAAAATATTGATGATAATTCGTACTGTATAATTCTTGGGGATTTTAATTTACCTGATGTTAAATGGATATTTTCAAATGATGAAAATCAATTGTTTCCTTACAATGTATCTAAAGATTTTGAGTATAATGTAATTGATAATTTAACTGCTTTGAATATGTACCAGATAAACAATGTTTATAATTCCATAGGCCGTATTTTAGATTTGGTTTTTATTGATAAGAATCTTGAAGCTTCCTTAAATGAAGCTAGTTTTAATTTGCTTGAGAATAGTGTTCATCACAAAGCACTTGAAATTACTTTTAATTTTTCAGTTTTAATAGAGTCAAAATCTTCTTGTAATGTAGAGCAGAAACGTGATTTTAAAAATGCTGATTTTTTATCTATGAATAATTATTTACAATCAGTTGACTGGCAACTTATTTTTAATTGTACTGATTTAGAGCTAGCTTTTGCTATGTTTCGGAACATTTTAGACTCTGCAATTTTAAATTTCGTTCCTATTAAGTATTTAAAAAATTCAAAAAGACCAGTTTGGTTTAACAAAAGTCTATCGAGACTGAAAAATGTTCTGAATAAACTTCATAAAAAAAGTAAGATTTCGGCGGTTTTTCGTGAGCAATTTTATCAAACACGGAAAGAATACGAATTTTTGAAAAATTTTACCTATAGGCCATATATTTGGTCTTTGGAGACTAAGATTAAAAATGATTCTAAATGTTTTTGGTCATTTCTGAATGCAAAACGTAAATCGCTTGGGATTCCATCTAATGTGTCGTATAAAGGTATCTCTTCTGATAATCTAAATGTAATTTGTAACAATTTCGCTTCTTTTTTCCAATCGAACTTTATTGCGTTAAATATTAATAATGATCAAATAATTAGTAATTATAATTCTAATGTTGAGGCTGGTTGCCTACACTTATCTATTGATGATGTATTGGAAGCTTTAACATCTCTAGATAATAGTTTTTTTGTTGCACCAGATAATATCCCAACGCTTCTTTTAAAGAACTGTAAATTAAATCTAGCTGGTCCACTCTGCTATATATTCAATTTATCTCTACGACAAGGTGTATTTTTGGATACTTGGAAACATTCATTGATAACTCCTCTGCACAAGTCTGGATCTAAATGTTCCGTTGAAAATTACAGACCAATTGCTAAGCTTCAGCTAATACCTAAAGTATTTGAAGCAATAGTAAAAAACAAACTTTATAATTTGTTTCAAAATCATATTTCTGAAAACCAACATGGGTTTATGAGTGGAAGATTTACAACAACTAATTTATCTTTATTTACTAATTACTGTCTTCGTAGTTTAGAGAACCGTTATCAAGTTGACGTTATTTATACCGACTTTTCGAAAGCTTTTGACCGTGTACAACACAATGTTCTTGTAAAAAAACTTGAACTATTTGGATTTCACTCCGCACTTCTTAAATGGATTCACAGTTATTTAGTTGGACGAAAACAATATGTCAAAATTGGTAATGTACTGTCAAATGAAATCGACAATTTTTCCGGTGTACCCCAGGGCAGCCATCTTGGACCGCTCCTTTTCATTCTTTTCATTAATGATTTACCAAATTACATTTCATATTCAAAGTACTTATTATATGCCGACGACCTTAAGAGTTTTAGTTGTATTAGATCTCCACTAGATGCGAGTAAAATTTTAAATGATCTCGATAACTTAGTTCACTGGTGTAAGCTAAATGGACTATATTTCAATAATAATAAATGTAGTGTTGTTACTTATGCAAGAATACTCAATCCTATATGTTTTGATTACAAAATTGATGATCAATACCTACAAAGATCAATGAGTCAAAAAGACCTCGGGGTTATCTTTGATTCTAAAATCAGTTTTTCTCTTCAAATTGACCAAGTTATTTCCAGGGCTAATTCGATGTTGGGTTTCATAATACGAAATTCAAAGACTTTTAAAGATCCTTACACCCTTAAAACTTTGTATTTATCTATTGTTAGACCTTTGCTAGAGTATTGTTGCGTTATTTGGAACCCATATACTCAAACAAGTATCCTTCGAATTGAAAAAATACAAAATAGATTTACTAGGTTCGCATTGCGAAAAACTTTTAGGAATGCAATTCTTCCGTCTTATGAGATCAGATGTGCTCTTATTGATTTAAAACCTCTAGAACATAGAAGAAAATTATATTCTGCTCTTTTTGCGTTTGATATACTCAATTCAAATATTAACTGTCCGATGCTACTTTCAATGTACAATATTTATGCACCTTCTCGTTTTTTACGTCCAAGAGATGAAAGTTTCTTATATGTTCCTTATCATAGCAGGAGTTATGCAAAACATAATCCAATTACTAGTTCTTGTATTGCTTTAAATGATTTTGGTTTTGCCATTGATTTTAATAAAAGTAGGGTAAGTGTTAAGAAAGATATATTAAACTCATTGTAAATATTATAATTTGTATTACTACGTAAATATGTTATTTATTTTCTAGTTTATATTATATAGTCTCCATAAAGTTATGTAACTTGATTGACGAAATAAATAAATAAATAAATAATGCTCTGTAGTTTGTCTTTGAATTTTTCTTGAACATTCTCTAGCTTTTCCTCTATTTTTAAAAACTGTTTTTCGACACCTTCAACCCGTTCGTCAAGAGCACCAAATTTGTTCTAAAATGCATCGAGCTTACCTTCGATGAGGTTTTTCTGTTCTTCTAGCAGGTTCTTTTGATCTTTTCGTTGTTCTTCAAACCGCTCAAGAAGATTTTTTTGTTCATTCTTTTGCTCTTTTCGTTGTTCTCCAAATTTCTCAAGAAGATTTTTTTGTTCGTTCTTCTGCTCATTTCGTTGTTTTTCTGGACAAGTAGCTGAGCCATCATATTGGTCGTGGCTAAGGTTGTACTTACTTGCTCTTCCGGCATTTCAATTTTAATTAGAAACGTGTTTTCACCGTGTTGCCTTAAATCTTCCTGTAGACAAATAATGAGGTCATTTTTCGTTCCAGCAGTAGGAAGACCTCGTCTGTTCAGTTCTGCCTTAAGTTCAACACAATTCAATGCATTCACAAATTTACCCATTTTGTTTCTATTTTTATTCTTATATTTTTGTATGTCACTTTTCACAAGCACCTTTCTTATTTGTTTACTTATTCACACACTTTATAAATGTTCACCATTAATTATCTGAATGCACAGATAACATAAGTTTTATTCCACTTTACTGACACCAATGTAATATTTTGCCAAGGGTTCGCCAGTAAAACTTATTTCTTTTATTCAAACTGAACAACAATTACTTTACAAAAATAAAACACCTTTTTTCACTTCAAATACTTTACTTGTAATACTTTTATTATAATTATAAACAAGCACAACTCATAAATCTTAATTCACTATTTTACACCGATGTTTATTCGTTCACTTTCAAAATCAATTATGTCCAAGATAAAGCTACTAGAATCTTCTAGGGGTTCGGGAATGTGCTGGAATGTACTTCTCCTCCACAAGTAGCTCAAATGCTTTCGACCAAATTCAATTATAGCAGTTCCATGGTTTGGGTATTGGATTGGATGCAAGTGGTTTAGGTATTGGATAATGATGAGAGTGGTTTAGGTATTGGATACGATTAGATTAGCGCGCCCCAGTACTAATTTTTTCTGTTACAGAAGAACAAAAGATGTCGTTGTTTGCATAAATGGGCATATTCACCACAGTATCTAAGAGTATTTTATGACTTAACTTATCAAATGCATTGCTTAAATCTGTAAATATACAATCTACTTGTAGTTTTTTCAAAAGCATCTATACAAAATGTCGTAAATTCTAGTAAATTTGTAATGGTCAATTTTTTTTTTTAAACCATGTTGGCTTTCACATAAAACAGAAGTACAGTTCATAGAACATCACAGACAAGAGATTGAAATAGTTTGGGAATAACAGAAAGTTTAGCTATTGGGCGATATCTATAGTAACTAAATTCTTAGGGCCTTTTTTATAAGTTAGCTTCAGGAACGCATATTTCCATATAGCCGGAAATTTAGAACATTTCAAAGACTGATTAAAGAAAACAAAAAATATGACAAGTATGTTAGTATGAACAAATCAGTATAAATGATGGTAAACCGTCGCGTCAGGACCAGGACTAAGACTTTCATCGAGTTTTAAAATTTTGTCAAGTATTGATGCCTCTGAAATAGTTAGATTTATCAGACCAAAGTGTGCATATTCTTTAGTCACAGAAGTATTTGCAGCACTAGGCAACGGTTTACTTTTCTTCTTGACACGTGCAATGCCTACAGTCCTGTTAACACGGTCGCCGAGAGAATGCATCTGCGTTTGAGTGCAACTTTCCTTTCCGATGTTGAATTTGGTAGTCGTATGTCTGAAGTCTCTCGATCCACCTAGCTGACCTTCGGGATTTTTGAAATTCAGAAGCGCACCATGATCTGTTCGAAGGAGGAACTTCTGCCCATAGATGTACTTATGGTAGTGCTTTGTTGCCAAAATCAAAGCTAGAAGTTCCCTTCTGGTCACGCAATAATTGCGCTCTGGCCTCGAGAGTACCTTACTGTAGTAGGCGACAGCTTTTTCTTCTCCGTCATGGACAGTACAGCTCCAATTCCAACCTTACTGGCATCGGCGTTGATGATAATAGGGTTTCCAGGATTCGGATAGGTCAGCATAGATGCATTACACAAACGTAGCTTGAGTTCCTGAAAACTTTTCTCGCACTCACCTGACCAATTGAACGGCTTCCCTTTTTCAGTAAGTTGATGCAAGCTCTAAGCGATTCCAGGAAAGTCATTCAAAAAGCGCCAATAATATGTGGCTAGACCAAGAAAGCTACGGAGTTGGTGTTTATCCTGTGGTGTTGGCCAATTCTTCACAGTGTCAACTTTTATCGGATCAGTCTTTACTCCTTGGGATGAGATGATAAGTCCCAGGTATTTAACTTCGGTCTTGAAAAGCGTACAATTCTCTGGATATAATTTTAAGTATGTCTCTCGAAGCCTCTGAAGTACAGCCTTAAGTTTCTCACAATCCTCATCAAAAGTTTTTCCATAGACGATGACATCGTCCAAATATATAAATGATGGTAAACCGTCGCGTCAGGACCAGGACTAAGACTTTCATCGAGTTTTAAAATTTTGTCAAGTATTGATGCCTCTGAAATAGTTAGATTTATCAGACCAAAGTGTGCATATTCTTTAGTCACAGAAGTATTTGCAGCACTAGGCAACGGTTTACTTTTCTTCTTGACACGTGCAATGCCTACAGTCCTGTTAACACGGTCGCCGAGAGAATGCATCTGCGTTTGAGTGCAACTTTCCTTTCCGATGTTGAATTTGGTAGTCGTATGTCTGAAGTCTCTCGATCCACCTAGCTGACCTTCGGGATTTTTGAAATTCAGAAGCGCACCATGATCTGTTCGAAGGAGGAATTTCTGCCCATAGATGAACTTATGGTAGTGCTTTAATGCCAAAATCAAAGCTAGAAGTTCCCTTCTGGTCACGCAATAATTGCGCTCTGGCCTCGAGAGTACCTTACTGTAGTAGGCGACAACTTTTTCTTCTCCATCATGGACAGTACAGCTCCAATTCCAACCTTACTGGCATCGGCGTTGATGATAATAGGGTTTCCAGGATTCGGATAGGTCAGCATAGATGCATTACACAAATGTAGCTTGAGTTCCTGAAAACTTTTCTCGCACTCACCTGACCAATTGAACGGCTTCCCTTTTTCAGTAAGTTGATGCAAGCTCTAAGCGATTCCAGGAAAGTCATTCAAAAAGCGCCAATAATATGTGGCTAGACCAAGAAAGCTACGGAGTTGGTGTTTATCCTGTGGTGTTGGCCAATTCTTCACAGTGTCAACTTTTATCGGATCAGTCTTTACTCCTTGGGATGAGATGATAAGTCCCAGGTATTTAACTTCGGTCTTGAAAAGCGTACAATTCTCTGGATATAATTTTAAGTATGTCTCTCGAAGCTCTGAAGTACAGCCTTAAGTTTCTCACAATCCTCATCAAAAGTTTTTCCATAGACGATGACATCGTCCAAATATATAAATGATGGTAAACCGTCGCGTCAGGACCAGGACTAAGACTTTCATCGAGTTTTAAAATTTTGTCAAGTATTGATGCCTCTGAAATAGTTAGATTTATCAGACCAAAGTGTGCATATTCTTTAGTCACAGAAGTATTTGCAGCACTAGGCAACGGTTTACTTTTCTTCTTGACACGTGCAATGCCTACAGTCCTGTTAACACGGTCGCCGAGAGAATGCATCTGCGTTTGAGTGCAACTTTCCTTTCCGATGTTGAATTTGGTAGTCGTATGTCTGAAGTCTCTCGATCCACCTAGCTGACCTTCGGGATTTTTGAAATTCAGAAGCGCACCATGATCTGTTCGAAGGAGGAACTTCTGCCCATAGATGTACTTATGGAAGTGCTTTGTTGCCAAAATCAAAGCTAGAAGTTCCCTTCTGGTCACGCAATAATTGCGCTCTGGCCTCGAGAGTACCTTACTGTAGTAGGCGACGACTTTTTCTTCTCCGTCATGGACAGTACAGCTCCAATTCCAACCTTACTGGCATCGGCGTTGATGATAATAGGGTTTCCAGGATTCGGATAGGTCAGCATAGATGCATTACACAAACGTAGCTTGAGTTCCTGAAAACTTTTCTCGCACTCACCTGACCTATTGAAGGGCTTCCCTTTTTCAGTAAGTTGATGCAAGCTCTAAGCGATTCCAGGAAAGTCATTCAAAAAGCGCCAATAATATGTGGCTAGACCAAGAAAGCTACGGAGTTGGTGTTTATCATGTGGTGTTGGCCAATTCTTCACAGTGTCAACTTTTATCGGATCAGTCTTTACTCCTTGGGATGAGATGATAAGTCCCAGGTATTTAACTGCGGTCTTGAAAAGCGTACAATTCTCTGGATATAATTTTAAGTATGTCTCTCGAAGCCTCTGAAGTACAGCCTTAAGTTTCTCACAATCCTCATCAAAAGTTTTTCCATAGACGATGACATCGTCCAAATATATAAGGCATGATTTCCAGGTAAGGCCTTGTAGAACACACTCCATCAGACGCTCAAATGTCACAGACCATTCCCGGTGGAGAAAGCTGTCTTCTCACGATCTTCTGGATGAATTTCTACCTGCCAGTAGCCACTCATTAAATCCAACGTCGAAAACCATTGAGCTCCTTCCATTGCATCCAAAGCATCGCTGATTCTGGGCAAAAGGTAGCTGTCTTTCTTTGTCACATCGTTCAGCATACAGCCACACAAAACCGGGTGCTTCCGTCCTTCTTTTTAGCAAGAACATCTGGTGATGCCCAAGGGCTTTTGGAATTTTCGATTAGCCCATCTTTTTTCATTGTGGACATCATCTCTTCAACTTCGGCTTGTTTGGCTAGTGGGAGACGTCTTGCTGGTTGTCGAATCGGTCTTGCATCAACTGTGTCGATTCAATGCTGTACCAGTTGTGCTCGACCATACTTCCCACTTGGTGAAGAAAATATATCAGCGTACTAATGAAGAAGGCTTCCAGCAACACTAATCTGATGTTGACTTAGATTGGATGGCTTAAGAATTTTGGCTTTCATGGAGCTGAAGTTTTCGGGGTCCATAGACCCCGCTGATATTGTGATCTGTGATATTGGTTATTGTGGACACAGGTTCGCATTTTCCAATTACTTCTCCTTTCCTGAGCTTGACTTCGTACGGTTTGATGTTCAGTATCCGTACGGGTACCATGTTGTTCTTTGGCTCTACAAGAGTCTTCCCTAAGATGATGTTTTGGGAAGATTGCTCAGACTCTGGTTCCACCATGAGGTATCAATGGCTACCTAAATCGCCCTCTAGTTTTAGTCCAAACAAACACTTCTGAAGAGGCACGCAAGCATATGTCTTCTTTGATGACAGTTCTATAAGTCGAATAGTTTTCGTTGCCATTAACCATAGGAATCTCTACATTTTGGTACTTCAGCACTTGCTTACCAATATCCAGAAACAATCCGTGCTCTTTCATAAGGTCGATTCCAACTATGCACTCGTCACATATATCTGCTACCAAAAATAGATGCGAAAACTCTAGTTCTGCCAAACGGATTTTGAGACGAACTTCTCCATACACTCTTGCTGTCTCACCTGTCCTAATTTTCAGACCGTAGCTATTGGTGTTATGTAGCCAGGTCATCTTGACCAAGTCCGTTCATACAATGGAGGCTGTGGCACCGGTGTCAATTGTAGCCACGGGTTTCTTATCATTTACTCTTGCGTCCACTGTCAGACTCTTATTGTTACGTTTAGTCTGCGAGACTTGGATTGTGGTTCTGGGCCCATCGATACCAGGGCGAGCAGGAGCGTTGATGTTTTTGCTTACCTGTTCGCGGGTATTATTTCTGTATCCACAATTTTGACATGTGATTCTTCTTGGTGCGATCCGCAGTGGCGCTGGAGATGTCCCGTCTTGTTGCAATTCGAGCAGGTTCTCGCTGACTTCTAAGGTATTCAGCTCTCTGGCAAGAACATTCCTCAACTTCAAGTTCTCTCACCCGATGAACTTCTAAGGAAGCATGTTCTGATGCTTCCATAGTCAGAGCGAACGCTAATGCTTCAGAAAGAGTGCGCTTACCAGCAGTTCGAATTTCTCGCTGGAGGTTGATATTTGAAACTGCACGGACAAAAGCCTCCGTTGCTAGCTGATTGGTAATTTCATCTCCTGCAGTCGGGTATGCTAAATGCGCCAACCGTTCAATGTCTACTTGGAGTTGTTGCAGACTTTCAGCTCTTTTCTGGACTCTGGTATTGAGTTGAGTTCTTGCATATGGTCATCACCAAAGCGTTTGTCGATGGCCTGAACAAGGGCACTGATTTTGCCGTTCTTGTCTGCTGGTAAGGTTTGCAATAATTCAGCAGAAGAGCCTCTAAGTGCAAGCGTCAGGGCAATAAACTTGTCTTCGTCATCCCAGCCATTTGTTGTTGTGGCTGCCTCAAACTGTTGCTTGTAGATTGACCAAGAAGTTTTTCCATCAAAGGTTGGTGGATGCATTTCCTTTCTCCGTGGACAGTCGCCAGAACTTTCACGAACCTTTATCTTTCGAACTTTTTCTAACTCATTGGTAATGCTCTGTATTTTGTCTTTGAATTTTTCTTGAACATTCTCTAGCTTTTCCTCTATTTTTAAAAACTGTTTTTCGACACCTTCAACCCGTTCGTCAAGAGCACCAAATTTGTTCTAAAATGCATCGAGCTTACCTTCGATGAGGTTTTTCTGTTCTTTTAGCAGGTTCTTTTGATCTTTTCGTTGTTCTTCAAACCGCTCAAGAAGATTTTTTTGTTCATTCTTTTGCTCTATTCGTTGTTCTCCAAATTTCTCAAGAAGATTTTTTTGTTCGTTCTTCTGCTCATTTCGTTGTTTTTCTGGACAATTAGCTGAGCCATCATATTGGTCGTGGCTAAGGTTGTACTTACTTGCTCTTCCGGCATTTCAATATCAATTAGAAACGTGTCTGGATTTTCACCGTGTTGCCTTAAATCTTCCTGTAGACAAATAATGAAAGCTAGAAGTTCCCTTCTGGTCAGGCAATAATTGCGCTCTGGCCTCGAGAGTACCTTACTGTAGTAGGCGACGACTTTTTCTTCTCCGTCATGGACAGTACAGCTCCAATTCCAACCTTACTGGCATCGGCGTTGATGATAATAGGGTTTCCAGGATTCGGATAGGTCAGCATAGATGCATTACACAAACGTAGCTTGAGTTCCTGAAAACTTTTCTCGCACTCACCTGACCAATTGAAGGGCTTCCCTTTTTCAGTAAGTTGATGCAAGCTCTAAGCGATTCCAGGACAGTCATTCAAAAAGCGCCAATAATATGTGGCTAGACCAAGAAAGCTACGGAGTTGGTGTTTATCCTGTGGTGTTGGCCAATTCTTCACAGTGTCAACTTTTATCGGATCAGTCTTTACTCCTTGGGATGAGATGATAAGTCCCAGGTATTTACCTTCGGTCTTGAAAAGCGTACACTTCTATGGATATAATTTTAAGTATGTCTCTCGAAGCCTCTGAAGTACAGCCTTAAGTTTCTCACAATCCTCATCAAAAGTTTTTCCATAGACGATGACATCGTCCAAATATATAAATGATGGTAAACCGTCGCGTCAGGACCAGGACTAAGACTTTCATCGAGTTTTAAAATTTTGTCAAGTATTGATGCCTCTGAAATAGTTAGATTTATCAGACCAAAGTGTGCATATTCTTTAGTCACAGAAGTATTTGCAGCACTAGGCAACGGTGCGGTAATATTCACCTTCTTTGGGTGCCGGGCCATAGAGATATTCCGGGAAATTGTAAAGCCGATGAACTTGCCAGAAATGGAACTCTAATGCCCGTTTTGCCTAACAGGTGGAACATAGGTATACCGATCGCTACGTGTAAACTTTTGCTAAAACAAAACTCTGCAAGGAAAGCAAACTCTAGATGGACAAACCTTACTACATGTCTGGCCACAAAAGAAATCTGGCCATCGCTAGACCCAAGGCGCTCTAAAAGTTTGCTATCACTTAGCAGATCACAAATTAGCTCCGTAATAGGTGTCATAACAGGACACTGCCTTATAGGAAAACATGCCACAAGACTTGGCGTTTTCTCAAATGACTTCTGTAGAAGTTGCAGGGACGAAGAGGAGGAGGAAACAATTCCTCACCTCCTCTGCACATGTCCTGCTCTTTCACAGAGGCGCAGACTCCTTCTTGGGGACTACTTTTTCAATGATCCAAGCGATCTAGCTAATACAGACATACACTGTCTCTCTCGCTTCATAAAAAGCTCCGAATGGTTTTCGTAATGAGGATAATCTCCTCATTCCTATCATGTGGTATCACAACGGACCTAATTATGGTCTAAGTGTGTCAGCCGTTTTCCTGACAGCCACTTTAACCTAACCTAACCTAACCTACTAGGCAACGGTTTACTTTTCTTCTTGACACGTGCAATGCCTACAGTCCTGTTAACACGGTCGCCGAGAGAATGCATCTGCGTTTGAGTGCAACTTCCCTTTCCGATGTTGAATTTGGTAGTCGTTTGTCTGAAGTCTCTCGATCCACCTAGCTGACCTTCGGGATTTTTGAAATTCAGAAGCGCACCATGATCTGTTCCAAGGAGGAACTTCTGCCCATAGATGTACTTATGGAAGTGCTTTGTTGCCAAAATCAAATCTAGAAGTTCCCTTCTGGTCACGCAATAATTGCGCTCTGGCCTCGAGAGTACCTTACTGTAGTAGGCGACAACTTTTTCTTCTCCGTCATGGACAGTACAGCTCCAATTCCAACCTTACTGGCATCGGCGTTGATGATAATAGGGTTTCTAGGGTTCGGATAGGTCAGCATAGATGCATTACACAAACGTAGCTTGAGTTCCTGAAAACTTTTCTCGCACTCACCAGACCAATTGAACGGCTTCCCTTTTTCAGTAAGTTGATGCAAGCTCTAAGCGATTCCAGGAAAGTCATTCAAAAAGCGCCAATAATATGTGGCTAGACCAAGAAAGCTACGGAGTTGGTGTTTATCCTGTGGTGTTGGCCAATTCTTCACAGTGTCAACTTTTATCGGATCAGTCTTTACTCCTTGGGATGAGATGATAAGTCCCAGGTATTTAACTTCGGTCTTGAAAAGCGTACAATTCTCTGGATATAATTTTAAGTATGTCTCTCGAAGCCTCTGAAGTACAGCCTTAAGTTTCTCACAATCCTCATCAAAAGTTTTTCCATAGACGATGACATCGTCCAAATATATAAGGCATGATTTCCAGGTAAGGCCTTGTAGAACACAATCCATCAGACGCTCAAATGTCACAGACCATTCCCGGTGGAGAAAGCTGTCTTCTCACGATCTTCTGGATGAATTTCTACCTGCCAGTAGCCACTCATTAAATCCAACGTCGAAAACATCGCTGATTCTGGGCAAAAGGTAGCTGTCTTTCTTTGTCACATCTTTCAGCCTACAGCCACACAAAACCGGGTGCTTCCGTCCTTCTTTTTAGCAAGAACATCTGCTGATGCCCAAGGGCTTTTGGAATTTTCGATTAGCCCATCTTTTTTCATTGTCGACATCATCTCTTCAACTTCGGCTTGTTTGGCTAGTGGGAGACGTCTTGCTGGTTGTCGAATCGGTCTTGCATCAACTGTGTCGATTCAATGCTGTACCAGTTGTGCTAGACCATACTTCCCACTTGGTGAAGAAAATATATCAGCGTACTAATGAAGAAGGCTTCCAGCAACACTAATCTGATGTTGACTTAGATTGGATGGCTTCAGAATTTTGGCTTTCATGGAGCTGAATTTTTCGGGGTCCATAGCCCCGGTGATATTGTGATCTGTGATATTGGTTATTGTGGACACAGGTTCGCATTTTCCAATTACTTCTCCTTTCCTGAGCTTGACTTCGTACGGTTTGATGTTCAGTATCCGTACGGGTACCATGTTGTTCTTTGGTTCTACAAGAGTCTTCCCGAAGATGATGTTTTGGGAAGATTGCTCAGACTCTGGTTCCACCATGAGGTATCAATGGCTACCTAAATCGCCCTCTAGTTTTAGTCCAAACAAACACTTCTGAAGAGGCACGCAAGCATATGTCTTCTTTGATGACAGTTCTATAAGTCGAATAGTTTTCGTTGCCATAAACCATAGGAATCTCTACATTTTGGTACTTCAGCACTTGCTTACCAATATCCAGAATCAATCCGTGCTCTTTCATAAAGTCGATTCCAACTATGCACTCGTCACATATATCTGCTACCAAAAATAGATGCGAAAACTCTAGTTCTGCCAAACGGATTTTGAGACGAACTTCTCCATATACTCTTGCTGTCTCACCTGTCCTAATTTTCAGACCGTAGCTATTGGTGTTATGTAGCCATGTCATCTGGACCAAGTCCGTTCATACAATGGAGGTTGTGGCACCGGTGTCAATTGTAGCCACGGGTTTCTTACCATTTACTCTTGCGTCCACTGTCAGACTCTTATTGTTACGTTTAGTCTGCGAGACTTGGATTGTGGTTCTGGGCCCATCGATACCAGGGCGAGCAGGAGCGTTGATGTTTTTGCTTACCTGTTCGCGGGTATTATTTCTGTATCCACAATTTTGACATGTGATTCTTCTTGGTGCGATCCGCAGTGGCGCTGGAGATGTCCCGTCTTGTTGCAATTCGAGCAGGTCCTTCTCGCTGACTTCTAAGGTATTCAGCTCTCTGGCAAGAACATTCCTCAACTTCAAGTTCTCTTACCCGATGAACTCCTAAGGAAGACTGTTCTGATGCTTCCATAGTCAGAGCGAACGCTAATGCTTCAGAAAGAGTGCGCTTACCAGCAGTTCGAATTTCTCGCTGGAGGTTGATGTTTGAAACTGCACGGACAAAAGCCTCCGTTGCTAGCTGATTGGTAATTTCATCTCCTGCAGTCGGGTATGCTAAATGCGCCAACCGTTCAATGTCCACTTGGAGTTGTTGCAGACTTTCAGCTCTTTTCTGGACTCTGGTATTGAGTTGAGTTCTTGCATATGGTCATCACCAAAGCGTTTGTCAATGGCCTGAACAAGGGCACTTATTTTGCCGTTCTTGTCTGCTGGTAAGGTTTGCAATAATTCAGCAGAAGAGCCTCTAAGTGCAAGCGTCAGGGCAATAAACTTGTCTTCGTCATCCCAGCCATTTGTTGTTGTGGCTGCCTCAAACTGTTTCTTGTAGATTGACCAAGAAGTTTTTCCATCAAAGGTTGGTGGATGCATTTCCTTTCTCCGTGGTACAGTCACCAGAACTTTCACGAACCTTTATCTTTCGAACTTTTTCTAACTCATTGGTAATGCTCTGTATTTTGTCTTTGAATTTTTCTTGAACATTCTCTAGCTTTTCCTCTATTTTTAAAAACTGTTTTTCGACACCTTCAACACGTTCGTCAAGATCACCAAATTTGTTCTAAAAAGGAGGAACTTCTGCACATAGATGTACTTATGGAAGTGCTTTGTTGCCAAAATCAAATCTAGAAGTTCCCTTCTGGTCACGCAATAATTGCGCTCTGGCCTCGAGAGTACCTTACTGTAGTAGGCGACAACTTTTTCTTCTCCGTCATGGACAGTACAGCTCCAATTCCAACCTTACTGGCATCGGCGTTGATGATAATAGGGTTTCTAGGATTCGGATAGGTCAGCATAGATGCATTACACAAACGTAGCTTGAGTTCCTGAAAACTTTTCTCGCACTCACCAGACCAATTGAACGGCTTCCCTTTTTCAGTAAGTTGATGCAAGCTCTAAGCGATTCCAGGAAAGTCATTCAAAAAGCGCCAATAATATGTGGCTAGACCAAGAAAGCTACGGAGTTGGTGTTTATCCTGTGGTGTTGGCCAATTCTTCACAGTGTCAACTTTTATCGGATCAGTCTTTACTCCTTGGGATGAGATGATAAGTCCCAGGTATTTAACTTCGGTCTTGAAAAGCGTACAATTCTCTGGATATAATTTTAAGTATGTCTCTCGAAGCCTCTGAAGTACAGCCTTAAGTTTCTCACAATCCTCATCAAAAGTTTTTCCATAGACGATGACATCGTCCAAATATATAAGGCATGATTTCCAGGTAAGGCCTTGTAGAACACAATCCATCAGACGCTCAAATGTCACAGACCATTCCCGGTGGAGAAAGCTGTCTTCTCACGATCTTCTGGATGAATTTCTACCTGCCAGTAGCCACTCATTAAATCCAACGTCGAAAACCATTGAGCTCCTTCCATTGCATCCAAAGCATCGCTGATTCTGGGCAAAAGGTAGCTGTCTTTCTTTGTCACATCTTTCAGCCTACAGCCACACAAAACCGGGTGCTTCCGTCCTTCTTTTTAGCAAGAACATCTGGTGATGCCCAAGGGCTTTTGGAATTTTCGATTAGCCCATCTTTTTTCATTGTCGACATCATCTCTTCAACTTCGGCTTGTTTGGCTAGTGGGAGACGTCTTGCTGGTTGTCGAATCGGTCTTGCATCAACTGTGTCGATTCAATGCTGTACCAGTTGTGCTCGACCATACTTCCCACTTGGTGAAGAAAATATATCAGCGTACTAATGAAGAAGGCTTCCAGCAACACTAATCTGATGTTGACTTAGATTGGATGGCTTCAGAATTTTGGCTTTCATGGAGCTGAATTTTTCGGGGTCCATAGACCCCGGTGATATTGTGATCTGTGATATTGGTTATTGTGGACACAGGTTCGCATTTTCCAATTACTTCTCCTTTCCTGAGCTTGACTTCGTACGGTTTGATGTTCAGTATCCGTACGGGTACCATGTTGTTCTTTGGTTCTACAAGAGTCTTCCCGAAGATGATGTTTTGGGAAGATTGCTCAGACTCTGGTTCCACCATGAGGTATCAATGGCTACCTAAATCGCCCTCTAGTTTTAGTCCAAACAAACACTTCTGAAGAGGCACGCAAGCATATGTCTTCTTTGATGACAGTTCTATAAGTCGAATAGTTTTCGTTGCCATAAACCATAGGAATCTCTACATTTTGGTACTTCAGCACTTGCTTACCAATATCCAGAATCAATCCGTGCTCTTTCATAAAGTCGATTCCAACTATGCACTCGTCACATATATCTGCTACCAAAAATAGATGCGAAAACTCTAGTTCTGCCAAACGGATTTTGAGACGAACTTCTCCATATACTCTTGCTGTCTCACCTGTCCTAATTTTCAGACCGTAGCTATTGGTGTTATGTAGCCATGTCATCTGGACCAAGTCCGTTCATACAATGGAGGCTGTGGCACCGGTGTCAATTGTAGCCACGGGTTTCTTACCATTTACTCTTGCGTCCACTGTCAGACTCTTATTGTTACGTTTAGTCTGCGAGACTTGGATTGTGGTTCTGGGCCCATCGATACCAGGGCGAGCAGGAGCGTTGATGTTTTTGCTTACCTGTTCGCGGGTATTATTTCTGTATCCACAATTTTGACATGTGATTCTTCTTGGTGCGATCCGCAGTGGCGCTGGAGATGTCCCGTCTTGTTGCAATTCGAGCAGGTCCTTCTCGCTGACTTCTAAGGTATTCAGCTCTCTGGCAAGAACATTCCTCAACTTCAAGTTCTCTTACCCGATGAACTCCTAAGGAAGCCTGTTCTGATGCTTCCATAGTCAGAGCGAACGCTAATGCTTCAGAAAGAGTGCGCTTACCAGCAGTTCGAATTTCTCGCTGGAGGTTGATGTTTGAAACTGCACGGACAAAAGCCTCCGTTGCTAGCTGATTGGTAATTTCATCTCCTGCAGTCGGGTATGCTAAATGCGCCAACCGTTCAATGTCCACTTGGAGTTGTTGCAGACTTTCAGCTCTTTTCTGGACTCTGGTATTGAGTTGAGTTCTTGCATATGGTCATCACCAAAGCGTTTGTCAATGGCCTGAACAAGGGCACTGATTTTGCCGTTCTTGTCTGCTGGTAAGGTTTGCAATAATTCAGCAGAAGAGCCTCTAAGTGCAAGCGTCAGGGCAATAAACTTGTCTTCGTCATCCCAGCCATTTGTTGTTGTGGCTGCCTCAAACTGTTTCTTGTAGATTGACCAAGAAGTTTTTCCATCAAAGGTTGGTGGATGCATTTCCTTTCTCCGTGGACAGTCACCAGAACTTTCACGAAACTTTATCTTTCGAACTTTTTCTAACTCATTGGTAATGCTCTGTATTTTGTCTTTGAATTTTTCTTGAACATTCTCTAGCTTTTCCTCTATTTTTAAAAACTGTTTTTCGACACCTTCAACACGTTCGTCAAGATCACCAAATTTGTTCTAAAATGCATCGAGCTTACCTTCGATGAGGTTTTTCTGTTCTTCTAGCAGGTTCTTTTGCTCTTTTCGTTGTTCTTCAAACCGCTCAAGAAGATTTTTTTTTTCATTCTTTTGCTCTTTTCGTTGTTCTCCAAATTTCTCAAGAAGATTTTTTTGTTCGTTCTTCTGCTCATTTCGTTGTTTTTCTGGACAAGTAGCTGAGCCATCATATTGGTCTTGGCTAATGTTGTACTTACTTGCTCTTCCGGCATTTCAATTTCAATTAGAAACGTGTCTGGATTTTCACCGTGTTGCCTTAAATCTTCCTGTAGACAAATAATGAGGTCATTTTTCGTTCCAGCAGTAGGAAGACCTCGTCTGTTCAGTTCTGCCTTAAGTTCAACACAATTCAATGCATTCACAAATTTACCCATTTTGTTTCTATTTTTATTCTTATATTTTTGTATGTCACTTTTCACAAGCACCTTTCTTATTTGTTTACTTATTCACACACTTTATAAATGTTCACCATTAATTATCTGAATGCACAGATAACATAAGTTTTATTCCACTTTACTGACACCAATGTAATATTTTGCCAAGGGTTCGCCAGTAAAACTTATTTCTTTTATTCAAACTGAACAACAATTACTTTACAAAAATAAAACACCTTTTATTCACTTCAAATACTTTACTTGTAATACTTTTATTATAATTATAAACAAGCACAACTCATAAATCTTAATTCACTATTTTACCCCGATGTTTATTCGTTCACTTTCAAAATCAATTATGTCCGAGAAAAAGCTACTAGAATCTTCTAGGGGTTCGGGAATGTGCTGGAATGTACTTCTCCTCCACAAGTAGCTCAAATGCTTTCGACCAAATTCAATTATAGCAGTTCCATGGTTTGGGTATTGGATTGGATGCAAGTGGTTTAGGTATTGGATACTGATGAGAGTGGTTTAGGTATTGGATAAGATTAGCTTAGCGCGCCCCAGTACTAATTTTTTCTGTTACAGAAGAACAAAAGATGTCGTTGTTTGCATAAATGGGCATATTCACCACAGTATCTAAGAGTATTTTATGACTTAACTTATCAAATGCATTGCTTAAGTCTGTAAATATACAATCTACTTGTAGTTTTTTCAAAAGCATCTATACAAAATGTCGTAAATTCTAGTAAATTTATAATGGTCAATTTTTTTTTTTAAACCATGTTGGCTTTCACATAAAACAGAAGTACAGTTCATAGAACATCACAGACAAGAGAGTAAAATAGTTTGGGAATAACAGAAAGTTTAGCTATTGGGCGATATCTATAGTAACTAAATTCTTAGGGCCTTTTTTATAAGTTAGCTTTAGGAACGCATATTTACATATAGCCGGAAATTTAGAACATTTCAAAGACTGATTAAAGAAAACAAAAAATATGACAAGTATGTTAGTATGAACAAATCAGTATAAATGATGGTAAACCGTCGCGTCAGGACCAGGACTAAGACTTTCATCGAGTTTTAAAATTTTGTCAAGTATTGATGCCTCTGAAATAGTTAGATTTATCAGACCAAAGTGTGCATATTCTTTAGTCACAGAAGTATTTGCAGCACTAGGCAACGGTTTACTTTTCTTCTTGACACGTGCAATGCCTACAGTCCTGTTAACACGGTCGCCGAGAGAATGCATCTGCGTTTGAGTGCAACTTTCCTTTCCGATGTTGAATTTGGTAGTCGTATGTCTGAAGTCTCTCGATCCACCTAGCTGACCTTCGGGATTTTTGAAATTCAGAAGCGCACCATGATCTGTTCGAAGGAGGAACTTCTGCCCATAGATGTACTTATGGAAGTGCTTTGTTGCCAAAATCAAAGCTAGAAGTTCCCTTCTGGTCACGCAATAATTGCGCTCTGGCCTCGAGAGTACCTTACTGTAGTAGGCGACGACTTTTTCTTCTCCGTCATGGACAGTACAGCTCCAATTCCAACCTTACTGGCATCGGCGTTGATGATAATAGGGTTTCCAGGATTCGGATAGGTCAGCATAGATGCATTACACAAACGTAGCTTGAGTTCCTGAAAACTTTTCTCGCACTCACCTGACCAATTGAACGGCTTCCCTTTTTCAGTAAGTTGATGCAAGCTCTAAGCGATTCCAGGAAAGCCATTCAAAAAGCGCCAATAATATGTGGCTAGACCAAGAAAGCTACGGAGTTGGTGTTTATCCTGTGGTGTTGGCCAATTCTTCACAGTGTCAACTTTTATCGGATCAGTCTTTACTCCTTGGGATGAGATGATAAGTCCCAGGTATTTAACTTCGGTCTTGAAAAGCGTACAATTCTCTGGATATAATTTTAAGTATGTCTCTCGAAGCCTCTGAAGTACAGCCTTAAGTTTCTCACAATCCTCATCAAAAGTTTTTCCATAGACGATGACATCGTCCAAATATATAAATGATGGTAAACCAGCGCGTCAGGACCAGGACTAAGACTTTCATCGAGTTTTAAAATTTTGTCAAGTATTGATGCCTCTGAAATAGTTAGATTTATCAGACCAAAGTGTGCATATTCTTTAGTCACAGAAGTATTTGCAGCACTAGGCAACGGTTTACTTTTCTTCTTGACACGTGCAATGCCTACAGTCCTGTTAACACGGTCGCCGAGAGAATGCATCTGCGTTTGAGTGCAACTTTCCTTTCCGATGTTGAATTTGGTAGTCGTATGTCTGAAGTCTCTCGATCCACCTAGCTGACCTTCGGGATTTTTGAAATTCAGAAGCGCACCATGATCTGTTCGAAGGAGGAACTTCTGCCCATAGATGAACTTATGGTAGTGCTTTAATGCCAAAATCAAAGCTAGAAGTTCCCTTCTGGTCAGGCAATAATTGCGCTCTGGCCTCGAGAGTACCTTACTGTAGTAGGCGACGACTTTTTCTTCTCCGTCATGGACAGTACAGCTCCAATTCCAACCTTACTGGCATCGGCGTTGATGATAATAGGGTTTCCAGGATTCGGATAGGTCAGCATAGATGCATTACACAAACGTAGCTTGAGTTCCTGAAAACTTTTCTCGCACTCACCTGACCAATTGAAGGGCTTCCCTTTTTCAGTAAGTTGATGCAAGCTCTAAGCGATTCCAGGACAGTCATTCAAAAAGCGCCAATAATATGTGGCTAGACCAAGAAAGCTACGGAGTTGGTGTTTATCCTGTGGTGTTGGCCAATTCTTCACAGTGTCAACTTTTATCGGATCAGTCTTTACTCCTTGGGATGAGATGATAAGTCCCAGGTATTTACCTTCGGTCTTGAAAAGCGTACACTTCTATGGATATAATTTTAAGTATGTCTCTCGAAGCCTCTGAAGTACAGCCTTAAGTTTCTCACAATCCTCATCAAAAGTTTTTCCATAGACGATGACATCGTCCAAATATATAAATGATGGTAAACCGTCGCGTCAGGACCAGGACTAAGACTTTCATCGAGTTTTAAAATTTTGTCAAGTATTGATGCCTCTGAAATAGTTAGATTTATCAGACCAAAGTGTGCATATTCTTTAGTCACAGAAGTATTTGCAGCACTAGGCAACGGTTTACTTTTCTTCTTGACACGTGCAATGCCTACAGTCCTGTTAACACGGTCGCCGAGAGAATGCATCTGCGTTTGAGTGCAACTTTCCTTTCCGATGTTGAATTTGGTAGTCGTTTGTCTGAAGTCTCTCGATCCACCTAGCTGACCTTCGGGATTTTTGAAATTCAGAAGCGCACCATGATCTGTTCCAAGGAGGAACTTCTGCCCATAGATGTACTTATGGAAGTGCTTTGTTGCCAAAATCAAATCTAGAAGTTCCCTTCTGGTCACGCAATAATTGCGCTCTGGCCTCGAGAGTACCTTACTGTAGTAGGCGACAACTTTTTCTTCTCCGTCATGGACAGTACAGCTCCAATTCCAACCTTACTGGCATCGGCGTTGATGATAATAGGGTTTCTAGGGTTCGGATAGGTCAGCATAGATGCATTACACAAACGTAGCTTGAGTTCCTGAAAACTTTTCTCGCACTCACCAGACCAATTGAACGGCTTCCCTTTTTCAGTAAGTTGATGCAAGCTCTAAGCGATTCCAGGAAAGTCATTCAAAAAGCGCCAATAATATGTGGCTAGACCAAGAAAGCTACGGAGTTGGTGTTTATCCTGTGGTGTTGGCCAATTCTTCACAGTGTCAACTTTTATCGGATCAGTCTTTACTCCTTGGGATGAGATGATAAGTCCCAGGTATTTAACTTCGGTCTTGAAAAGCGTACAATTCTCTGGATATAATTTTAAGTATGTCTCTCGAAGCCTCTGAAGTACAGCCTTAAGTTTCTCACAATCCTCATCAAAAGTTTTTCCATAGACGATGACATCGTCCAAATATATAAGGCATGATTTCCAGGTAAGGCCTTGTAGAACACAATCCATCAGACGCTCAAATGTCACAGACCATTCCCGGTGGAGAAAGCTGTCTTCTCACGATCTTCTGGATGAATTTCTACCTGCCAGTAGCCACTCATTAAATCCAACGTCGAAAACATCGCTGATTCTGGGCAAAAGGTAGCTGTCTTTCTTTGTCACATCTTTCAGCCTACAGCCACACAAAACCGGGTGCTTCCGTCCTTCTTTTTAGCAAGAACATCTGCTGATGCCCAAGGGCTTTTGGAATTTTCGATTAGCCCATCTTTTTTCATTGTCGACATCATCTCTTCAACTTCGGCTTGTTTGGCTAGTGGGAGACGTCTTGCTGGTTGTCGAATCGGTCTTGCATCAACTGTGTCGATTCAATGCTGTACCAGTTGTGCTAGACCATACTTCCCACTTGGTGAAGAAAATATATCAGCGTACTAATGAAGAAGGCTTCCAGCAACACTAATCTGATGTTGACTTAGATTGGATGGCTTCAGAATTTTGGCTTTCATGGAGCTGAATTTTTCGGGGTCCATAGACCCCGGTGATATTGTGATCTGTGATATTGGTTATTGTGGACACAGGTTCGCATTTTCCAATTACTTCTCCTTTCCTGAGCTTGACTTCGTACGGTTTGATGTTCAGTATCCGTACGGGTACCATGTTGTTCTTTGGTTCTACAAGAGTCTTCCCGAAGATGATGTTTTGGGAAGATTGCTCAGACTCTGGTTCCACCATGAGGTATCAATGGCTACCTAAATCGCCCTCTAGTTTTAGTCCAAACAAACACTTCTGAAGAGGCACGCAAGCATATGTCTTCTTTGATGACAGTTCTATAAGTCGAATAGTTTTCGTTGCCATAAACCATAGGAATCTCTACATTTTGGTACTTCAGCACTTGCTTACCAATATCCAGAATCAATCCGTGCTCTTTCATAAAGTCGATTCCAACTATGCACTCGTCACATATATCTGCTACCAAAAATAGATGCGAAAACTCTAGTTCTGCCAAACGGATTTTGAGACGAACTTCTCCATATACTCTTGCTGTCTCACCTGTCCTAATTTTCAGACCGTAGCTATTGGTGTTATGTAGCCATGTCATCTGGACCAAGTCCGTTCATACAATGGAGGTTGTGGCACCGGTGTCAATTGTAGCCACGGGTTTCTTACCATTTACTCTTGCGTCCACTGTCAGACTCTTATTGTTACGTTTAGTCTGCGAGACTTGGATTGTGGTTCTGGGCCCATCGATACCAGGGCGAGCAGGAGCGTTGATGTTTTTGCTTACCTGTTCGCGGGTATTATTTCTGTATCCACAATTTTGACATGTGATTCTTCTTGGTGCGATCCGCAGTGGCGCTGGAGATGTCCCGTCTTGTTGCAATTCGAGCAGGTCCTTCTCGCTGACTTCTAAGGTATTCAGCTCTCTGGCAAGAACATTCCTCAACTTCAAGTTCTCTTACCCGATGAACTCCTAAGGAAGACTGTTCTGATGCTTCCATAGTCAGAGCGAACGCTAATGCTTCAGAAAGAGTGCGCTTACCAGCAGTTCGAATTTCTCGCTGGAGGTTGATGTTTGAAACTGCACGGACAAAAGCCTCCGTTGCTAGCTGATTGGTAATTTCATCTCCTGCAGTCGGGTATGCTAAATGCGCCAACCGTTCAATGTCCACTTGGAGTTGTTGCAGACTTTCAGCTCTTTTCTGGACTCTGGTATTGAGTTGAGTTCTTGCATATGGTCATCACCAAAGCGTTTGTCAATGGCCTGAACAAGGGCACTTATTTTGCCGTTCTTGTCTGCTGGTAAGGTTTGCAATAATTCAGCAGAAGAGCCTCTAAGTGCAAGCGTCAGGGCAATAAACTTGTCTTCGTCATCCCAGCCATTTGTTGTTGTGGCTGCCTCAAACTGTTTCTTGTAGATTGACCAAGAAGTTTTTCCATCAAAGGTTGGTGGATGCATTTCCTTTCTCCGTGGTACAGTCACCAGAACTTTCACGAACCTTTATCTTTCGAACTTTTTCTAACTCATTGGTAATGCTCTGTATTTTGTCTTTGAATTTTTCTTGAACATTCTCTAGCTTTTCCTCTATTTTTAAAAACTGTTTTTCGACACCTTCAACACGTTCGTCAAGATCACCAAATTTGTTCTAAAAAGGAGGAACTTCTGCACATAGATGTACTTATGGAAGTGCTTTGTTGCCAAAATCAAATCTAGAAGTTCCCTTCTGGTCACGCAATAATTGCGCTCTGGCCTCGAGAGTACCTTACTGTAGTAGGCGACAACTTTTTCTTCTCCGTCATGGACAGTACAGCTCCAATTCCAACCTTACTGGCATCGGCGTTGATGATAATAGGGTTTCTAGGATTCGGATAGGTCAGCATAGATGCATTACACAAACGTAGCTTGAGTTCCTGAAAACTTTTCTCGCACTCACCAGACCAATTGAACGGCTTCCCTTTTTCAGTAAGTTGATGCAAGCTCTAAGCGATTCCAGGAAAGTCATTCAAAAAGCGCCAATAATATGTGGCTAGACCAAGAAAGCTACGGAGTTGGTGTTTATCCTGTGGTGTTGGCCAATTCTTCACAGTGTCAACTTTTATCGGATCAGTCTTTACTCCTTGGGATGAGATGATAAGTCCCAGGTATTTAACTTCGGTCTTGAAAAGCGTACAATTCTCTGGATATAATTTTAAGTATGTCTCTCGAAGCCTCTGAAGTACAGCCTTAAGTTTCTCACAATCCTCATCAAAAGTTTTTCCATAGACGATGACATCGTCCAAATATATAAGGCATGATTTCCAGGTAAGGCCTTGTAGAACACAATCCATCAGACGCTCAAATGTCACAGACCATTCCCGGTGGAGAAAGCTGTCTTCTCACGATCTTCTGGATGAATTTCTACCTGCCAGTAGCCACTCATTAAATCCAACGTCGAAAACCATTGAGCTCCTTCCATTGCATCCAAAGCATCGCTGATTCTGGGCAAAAGGTAGCTGTCTTTCTTTGTCACATCTTTCAGCCTACAGCCACACAAAACCGGGTGCTTCCGTCCTTCTTTTTAGCAAGAACATCTGGTGATGCCCAAGGGCTTTTGGAATTTTCGATTAGCCCATCTTTTTTCATTGTCGACATCATCTCTTCAACTTCGGCTTGTTTGGCTAGTGGGAGACGTCTTGCTGGTTGTCGAATCGGTCTTGCATCAACTGTGTCGATTCAATGCTGTACCAGTTGTGCTCGACCATACTTCCCACTTGGTGAAGAAAATATATCAGCGTACTAATGAAGAAGGCTTCCAGCAACACTAATCTGATGTTGACTTAGATTGGATGGCTTCAGAATTTTGGCTTTCATGGAGCTGAATTTTTCGGGGTCCATAGACCCCGGTGATATTGTGATCTGTGATATTGGTTATTGTGGACACAGGTTCGCATTTTCCAATTACTTCTCCTTTCCTGAGCTTGACTTCGTACGGTTTGATGTTCAGTATCCGTACGGGTACCATGTTGTTCTTTGGTTCTACAAGAGTCTTCCCGAAGATGATGTTTTGGGAAGATTGCTCAGACTCTGGTTCCACCATGAGGTATCAATGGCTACCTAAATCGCCCTCTAGTTTTAGTCCAAACAAACACTTCTGAAGAGGCACGCAAGCATATGTCTTCTTTGATGACAGTTCTATAAGTCGAATAGTTTTCGTTGCCATAAACCATAGGAATCTCTACATTTTGGTACTTCAGCACTTGCTTACCAATATCCAGAATCAATCCGTGCTCTTTCATAAAGTCGATTCCAACTATGCACTCGTCACATATATCTGCTACCAAAAATAGATGCGAAAACTCTAGTTCTGCCAAACGGATTTTGAGACGAACTTCTCCATATACTCTTGCTGTCTCACCTGTCCTAATTTTCAGACCGTAGCTATTGGTGTTATGTAGCCATGTCATCTGGACCAAGTCCGTTCATACAATGGAGGCTGTGGCACCGGTGTCAATTGTAGCCACGGGTTTCTTACCATTTACTCTTGCGTCCACTGTCAGACTCTTATTGTTACGTTTAGTCTGCGAGACTTGGATTGTGGTTCTGGGCCCATCGATACCAGGGCGAGCAGGAGCGTTGATGTTTTTGCTTACCTGTTCGCGGGTATTATTTCTGTATCCACAATTTTGACATGTGATTCTTCTTGGTGCGATCCGCAGTGGCGCTGGAGATGTCCCGTCTTGTTGCAATTCGAGCAGGTCCTTCTCGCTGACTTCTAAGGTATTCAGCTCTCTGGCAAGAACATTCCTCAACTTCAAGTTCTCTTACCCGATGAACTCCTAAGGAAGCCTGTTCTGATGCTTCCATAGTCAGAGCGAACGCTAATGCTTCAGAAAGAGTGCGCTTACCAGCAGTTCGAATTTCTCGCTGGAGGTTGATGTTTGAAACTGCACGGACAAAAGCCTCCGTTGCTAGCTGATTGGTAATTTCATCTCCTGCAGTCGGGTATGCTAAATGCGCCAACCGTTCAATGTCCACTTGGAGTTGTTGCAGACTTTCAGCTCTTTTCTGGACTCTGGTATTGAGTTGAGTTCTTGCATATGGTCATCACCAAAGCGTTTGTCAATGGCCTGAACAAGGGCACTGATTTTGCCGTTCTTGTCTGCTGGTAAGGTTTGCAATAATTCAGCAGAAGAGCCTCTAAGTGCAAGCGTCAGGGCAATAAACTTGTCTTCGTCATCCCAGCCATTTGTTGTTGTGGCTGCCTCAAACTGTTTCTTGTAGATTGACCAAGAAGTTTTTCCATCAAAGGTTGGTGGATGCATTTCCTTTCTCCGTGGACAGTCACCAGAACTTTCACGAAACTTTATCTTTCGAACTTTTTCTAACTCATTGGTAATGCTCTGTATTTTGTCTTTGAATTTTTCTTGAACATTCTCTAGCTTTTCCTCTATTTTTAAAAACTGTTTTTCGACACCTTCAACACGTTCGTCAAGATCACCAAATTTGTTCTAAAATGCATCGAGCTTACCTTCGATGAGGTTTTTCTGTTCTTCTAGCAGGTTCTTTTGCTCTTTTCGTTGTTCTTCAAACCGCTCAAGAAGATTTTTTTTTTCATTCTTTTGCTCTTTTCGTTGTTCTCCAAATTTCTCAAGAAGATTTTTTTGTTCGTTCTTCTGCTCATTTCGTTGTTTTTCTGGACAAGTAGCTGAGCCATCATATTGGTCTTGGCTAATGTTGTACTTACTTGCTCTTCCGGCATTTCAATTTCAATTAGAAACGTGTCTGGATTTTCACCGTGTTGCCTTAAATCTTCCTGTAGACAAATAATGAGGTCATTTTTCGTTCCAGCAGTAGGAAGACCTCGTCTGTTCAGTTCTGCCTTAAGTTCAACACAATTCAATGCATTCACAAATTTACCCATTTTGTTTCTATTTTTATTCTTATATTTTTGTATGTCACTTTTCACAAGCACCTTTCTTATTTGTTTACTTATTCACACACTTTATAAATGTTCACCATTAATTATCTGAATGCACAGATAACATAAGTTTTATTCCACTTTACTGACACCAATGTAATATTTTGCCAAGGGTTCGCCAGTAAAACTTATTTCTTTTATTCAAACTGAACAACAATTACTTTACAAAAATAAAACACCTTTTATTCACTTCAAATACTTTACTTGTAATACTTTTATTATAATTATAAACAAGCACAACTCATAAATCTTAATTCACTATTTTACCCCGATGTTTATTCGTTCACTTTCAAAATCAATTATGTCCGAGAAAAAGCTACTAGAATCTTCTAGGGGTTCGGGAATGTGCTGGAATGTACTTCTCCTCCACAAGTAGCTCAAATGCTTTCGACCAAATTCAATTATAGCAGTTCCATGGTTTGGGTATTGGATTGGATGCAAGTGGTTTAGGTATTGGATACTGATGAGAGTGGTTTAGGTATTGGATAAGATTAGCTTAGCGCGCCCCAGTACTAATTTTTTCTGTTACAGAAGAACAAAAGATGTCGTTGTTTGCATAAATGGGCATATTCACCACAGTATCTAAGAGTATTTTATGACTTAACTTATCAAATGCATTGCTTAAGTCTGTAAATATACAATCTACTTGTAGTTTTTTCAAAAGCATCTATACAAAATGTCGTAAATTCTAGTAAATTTATAATGGTCAATTTTTTTTTTTAAACCATGTTGGCTTTCACATAAAACAGAAGTACAGTTCATAGAACATCACAGACAAGAGAGTAAAATAGTTTGGGAATAACAGAAAGTTTAGCTATTGGGCGATATCTATAGTAACTAAATTCTTAGGGCCTTTTTTATAAGTTAGCTTTAGGAACGCATATTTACATATAGCCGGAAATTTAGAACATTTCAAAGACTGATTAAAGAAAACAAAAAATATGACAAGTATGTTAGTATGAACAAATCAGTATAAATGATGGTAAACCGTCGCGTCAGGACCAGGACTAAGACTTTCATCGAGTTTTAAAATTTTGTCAAGTATTGATGCCTCTGAAATAGTTAGATTTATCAGACCAAAGTGTGCATATTCTTTAGTCACAGAAGTATTTGCAGCACTAGGCAACGGTTTACTTTTCTTCTTGACACGTGCAATGCCTACAGTCCTGTTAACACGGTCGCCGAGAGAATGCATCTGCGTTTGAGTGCAACTTTCCTTTCCGATGTTGAATTTGGTAGTCGTATGTCTGAAGTCTCTCGATCCACCTAGCTGACCTTCGGGATTTTTGAAATTCAGAAGCGCACCATGATCTGTTCGAAGGAGGAACTTCTGCCCATAGATGAACTTATGGTAGTGCTTTAATGCCAAAATCAAAGCTAGAAGTTCCCTTCTGGTCACGCAATAATTGCGCTCTGGCCTCGAGAGTACCTTACTGTAGTAGGCGACAACTTTTTCTTCTCCATCATGGACAGTACAGCTCCAATTCCAACCTTACTGGCATCGGCGTTGATGATAATAGGGTTTCCAGGATTCGGATAGGTCAGCATAGATGCATTACACAAACGTAGCTTGAGTTCCTGAAAACTTTTCTCGCACTCACCTGACCTATTGAAGGGCTTCCCTTTTTCAGTAAGTTGATGCAAGCTCTAAGCGATTCCAGGAAAGTCATTCAAAAAGCGCCAATAATATGTGGCTAGACCAAGAAAGCTACGGAGTTGGTGTTTATCATGTGGTGTTGGCCAATTCTTCACAGTGTCAACTTTTATCGGATCAGTCTTTACTCCTTGGTATGAGATGATAAGTCCCAGGTATTTAACTTCGGTCTTGAAAAGCGTACAATTCTCTGGATATAATTTTAAGTATGTCTCTCGAAGCCTCTGAAGTACAGCCTTAAGTTTCTCACAATCCTCATCAAAAGTTTTTCCATAGACGATGACATCGTCCAAATATATAAGGCATGATTTCCAGGTAAGGCCTTGTAGAACACACTCCATCAGACGCTCAAATGTCACAGACCATTCCCGGTGGAGAAAGCTGTCTTCTCACGATCTTCTGGATGAATTTCTACCTGCCAGTAGCCACTCATTAAATCCAACGTCGAAAACCATTGAGCTCCTTCCATTGCATCGCTGATTCTGGGCAAAAGGTAGCTGTCTTTCTTTGTCACATCGTTCAGCATACAGCCACACAAAACCGGGTGCTTCCGTCCTTCTTTTTAGCAAGAACATCTGGTGATGCCCAAGGGCTTTTGGAATTTTCGATTAGCCCATCTTTTTTCATTGTGGACATCATCTCTTCAACTTCGGCTTGTTTGGCTAGTGGGAGACGTCTTGCTGGTTGTCGAATCGGTCTTGCATCAACTGTGTCGATTCAATGCTGTACCAGTTGTGCTCGACCATACTTCCCACTTGGTGAAGAAAATATATCAGCGTACTAATGAAGAAGGCTTCCAGCAACACTAATCTGATGTTGACTTAGATTGGATGGCTTCAGAATTTTGGCTTTCATGGAGCTGAATTTTTCGGGGTCCATAGACCCCGGTGATATTGTGATCTGTGATATTGGTTATTGTGGACACAGGTTCGCATTTTCCAATTACTTCTCCTTTCCTGAGCTTGACTTCGTACGGTTTGATGTTCAGTATCCGTACGGGTACCATGTTGTTCTTTGGTTCTACAAGAGTCTTCCCGAAGATGATGTTTTGGGAAGATTGCTCAGACTCTGGTTCCACCATGAGGTATCAATGGCTACCTAAATCGCCCTCTAGTTTTAGTCCAAACAAACACTTCTGAAGAGGCACGCAAGCATATGTCTTCTTTGATGACAGTTCTATAAGTCGAATAGTTTTCGTTGCCATAAACCATAGGAATCTCTACATTTTGGTACTTCAGCACTTGCTTACCAATATCCAGAATCAATCCGTGCTCTTTCATAAAGTCGATTCCAACTATGCACTCGTCACATATATCTGCTACCAAAAATAGATGCGAAAACTCTAGTTCTGCCAAACGGATTTTGAGACGAACTTCTCCATATACTCTTGCTGTCTCACCTGTCCTAATTTTCAGACCGTAGCTATTGGTGTTATGTAGCCATGTCATCTGGACCAAGTCCGTTCATACAATGGAGGCTGTGGCACCGGTGTCAATTGTAGCCACGGGTTTCTTACCATTTACCCTTGCGTCCACTGTCAGACTCTTATTGTTACGTTTAGTCTGCGAGACTTGGATTGTGGTTCTGGGCCCATCGATACCAGGGCGAGCAGGAGCGTTGATGTTTTTGCTTACCTGTTCGCGGGTATTATTTCTGTATCCACAATTTTGACATGTGATTCTTCTTGGTGCGATCCGCAGTGGCGCTGGAGATGTCCCGTCTTGTTGCAATTCGAGCAGGTCCTTCTCGCTGACTTCTAAGGTATTCAGCTCTCTGGCAAGAACATTCCTCAACTTCAAGTTCTCTTACCCGATGAACTCCTAAGGAAGCCTGTTCTGATGCTTCCATAGTCAGAGCGAACGCTAATGCTTCAGAAAGAGTGCGCTTACCAGCAGTTCGAATTTCTCGCTGGAGGTTGATGTTTGAAACTGCACGGACAAAAGCCTCCGTTGCTAGCTGATTGGTAATTTCATCTCCTGCAGTCGGGTATGCTAAATGCGCCAACCGTTCAATGTCCACTTGGAGTTGTCGCAGACTTTCAGCTCTTTTCTGGACTCTGGTATTGAGTTGAGTTCTTGTATATGGTCATCACCAAAGCGTTTGTCAATGGCCTGAACAAGGGCACTGATTTTGCCGTTCTTGTCTGCTGGTAAGGTTTGCAATAATTCAGCAGAAGAGCCTCTAAGTGCAAGCGTCAGGGCAATAAACTTGTCTTCGTCATCCCAGCCATTTGTTGTTGTGGCTGCCTCAAACTGTTTCTTGTAGATTGACCAAGAAGTTTTTCCATCAAAGGTTGGTGGATGCATTTCCTTTCTCCGTGGACAGTCACCAGAACTTTCACGAAACTTTATCTTTCGAACTTTTTCTAACTCATTGGTAATGCTCTGTATTTTGTCTTTGAAGTTTTCTTGAACATTCTCTAGCTTTTCCTCTATTTTTAAAAACTGTTTTTCGACACCTTCAACACGTTCGTCAAGATCACCAAATTTGTTCTAAAATGCATCGAGCTTACCTTCGATGAGGTTTTTCTGTTCTTCTAGCAGGTTCTTTTGCTCTTTTCGTTGTTCTTCAAACCGCTCAAGAAGATTTTTTTTTTCATTCTTTTGCTCTTTTCGTTGTTCTCCAAATTTCTCAAGAAGATTTTTTTGTTCGTTCTTCTGCTCATTTCGTTGTTTTTCTGGGCAAGCAGCTGAGCCATCATATTGGTCGTGGCTAAGGTTGTACTTACTTGCTCTTCCGGCATTTCAATTTCAATTAGAAACGTGTCTGGATTTTCACCGTGTTGCCTTAAATCTTCCTATAGACAAATAATGAGGTCATTTTTCGTTCCAGCAGTAGGAAGACCTCGTCTGTTCAGTTCTGCCTTAAGTTCAACACAATTCAATGCATTCACAAATTTACCCATTTTGTTTCTATTTTTATTCTTATATTTTTGTATGTCACTTTTCACAAGCACCTTTCTTATTTGTTTACTTATTCACACACTTTATAAATGTTCACCATTAATTATTTGAATGCACAGATAACATAAGTTTTATTCCACTTTACTGACACCAATGTAATATTTTGCCAAGGGTTCGCCAGTAAAATTTATTTCTTTTATTCAAACTGAACAACAATTACTTTACAAAAATAAAACACCTTTTTTTCACTTCAAATACTTTACTTGTAATACTTTTATTATAATTATAAACAAGCACAACTCATAAATTTTAATTCACTATTTTACACCGATGTTTATTCGTTCACTTTCAAAATCAATTATGTCCGAGAAAAAGCTACTAGAATCTTCTAGGGGTTCGGGAATGTGCTGGAATGTACTTCTCCTCCACAAGTAGCTCAAATGCTTTCGACCAAATTCAATTATAGCAGTTCCATGGTTTGGGTATTGGATTGGATGCAAGTGGTTTAGGTATTGGATAATGATGAGAGTGGTTTAGGTATTGGATACGATTAGATTAGCGCGCCCCAGTACTAATTTTTTTACAGAAGAACAAAAGATGTCGTTGTTTGCATAAATGGGCATATTCACCACAGTATCTAAGAGTATTTTATGACTTAACTTATCAAATGCATTGCTTAAGTCTGTAAATATACAATCTACTTGTAGTTTTTTCAAAAGCATCTATACAAAATGTCGTAAATTCTAGTAAATTTATAATGGTCAATTTTTTTTTTTAAACCATGTTGGCTTTCACATAAAACAGAAGTACAGTTCATAGAACATCACAGACAAGAGAGTAAAATAGTTTGGGAATAACAGAAAGTTTAGCTATTGGGCGATATCTATAGTAACTAAATTCTTAGGGCCTTTTTTATAAGTTAGCTTTAGGAACGCATATTTACATATAGCCGGAAATTTAGAACATTTCAAAGACTGATTAAAGAAAACAAAAAATATGACAAGTATGTTAGTATGAACAAATCAGTATAAATGATGGTAAACCGTCGCGTCAGGACCAGGACTAAGACTTTCATCGAGTTTTAAAATGTTGTCAAGTATTGATGCCTCTGAATTAGTTAGATTTATCAGACTAAAGTGTGTATATTCTTTAGTCACAGAAGTATTTGCAGCACTAGGCAACGGTTTACTTTTCTTCTTGACACGTGCAATGCCTACAGTCCTGTTAACACGGTCGCCGAGAGAATGCATCTGCGTTTGAGTGCAACTTTCCTTTCCGATATTGAATTTGGTAGTCGTATGTCTGATGTCTCTCGATCCACCTAGCTGACCTTCGGGATTTTTGAAATTCAGAAGCGCACCATGATCTGTTCGAAGGAGGAACTTCTGCCCATAGATGTACTTATGGAAGTGCTTTGTTGCCAAAATCAAAGCTAGAAGTTCCCTTCTGGTCACGCAATAATTGCGCTCTTGCCTCGAGAGTACCTTACTGTAGTAGGCGACGACTTTTTCTTCTCCGTCATGGACAGTACAGCTCCAATTCGAACATTACTGGCATCGGCGTTGATGATAATAGGGTTTCCAGGATTCGGATAGGTCAGCATAGATGCATTACACAAACGTAGCTTGAGTTCCTGAAAACTTTTCTCGCACTCACCTGACCAATTGAACGGCTTCCCTTTTTCAGTAAGTTGATGCAAGCTCTAAGCGATTCCAGAAAAGTCATTCAAAAAGCGCCAATAATATGTGGCTAGACCAAGAAAGCTACGGAGTTGGTGTTTATCCTGTGGTGTTGGCCAATTCTTCACAGTGTCAACTTTTATCGGATCAGTCTTTACTCCTTGGGATGAGATGATAAGTCCCAGGTATTTAACTTCAGTCTTGAAAAGCGTACAATTCTCTGGATATAATTTTAAGTATGTCTCTCGAAGCCTCTGAAGTACAGCCTTAAGTTTCTCACAATCCTCATCAAAAGTTTTTCCATAGACGATGACATCGTCCAAATATATAAGGCATGATTTCCAGGTAAGGCCTTGTAGAACACACTCCATCAGACGCTCAAATGTCACAGATTATTCCCGGTGGAGAAAGCTGTCTTCTCACGATCTTCTGGATGAATTTCTACCTGCCAGTAGCCACTCATTAAATCCAACGTCGAAAACCATTGAGCTCCTTCCATTGCATCCAAAGCATCGCTGATTCTGGGCAAAAGGTAGCTGTCTTTCTTTGTCACATCGTTCAGCCTACAGCCACACAAAACCGGGTGCTTCCGTCCTTCTTTTTAGCAAGAACATCTGGTGATGCCCAAGGGCTTTTGGGATTTTCGATTAGCCCATCTTTCTTCATTGTCGACATCATCTCTTCAACTTCGGCTTGTTTGGCTAGTGGGAGATGTCTTGCTGGTTGTCGAATCGGTCTTGCATCAACTGTGTCGATTCAATGCTGTACCAGTTGTGCTCGACCATACTTCCCACTTGGTGAAGAAAATATATCAGCGTACTAATGAAGAAGGCTTCCAGCAACATTAATCTGATGTTGACTTAGATTGGATGGCTTCAGAATTTTGGCTTTCATGGAGCTGAATTTTTCGGGGTCCATAGACCCCGGTGATATTGTGATCTGTGATATTGGTTATTGTGGACACAGGTTCGCATTTTCCAATTACTTCTCCTTTCCTGAGCTTGACTTCGTACGGTTTGATGTTCAGTATCCGTACGGGTACAATGTTGTTCTTTGGTTCTACAAGAGTCTTCCCTAAGATGATGTCTTGGGAAGATTGCTCAGACTCTGGTTCCACCATGAGGTATCAATGGCTTCCTAAATCGCCCTCTAGTTTTAGTCCAACCAAACACTTCTGAAGAGGCACGCAAGCATATGTCTTCTTTGATGACAGTTCTAAGAGTCGAATAGTTTTCGTTGCCATAAACCATAGGAATCTCTACATTTTGGTACTTCAGCACTTGCTTCCCAATATCCAGAATCAGTCCGTGCTCTTTCATAAAGTCGATTCCAATTATGCACTCATCACATATATCTGCTACCGAAGATAGATGCGAAAACTCTAGTTCTGCCAAACGGATTTTGAGACGAACTACTCCATACACTCTTGCTGTCTCATTTGTCGTAATTTTCAGACCGTAGCTATAGGTGTTATGTAGCCATGTCATCTTGACCAAGCCTGTTCGTACAATGGAGGCTGTGGCCCCGGTGTCAATTGTAGCCACGGGTTTCTTACCATTTACTCTTGCGTCCACTGTCAGACTCTTATTGTTTCGTTTAGTCTGCGAGACTTGGATTGTGGTTCTGGGCCCATCGATACCAGGGCGAGCAGGAGCGTTGATGTTTTTGCTTACCTGTTCGCGGGTATTATTTCTGTATCCACAATTTTGACATGTGATTCTTCTTGGTGCGATCCGCAGTAGCTCTTTTCTGGACTGTGGTATTGAGTTGAGTTCTTGCATATGGTCATCACCAAAGCGTTTGTCAATGGCCTGAACAATGGCACTGATTTTGCCGTTCTTGTCTGCTGGTAAGGTTTGCAATAATTCAGCAGAAGAACCCGTAAGTGCAAGCGTCAGGGCAATAAACTTGTCTTCGTCATCCCAGCCATTTGTTGTTGTGGCTGCCTCAAACTGTTTTTTGTAGATTGACCAAGAAGTTTTTCCATCAAAGGTTGGTGGATGCATTTCCTTTCTCCGTGGACAGCCGCCAGAACTTTCACAAACCTTTATCTTTTGAACTTTTTCTAACTCATTGGTAATTCTCTGTATTTTGTCTTTGAATTTTTCTTGAACATTCTCTAGTTTTTCCTCTATTTTTAAAAACTGTTTTTCGACACCTTCAACACGTTCGTCAAGAGCATCAAATTTGTTCTTAAATGCATCGAGCTTACCTTCGATGAGGTTTTTCTGTTCTTCTAGCAGGTTCTTTTGATCTTTTCGTTGTTCTTCAAACCGCTCAAGAAGATTTACTTTACTGACACCAATGTAATATTTTGCCAAGCGTTCGCCAGTAAAACTTATTTCTTTTATTCAAACTGAACAACAATTACTTTACAAAAATAAAACACCTTTTTTTCACTTCAAATACTTTACTTGTAATACTTTTTAATATATATTTTATAAACAAGCACAACTCATAAATCTTAATTCACTATTTTACACCGATGTTTATTCGTTCACTTTCAAAATCAATTATGTCCGAGAAAAAGCTACTAGAATCTTCTAGGGGTTCGGGAATGTGCTGGAATGTACTTCTCCTCCACAAGTAGCTCAAATGCTTTCGACCAAATTCAATTATAGCAGTTCCATGGTTTGGGTATTGGATTGGATGCAAGTGGTTTAGGTATTGGATAATGATGAGAGTGGTTTAGGTATTGGATAAGATTAGATTAGCGCCCCAGTACTAATTTTTTCTGTTACAGAAGAACAAAAGATGTCGTTGTTTGCATAAATGGGCATATTCACCACAGTATCTTAGAGTATTTTATGACTTAACTTATCAAATGCATTGCTTAAGTCTGTAAATATACAATCTACTTGTAGTTTTTTCAAAAGCATCTATACAAAATGTCGTAAATTCTAGTAAAGTTGTAATGGTCAATTTTTTTTTTTTAAACCATGTTGGCTTTCACATAAAACAGAAGTACAGTTCATAGAACATCACAGACAAGAGAGTAAAATAACAGAAAGTTTAGCTATTGGGCGATATCTATAGTAACTAAATTCTTAGGGCCTTTTTTATAAGTTAGCTTTAGGAACGCATATTTACATATAGCCGGAAATTTAGAACATTTCAAAGACTGATTAAAGAAAACAAAAAATATGACAAGTATGTTAGTATGAACAAATCAGTATAAATGATGGTAAACCGTCGCGTCAGGACCAGGACTAAGACTTTCATCGAGTTTTAAAATTTTGTCAAGTATTGATGCCTCTGAAATAGTTAGATTTATCAGACCAAAGTGTGCATATTCTTTAGTCACAGAAGTATTTGCAGCACTAGGCAACGGTTTACAATAATTGCGCTCTGGCCTCGAGAGTACCTTACTGTAGTAGGCGACGACTTTTTCTTCTCCGTCATGGACAGTACAGCTCCAATTCGAACATTACTGGCATCGGCGTTGATGATAAAAGGGTTTCCAGGATTCGGATAGGTCAGCATAGATGCATTACACAAACGTAGCTTGAGTTCCTGAAAACTTTTCTCGCACTCACCTGACCAATTGAACGGCTTCCCTTTTTCAGTAAGTTGATGCAAGCTCTAAGCGATTCCAGAAAAGTCATTCAAAAAGCGCCAATAATATGTGGCTAGACCAAGAAAGCTACGGAGTTGGTGTTTATCCTGTGGTGTTGGCCAATTCTTCACAGTGTCAACTTTTATCGGATCAGTCTTTACTCCTTGGGATGAGATGATAAGTCCCAGGTATTTAACTTCGGTCTTGAAAAGCGTACAATTCTCTGGATATAATTTTAAGTATGTCTCTCGAAGCCTCTGAAGTACAGCCTTAAGTTTCTCACAATCCTCATCAAAAGTTTTTCCATAGACGATGACATCGTCCAAATATATAAGGCATGATTTCCAGGTAAGGCCTTGTAGAACACACTCCATCAGACGCTCAAATGTCACAGATTATTCCCGGTGGAGAAAGCTGTCTTCTCACGATCTTCTGGATGAATTTCTACCTGCCAGTAGCCACTCATTAAATTCAACGTCGAAAACCATTGAGCTCCTTCCATTGCATCCAAAGCATCGCTGATTCTGGGCAAAAGGTAGCTGTCTTTCTTTGTCACATCGTTCAGCCTACAGCCACACAAAACCGGGTGCTTCCGTCCTTCTTTTTAGCAAGAACATCTGGTGATGCCCAAGGGCTTTTGGGATTTTCGATTAGCCCATCTTTCTTCATTGTCGACATCATCTCTTCAACTTCGGCTTGTTTGGCTAGTGGGAGACGTCTTGCTGGTTGTCGAATCGGTCTTGCATCAACTGTGTCGATTCAATGCTGTACCAGTTGTGCTCGACCATACTTCCCACTTGGTGAAGAAAATATATCAGCGTACTAATGAAGAAGGCTTCCAGCAACATTAATCTGATGTTGACTTAGATTGGATGGCTTCAGAATTTTGGCTTTCATGGAGCTGAATTTTTCGGGGTCCATAGACCCCGGTGATATTGTGATCTGTCATATTGGTTATTGTGGACACAGGTTCGCATTTTCCAATTACTTCTCCTTTCCTGAGCTTGACTTCGTACGGTTTGATGTTCAGTATCCGTACGGGTACCATGTTGTTCTTTGGTTCTACAAGAGTCTTCCCTAAGATGATGTTTTGGGAAGATTGCTCAGACTCTGGTTCCACCATGAGGTATCAATGGCTACCTAAATCGCCCTCTAGTTTTAGTCCAACCAAACACTTCTGAAGAGGCACGCAAGCATATGTCTTCTTTGATGACAGTTCTAAGAGTCGAATAGTTTTCGTTGCCATAAACCATAGGAATCTCTACATTTTGGTACTTCAGCACTTGCTTACCAATATCCAGAATCAATCCGTGCTCTTTCATAAAGTCGATTCCAATTATGCACTCGTCACATATATCTGCTACCAAAAATAGATGCGAAAACTCTAGTTCTGCCAAACGGATTTTGAGACGAACTTCTCCATACACTCTTGCTGTCTCATTTGTCGTAATTTTCAGACCGTAGCTATTGGTGTTATGTAGCCATGTCATCTTGACCAAGTCACACCGGTGTCAATTGTAGCCACGGGTTTCTTACCATTTACTCTTGCGTCCACTGTCAGACTCTTATTGTTTCGTTTAGTCTGCGAGACTTGGATTGTGGTTCTGGGCCCATCGATACCAGGGCGAGCAGGAGCGTTGATGTTTTTGCTTACCTGTTCGCGGGTATTATTTCTGTATCCACAATTTTGACATGTGATTCTTCTTGGTGCGATCCGCAGTGGCGCTGGAGATGTCCCGTCTTGTTGCAATTCGAGCAGGTCCTTCTCGCTGACTTCTAAGGTATTCAGCTCTCTGGCAAGAACATTCCTCAACTTCAAGTTCTCTTACCCGATGTTCTGATGCTTCCATAGTCAGAGCGAACGCTAATGCTTCAGAAAGAGTGCGCTTACCAGCAGTTCGAGTTTCTCGCTGGAGGTTGATGTTTGAAACTGCACGGACAAAAGCCTCCGTTGCTAGCTGATTGGTAATTTCATCTCCTGCAGTCGGGTATGCTAAATGCGCCAACCGTTCAATGTCCACTTGGAGTTGTTGCAGACTTTCAGTTTTTTTCTGGACTCTGGTATTGAGTTGAGTTCTTGCATATGGTCATCACCAAAGCGTTTGTCAATGGCCTGAACAAGGGCACTGATTTTGCCGTTCTTGTCTGCTGGTAAGGTTTGCAATAATTCAGCAGAAGAACCTCTAAGTGCAAGCGTCAGGGCAATAAACTTGCCTTCGTCATCCCAGCCATTTGTTGTTGTGGCTGCCTTAAACTGTTTCTTGTAGATTGACCAAGAAGTTTTTCCATCAAAGGTTGGTGGATGCATTTCCTTTCTCCGTGGACAGTCGCCAGAACTTTCACAAACCTTTATCTTTTGAACTTTTTCTAACTCATTTGTAATGCTCTGTATTTTGTCTTTGAATTTTTCTTGAACATTCTCTAGCTTTTCCTCTATTTTTAAAAACTGTTTTTCGACACCTTCAACACGTTCGTCAAGAGCATCAAATTTGTTCTAAAATGCATCGAGCTTACCTTCGATGAGGTTTTTCTGTTCTTCTAGCAGGTTCGTTTGCTCTTTTCGTTGTTCTTCAAACCGCTCAAGAAGATTTTTTTGTTCATTCTTTTGCTCTTTTCGTTGTTCTCCAAATTTCTCAAGAAGATTTTTTTGTTCTTCTGCTCATTTCGTTGTTTTTCTGGGCAAGCAGCTGAGCCATCATATTGGTCGTGGCTAAGGTTGTACTTACTTGCTCTTCCGGCATTTCAATTTCAATTAGAAACGTGTCTGGATTTTCACCGTGTTGCCTTAAATCTTCCTATAGACAAATAATGAGGTCATTTTTCGTTCCAGCAGTAGGAAGACCTCGTCTGTTCAGTTCTGCCTTAAGTTCAACACAATTCAATGCATTCACAAATTTACCCATTTTGTTTCTATTTTTATTCTTATATTTTTGTATGTCACTTTTCACAAGCACCTTTCTTATTTGTTTACTTATTCACACACTTTATAAATGTTCACCATTAATTATTTGAATGCACAGATAACATAAGTTTTATTCCACTTTACTGACACCAATGTAATATTTTGCCAAGGGTTCGCCAGAAAAATTTATTTCTTTTATTCAAACTGAACAACAATTACTTTACAAAAATAAAACACTTTTTTTTCACTTCAAATACTTTACTTGTAATACTTTTATTATAATTATAAACAAGCACAACTCATAAATTTTAATTCACTATATTACACCGATGTTTATTCGTTCACTTTCAAAATCAATTATGTCCGAGAAAAAGCTACTAGAATCTTCTAGGGGTTCGGGAATGTGCTGGAATGTACTTCTCCTCCACAAGTAGCTCAAATGCTTTCGACCAAATTCAATTATAGCAGTTCCATGGTTTGGGTATTGGATTGGATGCAAGTGCTTTAGGTATTGGATAATGATGAGAGTGGTTTAGGTATTGGATAAGAATAGATTAGCGCGCCCAAGTACTAATTTTTTTACAGAAGAACAAAAGATGTCGTTGTTTGCATAAATGGGCATATTCACCACAGTATCTAAGAGTATTTTATGACTTAACTTATCAAATGCATTGCTTAAGTCTGTAAATATACAATCTACTTGTAGTTTTTTCAAAAGCATCTATACAAAATGTCGTAAATTCTAGTAAATTTATAATGGTCAATTTTTTTTTTTAAACCATGTTGGCTTTCACATAAAACAGAAGTACAGTTCATAGAACATCACAGACAAGAGATTAAAATAGTTTGGGAATAACAGAAAGTTTAGCTATTGGGCGATATCTATAGTAACTAAATTCTTAGGGCCTTTTCTATAAGTTAGCTTTAGGAACGCATATTTCCATATAGCCGGAAATTTAGAACATTTCAAAGACTGATTAAAGAAAACAAAAAATATGACAAGTATGTTAGTATGAACAAATCAGTATAAATGATGGTAAACCGTCGCGTCAGGACCAGGACTAAGAATTTCATCGAGTTTTAAAATTTTGTCAAGTATTGATGCCTCTGAAATAGTTAGATTTATCAGACCAAAGTGTGCATATTCTTTAGTCACAGAAGTATTTGCAGCACTAGGCAACGGTTTACTTTTCTTCTTGACACGTGCAATGCCTACAGTCCTGTTAACACGGTCGCCGAGAGAATGCATCTGCGTTTGAGTGCAACTTTCCTTTCCGATGTTGAATTTGGTAGTCGTATGTCTGAAGTCTCTCGATCCACCTAGCTGACCTTCGGGATTTTTGAAATTTAGAAGCGCACCATGATCTGTTCGAAGGAGGAACTTCTGCCCATAGATGTACTTATGGAAGTGCTTTGTTGCCAAAATCAAAGCTAGAAGTTCCCTTCTGGTCACGCAATAATTGCGCTCTGTCCTCGAGAGTACCTTACTGTAGTAGGCGACGACTTTTTCTTCTCCGTCATGGACAGTACAGCTCCAATTCCAACCTTACTGGCATCGGCGTTGATGATAATAGGGTTTCCAGGATTCGGATAGGTCAGCATAGATGCATTACACAAACGTAGCTTGAGTTCCTGAAAACTTTTCTCGCACTCACCTGACCAATTGAACGGCTTCTCTTTTTCAGTAAGTTGATGCAAGCTCTAAGCGATTCCAGGAAAGTCATTCAAAAAGCGCCAATAATATGTGGCTAGACCAAGAAAGCTACGGAGTTGGTGTTTATCCTGTGGTGTTGGCCAATTCTACACAGTGTCAACTTTTGTCGGATCAGTCTTTACTCCTTGGGATGAGATGATAAGTCCCGGGTATTTAAATCCGGTCTTGAAAAGCGTACAATTCTCTGGATATAATTTTAAGTATGTCTCTCGAAGCCTCTGAAGTACAGCCTTAAGTTTCTCACAATCCTCATCAAAAGTTTTTCCATAGACGATGACATCGTCCAAATATATAAGGCATGATTTCCAGGTAAGGCCTTGTAGAACACACTTCATCAGACGCTCAAATGTCACAGACCATTCCCGGTGGAGAAAGCTGTCTTCTCACGATCTTCTGGATGAATTTCTACCTGCCAGTAGCCACTCATTAAATCCAACGTCGAAAACCATTGAGCTCCTTCCATTGCATCCAAAGCATCGCTGATTCTGGGCAAAAGGTAGCTGTCTTTCTTTGTCACATCGTATAGCCTACAGCCCCACAAAACCGGGTGCTTCCGTCCTTCTTTTTAGCAAGAACATCTGGTGATGCCCAAGGGCTTTTGGAATTTTCGATTAGCCCATCTTTCTTCATTGTCGACATCATCTCTTCAACTTTGGCTTGTTTGGCTAGTGGGAGACGTCTTGCTGGTTGTCGAATCGGTCTTGCATCAACTGTGTCGATTCAATGCTGTACCAGTTGTGCTCGACCATACTTCCCACTTGGTGAAGAAAATATATCAGCGTACTAATGAAGAAGGCTTCCAGCAACATTAATCTGATGTTGACTTAGATTGGATGGCTTCAGAATTTTGGCTTTCATGGAGCTGAATTTTTCGGGGTCCATAGACCCCGGTGATATTGTGATCTGTGATATTGGTTATTGTCGACACAGGTTCGCATTTTCCAATTACTTCTCCTTTCCTGAGCTTGACTTCGTACGGTTTGATGTTCAGTATCCGTACGGGTACCATGTTGTTCTTTGGTTCTACAAGAGTCTTCCCTAAGATGATGTCTTGGGAAGATTGCTCAGACTCTGGTTCCACCATGAGGTATCAATGGCTACCTAAATCGCCCTCTAGTTTTAGTCCAACCAAACACTTCTGAAGAGGCACGCAAGCATATGTCTTCTTTGATGAGAGTTCTAAGAGTCGAATAGTTTTCGTTGCCATAAACCATAGGAATCTCTACATTTTGGTACTTCAGCACTTGCTTCCCAATATCCAGAATCAGTCCGTGCTCTTTCATAAAGTCGATTCCAATTATGCACTCATCACATATATCTGCTACCGAAGATAGATGCGAAAACTCTAGTTCTGCCAAACGGATTTTGAGACGAACTACTCCATACACTCTTGCTGTCTCATTTGTCGTAATTTTCAGACCGTAGCTATAGGTGTTATGTAGCCATGTCATCTTGACCAAGCCTGTTCGTACAATGGAGGCTGTGGCACCGGTGTCAATTGTAGCCACGGGTTTCTTACCATTTACTCTTGGGTCCACTGTCAGACTCTTATTGTTTCGTTTAGTCTGCGAGACTTGGATTGTGGTTCTGGGCCCATCGATACCAGGGCGAGCAGGAGCGTTGATGTTTTTGCTTACCTGTTCGCGGGTATTAATTCTGTATCCACAATTTTGACATGTGATTCTTCTTGGTGCGATCCGCCGTAGCTCTTTTCTGGACTGTGGTATTGAGTTGAGTTCTTGCATATGGTCATCACCAAAGCGTTTGTCAATGGCCTGAACAATGGCACTGATTTTGCCGTTCTTGTCTGCTGGTAAGGTTTGCAATAATTCAGCAGAAGAACCCGTAAGTGCAAGCGTCAGGGCAATAAACTTGTCTTCGTCATCCCAGCCATTTGTTGTTGTGGCTGCCTCAAACTGTTTTTTGTAGATTGACCAAGAAGTTTTTCCATCAAAGGTTGGTGGATGCATTTCCTTTCTCCGTGGACAGCCGCCAGAACTTTCACAAACCTTTATCTTTTGAACTTTTTCTAACTCATTGGTAATTCTCTGTATTTTGTCTTTGAATTTTTCTTGAACATTCTCTAGTTTTTCCTCTATTTTTAAAAACTGTTTTTCGACACCTTCAACACGTTCGTCAAGAGCATCAAATTTGTTCTTAAATGCATCGAGCTTACCTTCGATGAGGTTTTTCTGTTCTTCTAGCAGGTTCTTTTGATCTTTTCGTTGTTCTTCAAACCGCTTAAGAAGATTTACTTTACTGACACCAATTTAATATTTTGCCAAGCGTTCGCCAGTAAAACTTATTTCTTTTATTCAAACTGAACAACAATTACTTTACAAAAATAAAACACCTTTTTTTCACTTCAAATACTTTACTTGTAATACTTTTATTATAATTATAAACAAGCACAACTCATAAATCTTAATTCACTATTTTACACCGATGTTTATTCGTTCACTTTCAAAATCAATTATGTCCGAGAAAAAGCTACTAGAATCTTCTAGGGGTTCGGGAATGTGCTGGAATGTACTTCTCCTCCACAAGTAGCTCAAATGCTTTCGACCAAATTCAATTATAGCAGTTCCATGGTTTGGGTATTGGATTGGATGCAAGTGGTTTAGGTATTGGATAATGATGAGAGTGGTTTAGGTATTGGATAAGATTAGATTAGCGCCCCAGTACTAATTTTTTCTGTTACAGAAGAACAAAAGATGTCGTTGTTTGCATAAATGGGCATATTCACCACAGTATCTAAGAGTATTTTATGACTTAACTTATCAAATGCATTGCTTAAGTCTGTAAATATACAATCTACTTGTAGTTTTTTCAAAAGCATCTATACAAAATGTCGTAAATTCTAGTAAAGTTGTAATGGTCAATTTTTTTTTTTTTAAACCATGTTGGCTTTCACATAAAACAGAAGTACAGTTCATAGAACATCACAGACAAGAGAGTAAAATAGTTTGGGAATAACAGAAAGTTTAGCTATTGGGCGATATCTATAGTAACTAAATTCTTAGGGCCTTTTTTATAAGTTAGCTTTAGGAACGCATATTTACATATAGCCGGAAATTTAGAACATTTCAAAGACTGATTAAAGAAAACAAAAAATATGACAAGTATGTTAGTATGAACAAATCAGTATAAATGATGGTAAACCGTCGCGTCAGGACCAGGACTAAGACTTTCATCGAGTTTTAAAATTTTGTCAAGTATTGATGCCTCTGAAATAGTTAGATTTATCAGACCAAAGTGTGCATATTCTTTAGTCACAGAAGTATTTGCAGCACTAGGCAACGGTTTACTTTTCTTCTTGACACGTGCAATGCCTACAGTCCTGTTAACACGGTCGCCGAGAGATTGCATCTGCGTTTGAGTGCAACTTTCCTTTCCGATGTTGAATTTGGTAGTCGTATGTCTGATGTCTCTCGATCCACCTAGCTGACCTTCGGGATTTTTGAAATTCAGAAGCGCACCATGATCTGTTCGACGGAGGAACTTCTGCCCATAGATGTACTTATGGAAGTGCTTTGTTGCCAAAATCAAAGCTAGAAGTTCCCTTCTGGTCAGGCAATAATTGCGCTCTGGCCTCGAGAGTACCTTACTGTAGTAGGCGACGACTTTTTCTTCTCCGTCATGGACAGTACAGCTCCAATTCCAACATTACTGGCATCGGCGTTGATGATAATAGGGTTTCCAGGATTCGGATAGGTCAGCATAGATGCATTACACAAACGTAGCTTGAGTTCCTGAAAACTTTTCTCGCACTCACCTGACCAATTGAACGGCTTCCCTTTTTCAGTAAGTTGATGCAAGCTCTAAGCGATTCCAGAAAAGTCATTCAAAAAGCGCCAATAATATGTGGCTAGACCAAGAAAGCTACGGAGTTGGTGTTTATCCTGTGGTGTTGGCCAATTCTTCACAGTGTCAACTTTTATCGGATCAGTCTTTACTCCTTGGGATGAGATGATAAGTCCCAGGTATTTAACTTCGGTCTTGAAAAGCGTACAATTCTCTGGATATAATTTTAAGTATGTCTCTCGAAGCCTCTGAAGTACAGCCTTAAGTTTCTCACAATCCTCATCAAAAGTTTTTCCATAGACGATGACATCGTCCAAATATATAAGGCATGATTTCCAGGTAAGGCCTTGTAGAACACACTCCATCAGACGCTCAAATGTCACAGATTATTCCCGGTGGAGAAAGCTGTCTTCTCACGATCTTCTGGATGAATTTCTACCTGCCAGTAGCCACTCATTAAATTCAACGTCGAAAACCATTGAGCTCCTTCCATTGCATCCAAAGCATCGCTGATTCTGGGCAAAAGGTAGCTGTCTTTCTTTGTCACATCGTTCAGCCTACAGCCACACAAAACCGGGTGCTTCCGTCCTTCTTTTTAGCAAGAACATCTGGTGATGCCCAAGGGCTTTTGGGATTTTCGATTAGCCCATCTTTCTTCATTGTCGACATCATCTCTTCAACTTCGGCTTGTTTGGCTAGTGGGAGACGTCTTGCTGGTTGTCGAATCGGTCTTGCATCAACTGTGTCGATTCAATGCTGTACCAGTTGTGCTCGACCATACTTCCCACTTGGTGAAGAAAATATATCAGCGTACTAATGAAGAAGGCTTCCAGCAACATTAATCTGATGTTGACTTAGATTGGATGGCTTCAGAATTTTGGCTTTCATGGAGCTGAATTTTTCGGGGTCCATAGACCCCGGTGATATTGTGATCTGTGATATTGGTTATTGTGGACACAGGTTCGCATTTTCCAATTACTTCTCCTTTCCTGAGCTTGACTTCGTACGGTTTGATGTTCAGTATCCGTACGGGTACCATGTTGTTCTTTGGTTCTACAAGAGTCTTCCCTAAGATGATGTTTTGGGAAGATTGCTCAGACTCTGGTTCCACCATGAGGTATCAATGGCTACCTAAATCGCCCTCTAGTTTTAGTCCAACCAAACACTTCTGAAGAGGCACGCAAGCATATGTCTTCTTTGATGACAGTTCTAAGAGTCGAATAGTTTTCGTTGCCATAAACCATAGGAATCTCTACATTTTGGTACTTCAGCACTTGCTTACCAATATCCAGAATCAATCCGTGCTCTTTCATAAAGTCGATTCCAATTATGCACTCGTCACATATATCTGCTACCAAAAATAGATGCGAAAACTCTAGTTCTGCCAAACGGATTTTGAGACGAAACATCACAGATGTACTCTAGAGAATAGACGTATCGAGAGTTTCGTGCGGCAAAATATTCATTATCATTGTTCTAAATACCCAATAAAACTCTAAGTGTGGTAAAATATCGAAAGTGACGTGCGAGTAACAAACCAAAATTATTCCCAAGTTTTAAATAATAAGCTTAAGCTTAAAAACAATAAAATAAAAAATTATTTTTTTTGCTCTCACAACTTTAACATTTTTTCCTAAAAAATCAAAAGTGTCGTTATTTGGGCTTTCTGTGTGGGTGAGAATGGCAGGTAAAACACGACTTGGAAAAGGAACCAAAATCTCTGAGAATTCAGTCACTCCAATTCCATCTAATTCTAAAAACTCAGAGAAACTGACAAATACTCCCAAGCATAATACTTCAATTTTATCAGCCTCTATGAACTCGGAGAGCAAAATAAACAAAAAAAATACAAGAATAAATCCACCATCCTCAACCGACATTGACATCCTAATGAAAAATCTGAGTGAAGATATTGTCTCGAAAATCACAAAACAAATAAATGATCTTCGAACTGAATTCATCTTACGATTCGAACAAATAGAAAAAAACCTTTCTTCTCACGTCAAAGAAGCCGAACAATCGATGAAATCACTCCAAGAGAAGGTGTCAAAAATGGAATCCCATCATATCGACACTGACCACCTTTTGAGAGAAGTAACTGATCTACAGAAAAGATGTGATACATCTGAACGGAAGGAAGTTGCAGCTGATGCTGTACTATTTGGTGTACCCAAATTACAAAACGAAAACATAATATCTATTGTCAACAAAATTTGCAACACCATCAACTGCGCGCCTCCCACACTGAATGCTGCTTTCCGATCGAAAGGTAGATACAGAAACAATAGACATGAACTCCCCGCACCGATAATACTTAAATTTAGCTCACCTTATGAGAGAAATTCAGTATTAAAATCTGTTGCTCTTTTTCATAAAACTAATAAGAGACTACTGCAATTGGAAGACATCGGTATTACGACGGAGGGGAATGCCAAACACAGCATCTCCTTGCATGGGAGCTTAACGCCAAAAAATCGCTCTCTGCTACATCAAGCCATGCGTCTCAAAAGAAGTGGTGCTCTTTTCCATGCATACACAAGATCTGGTTCAGTTTTCATTAAGGAGAGCGCAGACGGAGAATCAATACTCATACAAAACGATGCTATGCTGAATGCCATCGCTGCCGCTACGATACCCGAAGACGAAGGCAGAGAAGACAACAACAGCACACCAACATGATGACCCAGAGTAATACAATTTATTTTATTTTAATTTCTTATTATTATTTTCTTTTATATAGAGTCCAATCTTTTCTTTTGTCTATCCTATTTTATTTTTTCTCTTCCATTCTCTTTTCTTTTTTCAATTACTTAAAATGTATTGTCTGTAAATATTTATGTAAAAGGAGTTGTTTTGATACGATTAATTTTATGAATTTTATGAGTATGTTGCTAAAGTATCGCTGTAAAACTGCTCGTTACAGAGTTGAGTGAGTTGATGGTGGGTTCCACTCGTAGCAACAGTGACGGTATACTTCGAACTATGTTAAATATTTTTAGCCATCGCGTTGAAGGGTTTAAAGTAAGTCATATTAATGCTCAAAGTCTGATGCTGAAGATTGACGAGTTTAGATATTTGTTTGAAAATTCTGGAATTGACGCGGTTTGTATTTCAGAAACATGGTTCTCGAAAGATATAGGTGACGCTTCATATTCTCTCAAGGGTTACACTCTTTTTCGCTCAGATAGGATTGACCGAGGGGGCGGAGTGGCGATTTATGTCAAAGAGGGTCTAATTTGTAAAAAAAAAGTTTTCTCGCCATCGGATTCTTCATGCGAATACTTATTTATAGATATAAAAGGGGAAGCCAGTAACCTTCTACTGGGCACTATTTATAGGCCGAATAGGAATGTAGATTTAGAACTTATATACAATCTTATGGACCAAATAACAATAAGTTCCACAAATATTATTATATGCGGGGACTTTAATAGCAACTTATTAGTCGATGATAGCCTTAGTGAAAATATGAAATCTTTTGATATGCATTCAGTTAATTTGTCTGTGCCAACACACTTTACTAAGACTTCAAATACTTTATTGGACCTCTTTTTTGTAAGTGTGAAAGATCGGGTTCTTTTTTATGATCAAGTCTCCGCTCCAGTCTTTTCCAAACACGACCTAATTTTTCTGACTTATGACTTCTGTACTAAAACTAGTTCCGACAATAATGACATAAAATATAGGGACTATAAAAACGTTAACATGTCAGCACTTCAACAACATATTCGTTCAATATTTTGGGATAATATTTATCTTCAGCCTTCACCAGATGACCAAGTGGACTTTATAAATGAAAACTTAAGAATGCTGTTTAACTGCCACGTGCCTTTGAAAACAAAAAAGTTTAAATGTGTATCAAAGCCCTGGCTTAGTGAAAGAATTAAACAATTAATGAACCAACGAGATCAAACTTATAGAAGCTGGATAGTTTTTCGGGTGGAAGAACTTCAGAAAGCTTACAAGTCCCTACGTAATAAAGTTGTTCTAGAAATTAGAAATGCTAAAGAACAATTTTTCTCTAGCCGACTAAATGTTAATGGTGATGGTCGAAAACTCTGGGAAAATCTTCGAAATCTTGGAATTGGTAAACAACGACAAAATTCTCAAAATAATATTGATAAGAACGAACTTAATCGTACATTTTTATCTACTCCAAACCATGTTATTTCAACTGAACTATTCACTGATTCAACATTACCTTTAACGGAATCTGCATTTAGTTTTTCAGGAGTGAGCAATTTGGATGTTGTGGAAAGTTTTCTTTCAATAAAATCCACTGCTGAAGGAGTTGATGAAGTAAATCCTGTATTTTTGAAATCAATCTTGCCAATGCTTTTACCCTATTTTACCCATATTGTCAACACAGTTCTCACAACAGGAATTTTCCCTCAGAAATGGAAGATGGGTAAAATTATTCCTATTCCCAAAAACTCACTTTGTGAAGAATTTAGACCAATCACCATTCTTCCATTTTTGTCCAAAGTTTGTGAACGCATTATGCAAAAACAACTGAACGGCTACATAACCCGAAACAATTATTTGGTACCAATACAGTCAGGCTTTCGCGCTCAACACAGCTGCACAACTGCACTTCTTAAAGTCATTGAAGACATTAGGACCGAATTGGATAAGGATAGTGTAACGTTTTTAGTTCTTCTAGACTTCTCCAAAGCTTTTGACATGGTGAACCACACGGTGCTGATGAATAAGCTGCATTCGGAATTTAACGTATCTTCAGATGCAATAAAATTACTGTTATCTTATCTTAGCAACAGAAAACAAGCCGTTTGTTTGAATAATAGTCTGTCTGACTACCTACCTATACTGAAAGGTGTTCCCCAAGGTTCCATTTTATCACCCCTGCTATTCTCGCTGTATATAAACGAAATCGCTACTCTTATTCCCGACGCTTCAAAGCACTTTTATGCAGACGATATACAAATCTATAGAAGTTGTTCACTAGGCCTCATAGAAAACTGCGCTTTTGCTATCAATCAGGATCTCGAGCGGATCTCAAATTGGGCAGCCGATAACGGTTTGGCTCTTAACCCAAGCAAATGCAAATGCCTTGTGATATCCAAAAAAGAACTCGATTTGTCATATTTTCCGTCAATCATGCTAACTGGCTCTATATTAGAATTTGTAAATACTTCTAGGAATCTTGGTGTGGTTTTCAATAGGACTCTTACATGGAATGACCATATTAACTCAGTAGTAGGTAAGGCATATAGCACCCTAAGAACATTATGGACTGCTCAGAGCTTTACGCCGATTAAAACAAGAACTCTACTTGCTAAGTCTTTGGTTTTACCAGTCTTAACCTACGGATGCGAAATCTATCACAATTGTGATTTCTACAGCAAAAACAAGTTAAAAGTAGCCTTTAATAGTATTATACGATATATTTATGGATTAAGAAGATATGACCATGTTTCCCATCTGAGAAGAAGCTTTTTAAAAACGTCTTTCGATAACTTTATCAAATACCGAACATTGATACTACTTTTCAAAATTATAACTACGCGAAAACCAACATATCTGTATGACGAACTTCGGTTTTCAGTATCAAACAGATCAACTTATTTAATTCATCCTCGTCTTACGTGTCTTACATCTGAGAGACAATTTTTCATCAATGCCTGTCGCCTGTGGAACTCACTCCCACCTTACTTGCGAGAACTTAGTGACATGCAAAAATTCCAAAAAAGTTTACATGATTTCATTTCTATTCAAAACAACTAACTTATCTTTTACAGACACCTCACTTCTCATTCTCTATTTCTTTCTTTTTTTCCTTCTTTTACTTTTAATTTTTTTTTAAATTCACCAATATTAAAGATCCCATAAAGTCTTTTGCCTAAAGTTTTTTTCTTGTACATAGATGTACATATTATTATTTATTTATTTTATTATATTTTTTTTTTGTTTTTGTATTGGCTTTTTAAATTCTTAAATTCACTTTTATATTATATACAAATGTTAATTATTAGTCAAAATGTTATCATATATTATTTATCCATAAACTTTCACTACCTTATAAGATTTATCTTAATGTGTTAGTAACAATTACAAATAAATAAACTAAACTAAACTAAACTAAACTAAACTAAACTAAACTTCTCCATACACTCTTGCTGTCTCATTTGTCGTAATTTTCAGACCGTAGCTATTGGTGTTATGTAGCCATGTCATCTTGACCAAGTCACACCGGTGTCAATTGTAGCCACGGGTTTCTTACCATTTACTCTTGCGTCCACTGTCAGACTCTTATTGTTTCGTTTAGTCTGCGAGACTTGGATTGTGGTTCTGGGCCCATCGATACCAGGGCGAGCAGGAGCGTTGATGTTTTTGCTTACCTGTTCGCGGGTATTATTTCTGTATCCACAATTTTGACATGTGATTCTTCTTGGTGCGATCCGCAGTGGCGCTGGAGATGTCCCGTCTTGTTGCAATTCGAGCAGGTCCTTCTCGCTGACTTCTAAGGTATTCAGGTCTGTGGCAAGAACATTCCTCAACTTCAAGTTCTCTTACCCGATGAACTCCTAAGGAAGCCTGTTCTGATGCTTCCATAGTCAGAGCGAACGCTAATGCTTCAGAAAGAGTGCGCTTACCAGCAGTTCGAGTTTCTCGCTGGAGGTTGATGTTTGAAACTGCACGGACAAAAGCCTCCGTTGCTAGCTGATTGGTAATTGCATCTCCTGCAGTCGGGTATACTAAATGCGCCAACCGTTCAATGTCTACTTGGAGTTGTTGCAGACTTTCAGTTTTTTTCTGGACTCTGGTATTGAGTTGAGTTCTTGCATATGGTCATCACCAAAGCGTTTGTCAATGGCCTGAACAAGGGCACTGATTTTGCCGTTCTTGTCTGCTGGTAAGGTTTGCAATAATTCAGCAGAAGAACCTCTAAGTGCAAGCGTCAGGGCAATAAACTTGCCTTCGTCATCCCAGCCATTTGTTGTTGTGGCTGCCTCAAACTGTTTCTTGTAGATTGACCAAGAAGTTTTTCCATCAACGGTTGGTGGATGCATTTCCTTTCTCCGTGGACAGTCGCCAGAACTTTCACAAACCTTTATCTTTTGAACTTTTTCTAACTCATTTGTAATGCTCTGTATTTTGTCTTTGAATTTTTCTTGAACATTCTCTAGCTTTTCCTCTATTTTTAAAAACTGTTTTTCGACACCTTCAACATGTTCGTCAAGAGCATCAAATTTGTTCTAAAATGCATCGAGCTTACCTTCGATGAGGTTTTTCTGTTCTTCTAGCAGGTTCTTTTGCTCTTTTCGTTGTTCTTCAAACCGCTCAAGAAGATTTTTTTGTTCATTCTTTTGCTCTTTTCGTTGTTCTCCAAATTTCTCAAGAAGATTTTTTTGTTCGTTCTTCTGCTCATTTCGTTGTTTTTCTGGGCAAGCAGCTGAGCCATCATATTGGTCGTGGCTAAGGTTGTACTTACTTGCTCTTCCGGCATTTCAATTTCAATTAGAAACGTGTCTGGATTTTCACCGTGTTGCCTTAAATCTTCCTATAGACAAATAATGAGGTCATTTTTCGTTCCAGCAGTAGGAAGACCTCGTCTGTTCAGTTCTGCCTTAAGTTCAACACAATTCAATGCATTCACAAATTTACCCATTTTGTTTCTATTTTTATTCTTATATTTTTGTATGTCACTTTTCACAAGCACCTTTCTTATTTGTTTACTTATTCACACACTTTATAAATGTTCACCATTAATTATTTGAATGCACAGATAACATAAGTTTTATTCCACTTTACTGACACCAATGTAATATTTTGCCAAGGGTTCGCCAGTAAAATTTATTTCTTTTATTCAAACTGAACAACAATTACTTTACAAAAATAAAACACTTTTTTTTCACTTCAAATACTTTACTTGTAATACTTTTATTATAATTATAAACAAGCACAACTCATAAATTTTAATTCACTATTTTACACCGATGTTTATTCGTTCACTTTCAAAATCAATTATGTCCGAGAAAAAGCTACTAGAATCTTCTAGGGGTTCGGGAATGTGCTGGAATGTACTTCTCCTCCACAAGTAGCTCAAATGCTTTCGACCAAATTCAATTATAGCAGTTCCATGGTTTGGGTATTGGATTGGATGCAAGTGGTTTAGGTATTGGATAATGATGAGAGTGGTTTAGGTATTGGATAAGAATAGATTAGCGCGCCCCAGTACTAATTGTTTTACAGAAGAACAAAAGATGTCGTTGTTTGCATAAATGGGCATATTCACCACAGTATCTAAGAGTATTTTATGACTTAACTTATCAAATGCATTGCTTAAGTCTGTAAATATACAATCTACTTGTAGTTTTTTCAAAAGCATCTATACAAAATGTCGTAAATTCTAGTAAATTTATAATGGTCAATTTTTTTTTTTTTAAACCATGTTGGCTTTCACATAAAACAGAAGTACAGTTCATAGAACATCACAGACAAGAGATTAAAATAGTTTGGGAATAACAGAAAGTTTAGCTATTGGGCGATATCTATAGTAACTAAATTCTTAGGGCCTTTTCTATAAGTTAGCTTTAGGAACGCATATTTCCATATAGCCGGAAATTTAGAACATTTCAAAGACTGATTAAAGAAAACAAAAAATATGACAAGTATGTTAGTATGAACAAATCAGTATAAATGATGGTAAACCGTCGCGTCAGGACCAGGACTAAGAATTTCATCGAGTTTTAAAATTTTGTCAAGTATTGATGCCTCTGAAATAGTTAGATTTATCAGACCAAAGTGTGCATATTCTTTAGTCACAGAAGTATTTGCAGCACTAGGCAACGGTTTACTTTTCTTCTTGACACGTGCAATGCCTACAGTCCTGTTAACACGGTCGCCGAAAAATGCATCTGCGTTTGAGTGCAACTTTCCTTTCCGATGTTGAATTTGGTAGTCGTATGTCTGAAGTCTCTCGATCCACCTAGCTGACCTTCGGGATTTTTGAAATTTAGAAGCGCACCATGATCTGTTCGAAGGAGGAACTTCTGCCCATAGATGTACTTATGGAAGTGCTTTGTTGCCAAAATCAAAGCTAGAAGTTCCCTTCTGGTCACGCAATAATTGCGCTCTGTCCTCGAGAGTACCTTACTGTAGTAGGCGACGACTTTTTCTTCTCCGTCATGGACAGTACAGCTCCAATTCCAACCTTACTGGCATCGGCGTTGATGATAATAGGGTTTCCAGGATTCGGATAGGTCAGCATAGATGCATTACACAAACGTAGCTTGAGTTCCTGAAAACTTTTCTCGCACTCACCTGACCAATTGAACGGCTTCTCTTTTTCAGTAAGTTGATGCAAGCTCTAAGCGATTCCAGGAAAGTCATTCAAAAAGCGCCAATAATATGTGGCTAGACCAAGAAAGCTACGGAGTTGGTGTTTATCCTGTGGTGTTGGCCAATTCTACACAGTGTCAACTTTTGTCGGATCAGTCTTTACTCCTTGGGATGAGATGATAAGTCCCGGGTATTTAAATCCGGTCTTGAAAAGCGTACAATTCTCTGGATATAATTTTAAGTATGTCTCTCGAAGCCTCTGAAGTACAGCCTTAAGTTTCTCACAATCCTCATCAAAAGTTTATCCATAGACGATGAAATCGTCCAAATATATAAGGCATGATTTCCAGGTAAGGCCTTGTAGAACACACTCCATCAGACGCTCAAATGTCACAGACCATTCCCGGTGGAGAAAGCTGTCTTCTCACGATCTTCTGGATGAATTTCTACCTGCCAGTAGCCACTCATTAAATCCAACGTCGAAAACCATTGAGCTCCTTCCATTGCATCCAAAGCATCGCTGATTCTGGGCAAAAGGTAGCTGTCTTTCTTTGTCACATCGTATAGCCTACAGCCCCACAAAACCGGGTGCTTCCGTCCTTCTTTTTAGCAAGAACATCTGGTGATGCCCAAGGGCTTTTGGAATTTTCGATTAGCCCATCTTTCTTCATTGTCGACATCATCTCTTCAACTTTGGCTTGTTTGGCTAGTGGGAGACGTCTTGCTGGTTGTCGAATCGGTCTTGCATCAACTGTGTCGATTCAGTATCCGTACGGGTACCATGTTGTTCTTTGGTTCTACAAGAGTCTTCCCTAAGATGATGTTTTGGGAAGATTGCTCAGACTCTGGTTCCACCATGAGGTATCAATGGCTACCTAAATCGCCCTCTAGTTTTAGTCCAACCAAACACTTCTGAAGAGGCACGCAAGCATATGTCTTCTTTGATGACAGTTCTAAGAGTCGAATAGTTTTCGTTGCCATAAACCATAGGAATCTCTACATTTTGGTACTTCAGCACTTGCTTACCAATATCCAGAATCAATCCGTGCTCTTTCATAAAGTCGATTCCAATTATGCACTCGTCACATATATCTGCTACCAAAAATAGATGCGAAAACTCTAGTTCTGCCAAACGGATTTTGAGACGAACTTCTCCATACACTCTTGCTGTCTCATTTGTCGTAATTTTCAGACCGTAGCTATTGGTGTTATGTAGCCATGTCATCTTGACCAAGTCACACCGGTGTCAATTGTAGCCACGGGTTTCTTACCATTTACTCTTGCGTCCACTGTCAGACTCTTATTGTTTCGTTTAGTCTGCGAGACTTGGATTGTGGTTCTGGGCCCATCGATACCAGGGCGAGCAGGAGCGTTGATGTTTTTGCTTACCTGTTCGCGGGTATTATTTCTGTATCCACAATTTTGACATGTGATTCTTCTTGGTGCGATCCGCGCTGGAGATGTCCCGTCTTGTTGCAATTCGAGCAGGTCCTTCTCGCTGACTTCTAAGGTATTCAGGTCTCTGGCAAGAACATTCCTCAACTTCAAGTTCTCTTACCCGATGAACTCCTAAGGAAGCCTGTTCTGATGCTTCCATAGTCAGAGCGAACGCTAATGCTTCAGAAAGAGTGCGCTTACCAGCAGTTCGAATTTCTCGCTGGAGGTTGATGTTTGAAACTGCACGGACAAAAGCCTCCGTTGCTAGCTGATTGGTAATTTCATCTCCTGCAGTCGGGTATGCTAAATGCGCCAACCGTTCAATGTCCACTTGGAGTTGTTGCAGACTTTCAGCTCTTTTCTGGACTCTGGTATTGAGTTGAGTTCTTGCATATGGTCATCACCAAAGCGTTTGTCAATGGCCTGAACAAGGGCACTGATTTTGCCGTTCTTGTCTGCTGGTAAGGTTTGCAATAATTCAGCAGAAGAACCTCTAAGTGCAAGCGTCAGGGCAATAAACTTGTCTTCGTCATCCCAGCCATTTGTTGTTGTGGCTGCCTCAAACTGTTTCTTGTAGATTGACCAAGAAGTTTTTCCATCAAAGGTTGGTGGATGCATTTCCTTTCTCCGTGGACAGTCGCCAGAACTTTCACAAACCTTTATCTTTTGAACTTTTTCTAACTCATTTCTAATGCTCTGTATTTTGTCTTTGAATTTTTCTTGAACATTCTCTAGCTTTTCCTCTATTTTTAAAAACTGTTTTTCGACACCTTCAACACGTTCGTCAAGAGCATCAAATTTGTTCTAAAATGCATCGAGCTTACCTTCGATGAGGTTTTTCTGTTCTTCTAGCAGGTTCTTTTGCTCTTTTCGTTGTTCTTCAAACCGCTCAAGAAGATTTTTTTGTTCATTCTTTTGCTCTTTTCGTTGTTCTCCAAATTTCTCAAGAAGATTTTTTTGTTCGTTCTTCTGCTCATTTCGTTGTTTTTCTGGGCAAGCAGCTGAGCCATCATATTGGTCGTGGCTAAGGTTGTACTTACTTGCTCTTCCGGCATTTCAATTTCAATTAGAAACGTGTCTGGATTTTCACCGTGTTGCCTTAAATCTTCCTATAGACAAATAATGAGGTCATTTTTCGTTCCAGCAGTAGGAAGACCTCGTCTGTTCAGTTCTGCCTTAAGTTCAACACAATTCAATGCATTCACAAATTTACCCATTTTGTTTCTATTTTTATTCTTATATTTTTGTATGTCACTTTTCACAAGCACCTTTCTTATTTGTTTACTTATTCACACACTTTATAAATGTTCACCATTAATTATTTGAATGCACAGATAACATAAGTTTTATTCCACTTTACTGACACCAATGTAATATTTTGCCAAGGGTTCGCCAGTAAAATTTATTTCTTTTATTCAAACTGAACAACAATTACTTTACAAAAATAAAACACCTTTTTTTCACTTCAAATACTTTACTTGTAATACTTTTATTATAATTATAAACAAGCACAACTCATAAATTTTAATTCACTATTTTACACCGATGTTTATTCGTTCACTTTCAAAATCAATTATGTCCGAGAAAAAGCTACTAGAATGTTCTAGGGGTTCGGGAATGTGCTGGAATGTACTTCTCCTCCACAAGTAGCTCAAATGCTTTCGACCAAATTCAATTATAGCAGTTCCATGGTTTGGGTATTGGATTGGATGCAAGTGGTTTAGGTATTGGATAATGATGAGAGTGGTTTAGGTATTGGATAAGAATAGATTAGCGCGCCCCAGTACTAATTTTTTCTGTTACAGAAGAACAAAAGATGTCGTTGTTTGCATAAATGGGCATATTCACCACAGTATCTAAGAGTATTTTATGACTTAACTTATCAAATGCATTGCTTAAGTCTGTAAATATACAATCTACTTGTAGTTTTTTCAAAAGCATCTATACAAAATGTCGTAAATTCTAGTAAATTTATAATGGTCAATTTTTTTTTTTAAACCATGTTGGCTTTCACATAAAACAGAAGTACAGTTCATAGAACATCACAGACAAGAGATTAAAACAGTTTGGGAATAACAGAAAGTTTAGCTATTGGGCGATATCTATAGTAACTAAATTCTTAGGGCCTTTTCTATAAGTTAGCTTTAGGAACGCATATTTCCATATAGCCGGAAATTTAGAACATTTCAAAGACTGATTAAAGAAAACAAAAAATATGACAAGTATGTTAGTATGAACAAATCAGTATAAATGATGGTAAACCGTCGCGTCAGGACCAGGACTAAGAATTTCATCGAGTTTTAAAATTTTGTCAAGTATTGATGCCTCTGAAATAGTTAGATTTATCAGACCAAAGTGTGCATATTCTTTAGTCACAGAAGTATTTGCAGCACTAGGCAACGGTTTACTTTTCTTCTTGACACGTGCAATGCCTACAGTCCTGTTAACACGGTCGCCGAGAGAATGCATCTGCGTTTGAGTGCAACTTTCCTTTCCGATGTTGAATTTGGTAGTCGTATGTCTGAAGTCTCTCGATCCACCTAGCTGACCTTCGGGATTTTTGAAATTCAGAAGCGCACCATGATCTGTTCGAAGGAGGAACTTCTGCCCATAGATGTACTTATGGAAGTGCTTTGTTGCCAAAATCAAAGCTAGAAGTTCCCTTCTGGTCACGCAATAATTGCGCTCTGTCCTCGAGAGTACCTTACTGTAGTAGGCGACGACTTTTTCTTCTCCGTCATGGACAGTACAGCTCCAATTCCAACCTTACTGGCATCGGCGTTGATGATAATAGGGTTTCCAGGATTCGGATAGGTCAGCATAGATGCATTACACAAACGTAGCTTGAGTTCCTGAAAACTTTTCTCGCACTCACCTGACCAATTGAACGGCTTCTCTTTTTCAGTAAGTTGATGCAAGCTCTAAGCGATTCCAGGACAGTCATTCAAAAAGCGCCAATAATATGTGGCTAGACCAAGAAAGCTACGGAGTTGGTGTTTATCCTGTGGTGTTGGCCAATTCTACACAGTGTCAACTTTTGTCGGATCAGTCTTTACTCCTTGGGATGAGATGATAAGTCCCGGGTATTTAAATCCGGTCTTGAAAAGCGTACAATTCTCTGGATATAATTTTAAGTATGTCTCTCGAAGCCTCTGAAGTACAGCCTTAAGTTTCTCACAATCCTCATCAAAAGTTTATCCATAGACGATGAAATCGTCCAAATATATAAGGCATGATTTCCAGGTAAGGCCTTGTAGAACACACTCCATCAGACGCTCAAATGTCACAGACCATTCCCGGTGGAGAAAGCTGTCTTCTCACGATCTTCTGGATGAATTTCTACCTGCCAGTAGCCACTCATTAAATCCAACGTCGAAAACCATTGAGCTCCTTCCATTGCATCCAAAGCATCGCTGATTCTGGGCAAAAGGTAGCTGTCTTTCTTTGTCACATCGTATAGCCTACAGCCCCACAAAACCGGGTGCTTCCGTCCTTCTTTTTAGCAAGAACATCTGGTGATGCCCAAGGGCTTTTGGAATTTTCGATTAGCCCATCTTTCTTCATTGTCGACATCATCTCTTCAACTTTGGCTTGTTTGGCTAGTGGGAGACGTCTTGCTGGTTGTCGAATCGGTCTTGCATCCACTGTGTCGATTCAATGCTGTACCAGTTGTGCTCGACCATACTTCCCACTTGGTGAAGAAAATATATCAGCGTACTAATGAAGAAGGCTTCCAGCAACACTATTCTGATGTTGACTTAGATTGGATGGCTTCAGAATTTTGGCTTTCATGGAGCTGAATTTTTCGGGGTCCATAGATTTGTCTGTGTTCATTTCTGTGATATTGGTTATTGTGGACACAGGTTCGCATTTTCCAATTACTTCTCCTTTCCTGAGCTTGACTTCGTACGGTTTGATGTTCAGTATCCGTACGGGTACCATGTTGTTCTTTGGTTCTACAAGAGTCTTCCCTAAGATGATGTTTTGGGAAGATTGCTCAGACTCTGGTTCCACCATGAGGTATCAATGGCTACCTAAATCGCCCTCTAGTTTTAGTCCAACCAAACACTTCTGAAGAGGCACGCAAGCATATGTCTTCTTTGATGACAGTTCTAAGAGTCGAATAGTTTTCGTTGCCATAAACCATAGGAATCTCTACATTTTGATACTTCAGCACTTGCTTACCAATATCCAGAATCAATCCGTGCTCTTTCATAAAGTCGATTCCAATTATGCACTCGTCACATATATCTGCTACCAAAAATAGATGCGAAAACTCTAGTTCTGCCAAACGGATTTTGAGACGAACTTCTCCATACACTCTTGCTGTCTCATTTGTCGTAATTTTCAGACCGTAGCTATTGGTGTTATGTAGCCATGTCATCTTGACCAAGTCACACCGGTGTCAATTGTAGCCACGGGTTTCTTACCATTTACTCTTGCGTCCACTGTCAGACTCTTATTGTTTCGTTTAGTCTGCGAGACTTGGATTGTGGTTCTGGGCCCATCGATACCAGGGCGAGCAGAAGTGTTGATGTTTTTGCTTACCTGTTCGCGGGTATTATTTCTGTATCCACAATTTTGACATGTGATTCTTCTTGGTGCGATCCGCAGTGGCGCTGGAGATGTCCCGTCTTGTTGCAATTCGAGCAGGTCCTTCTCGCTGACTTCTAAGGTATTCAGCTCTCTGGCAAGAACATTCCTCAACTTCAAGTTCTCTTACCCGATGAACTCCTAAGGAAGCCTGTTCTGATGCTTCCATAGTCAGAGCGAACGCTAATGCTTCAGAAAGAGTGCGCTTACCAGCAGTTCGAATTTCTCGCTGGAGGTTGATGTTTGAATCTGCACGGACAAAAGCCTCCGTTGCTAGCTGATTGGTAATTTCATCTCCTGCAGTCGGGTATGCTAAATGCGCCAACCGTTCAATGTCCACTTGGAGTTGTTGCAGACTTTTAGCTCTTTTCTGGACTCTGGTATTGAGTTGAGTTCTTGCATATGGTCATCACCAAAGCGTTTGTCAATGGCCTGAACAAGGGCACTGATTTTGCCGTTCTTGTCTGCTGGTAAGGTTCGCAATAACTCAGCAGAAGAACCTCTAAGTGCAAGCGTCAGGGCAATAAACTTGTCTTCGTCATCCCAGCCATTTGTTGTTGTGGCTGCCTCAAACTGTTTCTTGTAGATTGACCAAGAAGTTTTTCTATCAAAGGTTGGTGGATGCATTTCCTTTCTATAATCTTCCTGTAGATAAATAATGAGGTCATTTTTCGTTCCAGCAGTAGGAAGACCTCGTCTGTTCAGTTCTGCCTTAAGTTCAACACAATTCAATGCATTCACAAATTTACCCATTTTGTTTCTATTTTTATTCTTATATTTTTGTATGTCACTTTTCACAAGCACCTTTCTTATTTGTTTACTTATTCACACACTTTATAAATGTTCACCATTAATTATCTGAATGCACAGATAACATAAGTTTTATTCCACTTTACTGACACCAATGTAATATTTTGCCAAGGGTTCGCCAGTAAAACTTATTTCTTTTATTCAAACTGAACAACAATTACTTTACAAAAATAAAACACCTTTTTTTCACTTCAAATACTTTACTTGTAATACTTTTATTATAATTATAAACAAGCACAACTCATAAATTTTAATTCACTATTTTACACCGATGTTTATTCGTTCACTTTCAAAATCAATTATGTCCGAGAAAAAGCTACTAGAATGTTCTAGGGGTTCGGGAATGTGCTGGAATGTACTTCTCCTCCACAAGTAGCTCAAATGCTTTCGACCAAATTCAATTATAGCAGTTCCATGGTTATGGTAATTGGATTGGATGCAAGTGGTTTAGGTATTGGATAATGATGAGAGTGGTTTAGGTTTTGGATAAGATTAGATTAGCGCGCCCCAGTACTAATTTTTTCTGTTACAGAAGAACAAAAGATGTCGTTGTTTGCATAAATGGGCATATTCACCACAGTATCTAAGAGTATTTTATGACTTAACTTATGAAATGCATTGCTTAAATCTGTAAATATATAATCTACTCGTAGTTTTTTCAAAAGCATCTATACAAAATGTCGTAAATTCTAGTAAATTTGTAATGGTCAATTTTTTTTTTAAACCATGTTGGCTTTCACATAAAACAGAAGTACAGTTCATAGAACATCTCACAGACAAGAGATTAAAATAGTTTGGGAATAATAGAAAGTTTAGCTATTGGGCGATATCTATAGTAACTAAATTCTTAGGGCCTTTTTTATAAGTTAGCTTTAGGAACGCATATTTCCATATAGCCGGAAATTTAGAACATTTCAAAGACTGATTAAAGAAAACAAAAAATATGACAAGTATGTTAGTATGAACAAATCAGTATAAATGATGGTAAACCGTGGCGTCAGGACCAGGACTAAGACTTTCATCGAGTTTTAAAATTTTGTCAAGTATTGATGCCTCTGAAATAGTTAGATTTATCAGACCAAAGTGTGCATATTCTTTAGTCACAGAAGTATTTGCAGCACTAGGATCTGATGAACAAGCGGGTTCCTGTGCACTTTTGAAATATTCTGCAAACATATTTGAAATAACCTGTGAATAGTGACTAGTTTCATTTTTAAAGCTCATGCTTGCGGGGTAACCATCAGATTTTCTTTTACAGTCTACGTATTTCCAAAAATGTCGCGGATTTACTTTTAAATGGTTTTCTGTGTTTGCAATAAATTTAGCGTGAAGGCAATTGGAGTTGTTTTGTTAATAAACTCACTTCTAATTTCTAAATAGATTCCATAATCCTCCTCATTTCCGGTTCGATCAAACATAATCCAGGGCGTATTTCTTCTATTAACTTCCCATTGGAAGTTATTGTAATTGGTGCGATTTGTCGAATTGAAAATTTTGACATATCTTCACGTTTTGAGGTCTCTAGAATCAGAAGCCGTCGTTTTTAGCAAGATATATGTATGAGTAATATGATGTTCAAAAGGTTAGTTATATGCATTCAAGAGGACACAAGCGTCCACAGGTTTTTCTCAAAACCCACCTCTGTCTACCAACTCCTACTCTCACCTCCTAGTGGTGAACATCGGGTGTCTAGTACCTCAGCTGCAGACGGGGTTTAAATCCCTGTGGAAAGCTGTTGGGGACAGCCAACAAAAGAGGGGGGAGGAGTGTTCCCACTAAGGTACTTCTCCTTTCATCGAGGCGGCAGCGGACGAATTCTCTAGATGGAATCAACGGTGGCGTCTACAGTTCCAGTTAGGTTGAACTATTTAGTGAACACCTTATTTGGGCTAGTACGACATATTTGTAGCTCAGGCCTATAAGGATCGGTTTATCCGGCTCCCTACCCTTGGAGTTATACGAAGGGTCTGGTCCTCCGGGTCGGGGGTTGTGCGTCGGGGTAACTTCCCTACCACGTAAAAAAAAGTTGTTCCGAAACAACAACAAGCCTCGGATATGGATGATTTTAAAGTTGACGACCCCAGCAAACGAAACAAGGACAATGAACTTCGGATCTGAACGTGGAACGTCCTGTCTTTATACAGAACACGTGCAGCCGAACAATTAGTGGAGAACATGGACAGGCTAAAGGCTGACGTAACAGCCATCCAGGAAGTGCGATGGGATGGAGAGGGCATACGGAGACTGAAAACGTGTGACATCTACTACGGCGGGTGCTTGAAGGAACAGGGTCAGCGGCTCTTTGGTTGAGGTTTTGTGATAAGGGGAAGACTTAGGCAAGAAGTTTTGGGCTTCCGAAGTGTAAGCGAGCGCCTGGTCACAATCCGCATCAAAGGCAAATTTAAGAACATTTCGCTGATCTGTGTTCACGCCCCCCATGAAAGGAGAGAGGACTCAACCAAAGAAGCATTCTACGATCTCCTGGAGACAACGTATGATATGTGCCCGAAGTCCGACGTGAAGATCATTCTTGGTGACTTCAACGCAAGATTCGGAAAGGAGGGCATCTTTGGTTCGATAGTTGGAGGACACAGCCTACACGACGAAACTTCCGGCAACGGACACAGGCTGGCAGACTTTGCGGTGGGGCGAAATGTCATCATCTCAAGCACCTACTTTCCACACCTCAATATACACAAGGGGACTTGGCGGTCGCGTGATCAACTAACCGTCAACCAAATCGACCACGTTGCGATAGACGCGAGACATGCTTCCAGTATCTTGGACGTCCGAACTTTCCGAGGGGCCAACATTGACTCGGATCACTACCTGGTGGTAGCTAGACTACGTATACGGATATCCATGACGCGACAACGCAGAGCAGATGCTGTGAAAAGATTCAATGTCGAGAAGCTTAAATCGCGAGAGACCGCCAGAACTTTTGCAGACCACGCAACTCTTAATCTCTCAGGAGGTCCGCCACCAGCATCAAGTGCAGAGGACCAGTGGGAACACTGTCAACAAGCCATCAGAAGTGCCGCCTCTGATGTGCTGGGTTTCACTAGGCGAATACAACGAAACCCCTGGTTCGATGAAGAGTGCCGGCTAGCGCATGCAGCTAAGGACGAGGCCTACCAGGCAATGCTGCAGACTCGAACAAGAGCTGCTGAGAGTGGCCCGGGAGCTCTACGGGCTGAAACGAAAAGAGGAACGCGGACTTCTCAGGAGGAAAAAGAGAGAGCACGGGAAGCGGGCGGTAGAGTCTATTGAGGGTTGTAGCGGTAGGGGAGATGTTCGAAAATTTTATCAGAGGGTGAAGCGATCCACCCAAGGATTCAAGGCTAGAACGGAAGCCTGCCGAGATGAGAGTGGGAATATGGTAGTAGACACACAGTCAGTGCTGAGGATCTGGAAAGAACACTTCTCTAGACTGCTTAATGGCGAAGACAGCCAAGATGCCGCTAATAGGCAGAACGCTCCATTCAACTTGGACGATGATGGCCAAGAGTTCCGTCCATCCGACCTAACCGAAGTGCGGCTGGCGATATCCAAGTTTAAGTCGTACAAGGCTGCAGGTGCGGATGGCTTACAAGCCGAACTATTTAAATCAGCGGGAGATGAATTGGCTAGGAGCATACACCAGCTCATCTGCAAAATTTGGTCGCAGGAAAGTAAGCCCGATGAATGGAACCTCGGCATAGTGTGCCCCATCCATAAAAAGGGAGATGTTCTGAAATTTACAAACTACAGAGGAATTAGTCTCCTAAACATCGCTTATAAAATCTTGTTGGCCATCCTGTGTTACCGCTTAAAACCTTTTGTCAACGATCTGATCGGCCCCTATCAGTGTGGTTTTAGGCCAGGCAATCGATCAAATGTTCACACTCCGACAGATTTTAGAAAAATCCCGGGAATTCCAGATCGATACACACCACCTTTTTATCGATTTTAAAGTCGCGTATGATAGCGTAAAAAGGGACTCTACCGCCTGTGCAGGATGAGGATCGAGAAATCTCGCTGCTCCGTCAAAATTGGTAAGAACACCACCGATTACTTTGATGTTGAGAAAGGATTGAGGCAAGGCGACGCGTTATCATGCAACCTATTCAACATCGTTCTTGAAGCCATTGTACGCAACGCACATGTCAACACCAGCGGTACAATCTATCAAAAGTCCGTTCCATTGCTTGCATATGCGGATGACATAGACATTGTCGGCAGAACGAAGCGAGCTGTGGCAGGGGCATTTGCGAGCATTGAATCGGAGGCGGCTAAAATGGGATTGGCGGTTAATGAGGACAAGACGAAGTATATGCTGTCATCGAGAGAGGAATCTCAACATCGTCGACTCGGGCAAAATATCACGATGGACAGATATTACTTCGAAGTTGTCAAGGACTTTGTCTACCTAGGCTCCACTATTACATCGCAGAACGACATCAGTGCAGAGATCAAGCGAAGATTTACTCTTTCTTCGGTCTAAGAAGGCATTTAAGTAATAAGGCCCTCTCTCAGAGAACCAAGGAGACTTTATACAAGACCCTAATCATCCCGGTCCTGCTTTTTGGGTCAGAAGCATGGACACTGAAAGATTCGGATAAAAATCTGCTAGGGTGCTTTGAGAGGAAGATTCTTCGTGTGATTTTCGGTCCAGTGTGTATCGAAGGAGTATGGAGGAGAAGATTCAACGACGAGCTATACGGGCTATACAGCGACGTTGACCTGGTCAAAAAGCTGAAAATACAGCGGCTGAGATGGCTGGGGCACGTGGAGCGTTTGACTCTAATTACAATAACAAGCTATACCAATTTGAAATTCGCATTTAACGCGCATATTTTTAGAATGGTTAGCCACTAAGATATTCATGCATTTTTTTATACCGGAGATGATTTAACTGTCGCAAAAATTATTTTTTTTCACATTTTGCATTGCAAATCAAAGTTAAATAATTTTGTTCTCTAAGAAGTCCAACAGTTATTACGATTTTTTTTCTACTAATGTTCTGCCACAAATAATGTTAAGGATTTGTACGAAAAAAAAACGGTGGAATTCATTCACTCGTAGTCGTGGTATTCAAAAATGAATGCACTGAAAAAAATGCATGTATCTTTTCTTGCGGTTGGGAAAGAACTTTTTATATCAGGTTTCAGGACGGCCATAAACTCTACTATGAGGCATTTCAGGGTTATCCATTCTTTACGGGGCACCCTGTATGTACCCAGTAGGAAATTTCAAAAAAATGCTTGAAGGAATCACCAGCTCATGAGCTACACCCCATGAATTTGGTATGTAAACATCGGTGAATTTAACATGGGGCTGTCATAGGCGGTCACCAAGTGATTTTCTAAGTGAATATTAACCAGTGAAATCACGAAGTAGGGGTTACTAGTTTATTCATAAGTGAATAATATGTGATGAAAAATATAATGAATGTTAAGCTGTGAAATCACTCGATAACTTAGAGTTGCTTATTCACCAGGTGAAAAATGGCATGAATAATCACCCATTAATTCACTTTGTTAATGTAGCTTGTCTTATCTTATCTGAATTTTATTTGATGAAAAAACCCATGAATATTTACCAGTGATATCGCTAGATACACGTAGATACACGTAAGTAGAAGTTTCTTGTTCATCAAACAGTTACCCTTAGATGAAAAATGTCGTTTATGTATAATCAGTTATGCTGATCTTAACATTTATTTACCGAATGTTATAGAAATCACAGCATGAAGATACTGTGAATTTTATTATTCACTCCAACACTCCAACTAAACATAGAAGAGCCAATTAAGATCACAAACTCATGACACTGTGTATTTCTGTCCATCATGGAAATCATCATATTTCTGAAGGCAGGAAGAGGAAGGGCAATGTTTATAATCAAAACCCAAAACCAAGCACCGCAGTCCAAAAGAGTTCACAAACTCATGACAATGAACATTACTATGCATCGTCGGACCAACCATATGCGCAAGATGTACAAATGCACAGGGCGCAAAATTCTGGGGGCGCATTACCAGGAGCAAGAAAATGTAATCTGATCTGGCGCAAAACAAATTTGTACTGCCATTTGCATTTTAAGATGTTCAAAAGGGTAGTTATGTGCATTCAAGAGGACACAAGCGTCCACAGGTTTTTCTCAAAATCCACCTCTGTCTACCAACTCCTACTCTCACCTCCACGTGGTGAACATCGGGTGTCTAGTACCTCAGCTGGAGACGGGGTTTAAATCCCCGTGGAAAGCTGTTGGGGACAGCCAACGAGAGAGGGGGGGAGGAGTGTTCCCACTAAGGCACTTCTCCTTTCATCGAGGCGGCAGCGGACGAATTCTCTAGATGGAATCAACGGTGGCGTCTACAGTTCCAGTTAGGTTGAACTACTTAGTGAACACCTTATATGGGCTACTACGACATATTTGTAGCTCAGGCCTATAAGGAGCGGTTTATCCGGCTCCCTACCCTTGGAGTTATACGAAGGGTCTGGTCCTCCGGGTCGGGGGTTGTGCGTCGGGGTAACTTCCCTACCACGTAAAAAAAAGTTGTTCCGAAACAACAACAAGCCTCGGATATGGATGATTTTAAAGTTGACGACCCCAGCAAACGAAACAAGGACAATGAATTTCGGATCTGCACGTGGAACGTCCTGTCCTTATACAGAACACGTGCAGCCGAACAATTAGTGGAGAACCTGGACAGGCTAAAGGCTGACGTAACAGCCATCCAGGAAGTGCGATGGGATGGAGAGGGCGTACGGAGACTGAAAACGTGTGACATCTACTACGGCGGGTGCTTGAAGGAACAGGGTCAGCGGCTCTTGGGTTGTGGTTTTGTGATAAGGGGAAGACTTAGGCAAGAAGTCTTGGGCTTCCGAAGTGTAAGCGAGCGCCTGGTCACAATCCGCATCAAAGGCAAATTTAAGAACATTTCGCTGATTTGTGTTCACGCCCCCCATGAAAGGAGAGAAGACTCAACCAAAGAAGCATTCTACGATCTCTTGGAGACAACGTATGATATGTGCCCGAAGTACGACGTGAAGATCATTCTTGGTGACTTCAACGCAAGATTCGGAAAGGAGGGCATCTTTGGTTCGATAGTCGGAGGACACAGCCTACACGACGAAACTTCCGGCAACGGACACAGGCTGGCAGACTTTGCGGCGGGGCGAAATGTCATCATCTCAAGCACCTACTTCCCACACCTCAATATACACAAGGGGACCTGGCGGTCGCGTGATCAAGTAACCGTCAACCAAATCGACCACGTTGCGATAGACGCGAGACATGCTTCCAGTATCTTGGACGTCCGAACGTTCCGAGGGGCCAACATTGACTCGGATCACTACCTGGTGGTAGCTAGACTACGTATGCGGATATCCATGACGCGACAACGCAGAGCAGATGCTGTGAAAAGATTCGATGTCGAGAAGCTTAAATCGCAAGAGACTGCCAGAACTTTTGCAGACCACGTAACTCTTAATCTCTCAGGAGGTCCGCTACCAGCATCAAGTGCAGAGGACCAGTGGGAACACTGTCAACAAGCCATTAGAAGTGCCGCCTCTGATGTGCTGGGTTTCACTAGGCGAATACAACGAAACCCCTGGTTCGATGAGGAGTGCCGGCTAGCGCATGCAGCTAAGGACGAGGCCTACCAGGCAATGCTGCAGACTCGAACAAGAGCTGCTGAGAGAGTGGCCCGGGAGCTCTACGGGCTGAAACGAAAAGAGGAACGCCGACTTCTCAGGAGGAAAAAGAGAGAGCACGAGAAGCGGGCGGTAGAGTCTATTGAGGGTTGTAGCGGTAGGGGAGATGTTCGAAAATTTTATCAGAGGGTGAAGCGATCCACCCAAGGATTCAAGGCTAGAACGGAAGCCTGCCGAGATGAGAGTGGGAATATGGTAGTAGACACACAGTCAGTGCTGAGGATCTGGAAATAACACTTCTCTAGACTGCTTAATGGCGAAGACAGCCAAGATGCCGCTAATAGGCAGAACGCTCCATTCAACTTGGACGATGATGGCCAAGAGTTCCGTCCACCCGAACTAACCGAAGTTCGGCTGGCGATATCCAAACTTAAGTCGTACAAGGCTGCAGGTGCGGATGGCTTACAAGCCGAACTATTTAAATCAGCGGGAGATGAATTGGCTAGGAGCATACACCAGCTCATCTGCAAAATTTGGTCGGAGGAAAGTATGCCCGATGAATGGAACCTCGGTATAGTGTGCCCCATCCATAAAAAGGGAGATGTTCTGATATGTACCAACTACAGAGGAATTAGTCTCCTAAACGTCGCTTATAAAATCTTGTCGGCCATCCTGTGTGACCGCTTAAAACCTTTTGTCAACGATCTGATCGGCCCTTATCAGTGCGGTTTTAGGCCAGGCAAGTCAACCGTCGATCAAATGTTCACACTCCGACAGATTTTAGAAAAATCCCGGGAATTCCAGATCGATACACACCACCTTTTTATCGATTTTAAAGTCGCGTATGATAGCGTGAAAAGGGACGAATTATACAGAGCCATGTCGAGTCTCGGCATCCCTGCCAAACTCGTCCGCTTGTGCAGGATGACGATGGAGAAATCTCGCTGCTCCGTCAAAATTGGTAAGAACACCACCGATTCCTTTGATGTTGAGAAAGGATTGAGGCAAGGCGACGCGTTATCATGCAACCTATTCAACATCGTTCTTGAAGCCATTGTACGCAACGCACATGTCAACACCAGCGGTACAATCTATCAAAAGTCCGTTCAATTGCTTGCATATGCGGATGACATAGACATTGTCGGCAGAACGAAGCGAGCTGTAGCAGGGGCATTTGCGAGCATTGAATCGGAGGCGGCTAGAATGGGATTGGCGGTTAATGAGGACAAGACGAAGTATATGCTGTCATCGAGAGAGGAATCTCAACATCGTCGACTCGGGCAAAATATCACGATGGACAGATATAACTTCGAAGTTGTCAAGGACTTTGTCTACCTGGGCTCCACTATTACATCGCAGAATGACATCAGTGCAGAGATCAAGCGAAGAATTACTCTTGCCAACCGCTGTTTCTTCGGTCTAAGAAGGCATTTAAGTAGTAAGGCCCTCTCTCAGAGAACCAAGGAGACTTTATACAAAACCCTTATCATCCCGGTCCTGCTTTATGGGTCAGAAGCATGGACACTGAAAGATTCGGATAAAAATCTGCTAGGGTGCTTTGAGAGGAAGATTCTTCGTGTGATTTTCGGTCCGGTGTGTATCGAAGGAGTATGGAGGAGAAGATTCAACGACGAGCTATACGGGCTATACAGCGACGTTGACCTGGTCAAAAAGCTGAAAATACAGCGGCTTAGATGGCTGGGGCACGTGGAGCGTATGGACAGCAACGCACCTGCCCGACGAGTCTTCGAATCCAACCCCGATGGGGTACGCAGCAGAGGAAGAACCCGTAACAGGTGGCGCAATCAAGTGAATGACGACATCAAAGCACTCGGTGTGCGCAACTGGAAGCGGCTAGCTAGGGACAGAGCTGGCTGGAGGGGCTTGTTAGTTGAGGCCGAAGCCCATCCTGGGCTGTGAGCGCCATCAAAAGTAAGTAAGTATTTGCATTTTAACCTCAAACATTCTTCAAATAATCCCAAAATAACATCCATCGGAACTTTTCAAGTAAAATTTACTTAAGATATCGTAGAATTAAAAATCCCACTAGACGCATGCAAGTTCAATCCTACCTACCTACCTAATTTCCAAATATTTCACCCTGTTCGTACAAAAGAAAAAAAATCTGAACACAAAAAAGTTCCATGCCACCTCATATGTGCAAGTTATGTTATCACTTAACAAGTCCAAAGAACTACATACAAATGATGAAGATAACTTTTGCTGATAATACAAATTCTTTATTAAACTATAAATAAAAGATCATAATGACATCCTGATGTCATTTCAAATTTCTCATTCGATAAACAATTTTTTAAAACCACTTATCATGAAGTGCCATTTATGGAACTTCATTGGTAAACAAAGATAAATTAAAATATCGATGAAGATTTGTTAGCTTTAAACTTCCTCTTCAACTGACAGAAAAACACCCCCCATAGAACGGTCAACTTATTCTCATCATATGTCTGTTCATATCTTATTCTCATTCAATGTACACATGAGTATATGTATATTTAAAGTATCTATAAGACTGAAGATCATTTTATGTATCTTTAGGTATTTTTCAAATTGAAGAAATTAAATAAAGCCAGTTGGTGTTTGGACCTCCTAAAGAAAGAAAGATTCCTCCTTTTTATTTAAAAGACAATTTTAATAAAACTTCTTGCAAGTATAAAAGGTAAACTTTTTAATTATTGCAAAATAAAACTGGCGACGAGGATGGGATAGGATATGTACAGAGATCCTATATCCCCATATTAAAATTGTGTTGTTTTATTATAATAAAAATTAATAAAAAAAAAAAATAAAGTGCAAAAAAAAAACACGGATGACCAAATAAGAATTTTAATACAGAGTGCAAATGTTTTCCGCATTAGAAAAAAAAAAATATAAAAACAAAGTTAAAAATGTTACCCTTATTTGAAATTTTGAAAGTGGCAAGAAGCCTACCTTCATTTAGTGGAACAACCGAATATTCCATATCAAATTACTTGAGAGATGTGCAATCGGTATTATCCTTGACTGCTGAGGAAAATCAAGCAACAGTTAAAATGATCTTGCTGAATAAAATACAAGGAAAAGCTCTAAGGACAGTCGAGCAACTATAAATCAACCAACATGGGATGAAATCTTGCTGACACTGAGACAGGAATTTGGAGTCAACAAATCGTATTTTAAATAAAGAGGAGAAGCCATGAATATAAGTGCAAAAAATATTGAAGAACTTCATTACAAATTAAATAAAATATCAAATATGACGAATTCAAAATATAATTTAGAGATTGTAAAGCATGAAACTTATAGTCCAGTTTTTAATGAACAACTTTTGTTTAATATTTGTATAAATTACCTTCCTTTTCATATTAAAACACTCTTGTTACAAAATGACATTAAAGCAATAAATGCAGCAAAAAAATATTTTATAGAAAATGATTTGATGAGTGACATTGTTTTAAAAAATGGTAGATCCAATAATAGACCTTTTGTTTCCCAAAATAATGCAGTCAACTTTAGAAGCCCAAACGGTCAAGAAAGACGCAATGAATTTAGAACGAACAATAACAATTTAGGAAACCCTAGGAATTTTAACGGACAACAAAGACAAAATGATTTTAGAATGAACAACAACCCAGGAAACTTTAGGAATTTTTCCAACCAGTAGCTATATAATAACTTTAGAACAAATAACAACTCAGGAAATTTCAGAAATTTTGAAGGACAGGACTTATGTAACAACTTTAGACAAAATTCGGGAAATATAAGAAACTTTGTTCCGAGAAACCAAGCTCCTCAAATAAATGAACCTATGGATATCGATAATATTTAGATCCATGAAAAATTTCAACAACAGCCTCAAAATGTAGATTACCCTTGATTGTATTGACCTTCAATAATACTCAAATTAAATGCCTCATAGATACCGGAGCAGCAACAACAATAGGAGACTTTAATATTTTTAGAAAACTAGGTAACTTTCAAAATCTATATAAACCAATAATTTTGAATACACTCACAGGTCCAATCAAAATAACTCTAGAAGTTATAGTTTATTTACCATAAGAATTTAATGACCCAACAAAAGCAATGTCTGTAAAGATTACAAATCTCAGTAATAAACCATTCGACTGTATTATTGGAAATAATTTGTTACTCCCTCTGAAAGCATTAATCGATTATGATACGAATGAAATAATTGTAATTGGTTCCAGAATTAAAATCGATACTGGATTGGGCAACACAATTGAATTTAAGCAAATACACATTTTAGAAAAAAATAATTTTGAAATAGAAAATCTTTTAAACAAAGATCTAAATAACTTAGAGAAAAACCAACTTGAACTGTTCTTAAGAAAAAATAGGAAAACTTTTTACCAAGATGGACAACACTTGACAGCTTCAAATTGTGTCAAACATAAAATTATTACCAGTTCAAATAAACCAGTATATTCTAGGGTATACCGTTACCCACAAACTCATGAAAAAGAAATTGAAAGACAAATAAGTGAAATGTTAAGACAAGGTATAATAAAACCAAGTAAACTCACCCTTGTGGATTGTAGAAAAGAAATTAGATAATTCACAGGAAAAAAAATGGCGTGTCGTAATTGATTATAGAAAACTTAACGAATTGACTATAAAATAAATAAATCGGGTGGCACAACGGCTCATGAAGAACCAGGGCCTAGTGACTAACAACTCGCAACCATTCCTTTGTGCGCCTTTCGACCGGAATGGAAGGGACCTACAATTTTATGCCGAATCCGAACGGCTAGACGAAAAGCACTTATTCGTGACAAGTGATACTCTTGGAGGATTTGTCAATTCCTCGCAAGAGGCAGTAGCCCTGAAAAAAAACTTTTTTGTTTTTAGGTGGACGAGGCTGGGAAGCGATCCCAGACCTCCAGCGTGACAGTCGAACGCACTAACCATTACGCTACGGGCTACTACTAACGAGTTGACTATAGACGACAAATACCCTATTCCAAATATGGAATCCCTTTTTGATAAACTAGGTCGTTCACTATACTTTTCGACTTTGGATTTAGCCAAAGGTTTTCACCAAATTTTAATAGATGAAAACAATATAGAGAAGACTGCATTTTCTACTCCTATGGGCCATTTCGAATTTATCCGAATGCCTTTTGGGTTATAAAATGCACCCGCTACTTTTCAGTGGATGATGAATTACGTTTTGAGCGAATTCATTAACAAAATTGTGTAATTTATATGGACGACATACTTGTATTCTCAACTTCATTAGAAGAACATTTTGAAAGTCTTAATCGTATTTTTCGTAAATTAAATGAGTATAATTTAAAAGTACAATTCGACAAATGTTGTTTTCTATCAAGAGAAACCAAATTCTTAGGACATGTCATTACTAATCAAGGGATAAAACCAAACCCTAACAAAATCCATACAATTAATAACATTCAGTTACCAAAAACAGTGAAAGAAATAAAATCTTTTCTTGGATTAACTGGGTTTTATCGAAAATTTATTAAGAACTATTCTATGATTGCAAGCCCGATAATTCACTATTTAAAGTAAAATACGAAACATAATACTAACTATGAAGATTATATCGAATCATTAAACAAATTAAAACGATTAATTACAAATCCTCCTATATTAGCATTTCCCAACTTTAATGTTAATTTTACGTTGACAACGGACGCTAGTAATTTGGCCTTAGGAGCTGATTTAAGTCAGAAAGGAAAACCCATCTAATTTGCAAGCCGTTCTCTAAATGGACATGTAAAAAACTATCATACTCTTGAAAAATAATTGTTGGCCATCGTTTGGCCTATTAAATATTTTAGGCCATACCTTTATTATAAAAAATTTACCGTCCAAACGGATCACAAACCACTTAAATGGTTACATTCTTTAAAAGAACCAAACAGCCGAATAATAAGGTGGAAAATAATGTTAAAAGAATATGAATTTGACATTGAATATTTCAAAGGAAAGGATTACAAAGTAGCTGATTATTTAAGTAGAATCGAAAATCAAGATATCACGCAAAAGCCTTTATTTGAAATAGACAGTGAGAATGAAACAGTCCATACAAGTAGAGAAGACCAACTTGAGCATTTTTACATAAGTGAATGCATTGTAAATAAGTACAAAAGACAAATAAGACTTATGAAATCAAAAGATAAGAACATCAAAATACTTCACAAAAAATATAAAATCATATTTATCACAGAAACGGATTTTAAAAACGAACATTACTTAAATGATTTGCTTCGACAAAATTTAACAAAAGGAACAATCGGTATTTACTCTGAAATTGAAAAATATAATTTTATACAAACGAAAATAATACAATTATTTGGTAATGATAGAAATTTAAAATTTATAAAATGTACCAAATTAGCAATCGATCTTTTCGAAATTATAGAAAAAAACTCATAAAAGTACCAATCATAGAGGTATTTTAGAAAATTATGAGGAAATAAAACACTTTTTCTTTACCCCAAATTTAATAAAATATATTAGCCGATTTATTAATAGTTTTCAGCTTTGTAACGAAAATAAATACGATAGGAAACCCGTTAAGAAATATTTCAATCATACCGAAACACCTGATAAACCAAATATGATAGTTCATATCGACGTTTTTTACATACATACAAAATACTTTCTTACTACGATTGACAGGTTCTGAAAATTAGGTTCCGTTCACAGAATCTTAGATAGAAACGTACAAACAATAAAACTTAAATTACAGGAGCGAATAGCATTATTAGGTAAACCACACCTTCTTATAACTCAAGTTATTGTAGAATTAAAAATCCCACTAGACCCATGCAAGTTCAATCCTACCTACCTAATTTCCAAATATTTCACCCTGTTCTGTTCGTACAAAAGAAAAAAATCTCAACACAAAAAAAATCCATGGCACCTCATATGTGCAAGATTTATTTCATGCACATTGAGTCCCAAAATTAATTTAGAGAATATGACAACGAAATATACTTATTCAAACTGAATCGTGTGGGATAGAACGTGCAGGGGTGCAGGTTTTGTTTTATGCACCGTACCTCTGTATGTGTCTTCTCATCTACGAAAAAAAACAACAAAAAAAGGTCTCCGAAAAAGTGATCAGGTAGAGGAAGAGGTTGTTGTGCTACCTACTACTACGAAAGTCAATGCATGTGCAAGTTTTTTTTTTTTTTTACACACTGAGTATCGAAACTAACATGGGAAAATATTTTTTAAAAAAAACTTACTTTTATACGGCATCAAATGGGTCAGAGAATGCAGGTTTTCTTATTGCACACTACTGTGCCACAGGAGATGGAAATTTTAATAGAATGGAAAGGGTTAAGTTGGTTAAGATTACATAAATAGCTATCAGTTTTTAATAGAAGTGACGTATTCTGTGAAAGTGTTTATGGTAAAAAAAAACCTTCGGGACAGAATTTACAAAAAGGTGAAGGCTTGTTGAGACCGAAAACAAAGAACAGAGTAAAAATTTCGCAAAATTTTTAAAACGCAGATGGGGAAAATGTAAGTATTAAAATAAAACGCTTATCCCTGACTCACTGACTGTATATAGTCTAGGAAAGATAGGAAATTTAATATGGCCAACCGGGGACAAATTAATTCACAAAATTTTATTGCTGGTATCGTCGCAGAATTTTATCCTCAACAACATATCCAAAGTCCTCCAAAATTCCCGAATTGGTTTTTTGTATAGACGCATTTTAAGACCTGGAGAGGGGAGGGAGGCAGGAGTTTTTCAAGCTGAAAAATTTGTTGTAATACAATCTAAACATATGACACATGTTCTTAGGGTGCTTTTCAACGCTGATTCCAAAACTGAAAAGATACATGTATCCCGTGGAAAGTTAATGTCATTTTTATGGAATGATCACTTTTTTAAAAGTACAACAAGTATTATATTATTATAAAACCATTTTCAAATAATCGGATTATAATGAAATTTAGCATAAATGTTTCATTTGGCATGTCTACTAAGAATCAAAAGGTCCCCAAAAATATCGGTGGTGAAAGGCTGTTTTTTTTGAGGGCGAGATGTTAGTGCGTCATTATTACCATAACATCTGTGAATAAGTTATGGCATTGATGAAATTTGCAAAAAATATTAAATATATCATGGTTTCCAAGTGTCAAAAGAGTCCAGTAAAATAACCTGATCCAAAGAGTTTTTTTTAGAGAGTTTATGTTTGACCTGCCCCATACGGAGCAAAATGTTAGGTCTTACGAAAAATTGTACTTTCGTGTAATCGAGAAAGTACATATGACATACGATATATGATTTAATGGTATTTTTAACGCCGAATCTAATAAAAGAAAAACCAATATGATACAAGCACCCTAAAAAAAGTTAGATTAATTTTGAAGCAGAAATTACTGTTCTTTCTGTTTAGTAGTAGCCCGTAGCGTAATGGTTAGTGCGTTCGACTGTCACGCTGGAGGTCTGGGATCGCTTCCCAGCCTCTTCCACCTTAAAACTAAACCGTTTTTTTTTTTCAGGGCTACTGCCTCTTGCGAGGAATTGATAAATCCTCCAAGAGTATCACTTGTCACGAATAAGTGCTTTTCGTCTAGCCGTTCGGATTCGGCATAAAATTGTAGGTCCCTTCCATTCCTGTCGATAGGCGCACACAGGAATGGTTGCGGGTTGTTAGTCACTAGGCCCTGGTTCTTCATGAGCCGTTGTGCCACGCGATTTATTTTATTCTGTTAAGCAGGTCAAACATTACACCCCCAAAAAAACATACTGGTCCTTACATATTTGTACGGACTCTTTTGATCCTTGGGTGCACATATAAATTTAATATTTTTAGCAAAGTTCATAAGTGTCGGAATTTGTTAATGGATGTTACGGTAATAATCACTCACTTGCATCTCTTCGTCAAAAAAGTACCCTTTAAACACAGTTATTTTTGGGGACTGTTTTGATTCTTGGTAAGCATGCCAAATGAAACATTTATATCAAATTTCATAATATTCCATCATTTTAAAATGGTTTTGGGTAATATATATATATATATATAAGTGATCATTCCATTAAAAATGACATTAACTTTCCACAGGATACATGTATTTTTTTCATATATGGTCTCTTTAGAATCAGCCTTGAAAAGCACCCTAAAAATATGTGTCATATGATTAGATTGTATCACAACAAATTTTTCAGCTTGACAAACTCCCGCCTTCCTCCCCTCTACACCTCTTAAAATGAGCCTATACAAAAAGCCAATGCGGGAATTTTGGGGTACTTTGGATATATTGTTGAGGATAAAATTTAAGTGTCGATACCAGCAATAAAATTTCATGAATTAATTTGTCCCTGGTCCGATCCTATCTTTCTTAGACTAATAACGCTGCAATGCGATTTTACAAAAAAAAAACTTTTTGTTCCAAAAAAAATTAACTTTTTTACAAAAAAAAATTTAACTTTTTTACAAAAGAAGATTACTTTTTTACAAAAAAAAAAATTTTTTTAGAAAAATAAAATTACTTTTTTACAAAAAAAAAAAATAAAAATTAACTTTTTTACAAAAAAAAAATAAAATTTTTTACAAACAAAAATTAGCTTTTTTACAATAAAAAGTTTAAAAATTTACTGAAGTTCCTATTAATTTTGTATATGTATGTATATTTTTTTATATTATTTTATTTTTAAATTAATTAATTTATTTTTTTTAAATGATGTTTATATATTTTTTATTGTATATATATATATTTGTATTAAATTTTGTTTTTAATTTATCTACTATTTTTTTTTTTGTAAATATGTACTTTTATTACATTTGATACATACTATTATATATGTATGTAAACATATTTGTTTGTTACTGAGGATTAGGCCTACCGGGGATACCCTAATAAAAAACGCATTGAAAATCTACCTCCTGGGTAATGTTGAAAAGGCGTATGCATGTGTATCAGTGTATGTGTGAAAATATAAACAGGGGCGCTTTCGACAAATCTTGCACAGGGCGCAAGTTTGGCTGAGGCCGGCCCTGCAGGGAAGACATAAACGAGCACTTTAAAACAGTAGACTTTAACCAACAAAACATTATTACCCATATGAAGAAACAAATTCAAATAAATAACGAGATGCAGCATTATTTGAATAGCATTAGATCTGTTATTGAATCCTTAAAAGAAAATTTTAGTAAATCTAAATACATTGATGAAAATTTTCGAATGACAAAATATAAAAAAAAAAAAATAAATCGGGTGGCACAACGGCTCATGAAGAACCAGGGCCTAGTGACTAATAACTCGCAACCATCCCTGTGTGCGCCTTTCGACAGGAATAGAAGGGACCTACAATTTAATGCCGAATCCGAACGGCTAGACGAGAAGCACTTATTCGTGACAAGTGATACTCTTGGAGGATTTGTCAATTCCTCGCAAGAGGCAGTAACCCTGAAAAAAAACTTTTTAGTTTTTAGGTGGACGAGGCTGGGAAGCGATCCCAGACCTCCAGCGTGACAGTCGAACGCACTAACCATTACGCTACGGGCTACTACAAAATATAATACCTTTTTATTGATTATAAACCAAGTTAAAGATAAAATAGAAAGAATACAAGACAATATCATGATGTCAAAGAATAACGTTATGACAAGATTTTTTCTGACAAACAAAGAAATAGATTTCTATAATATTGATGGTTTAGAATTGAAATATTTAAAATGTAATTAAGGAACACTTAAAGAAGACGTTATCTTATTTCTTGTACTCATTCCAAATTTTATGAAAAATGAATTGAAAACAAATATTGTAATTCCGATACCAAACAAAGATTTTATGCAATTAAATATAGATATAACGAGAACTGTAACAAATAATAACATTATTTATGAAGTCAAAGAAGACAATTATATGCCAAAAATGAAAACCGTTGATACATGTATGTATATCCAACATAATAAAAAATAATAATTATGAAACTTGTAAAATCAGGAAATTCAAGAATAAATCATTCAAGAAATTAATATTGGAAATTTATTGTTAATAAACGTAAATACAACTTATAGCAACACATATTTCAAAATATATTTTTCTTTTAAATTCTTAACTATTAAATTAATTTTGATAAAATATTAAGCCCTTCTGGCAAAACTATTTAATGAATTACTTAAATTTAACTATCTGGCAATGCCATTCCAAAATGTCAAATGTAAAAGCTCTATATTTGTAAACAAGAAAAAGCTTTATCGAATGTGTATAAATAGCTAGTTCAAAATTAAATAAAGTCACTTTTCAGTCGATCTTCTAATTGATGACATTTCGGTGGAGCACCTCCGCCTCTAAAATCAGCTAAAAAGAAAAACAAAGATAGTAGTTCAAAAGTTAACAAGTCGTTTGTACATTTTATTTATTTTTGGAACATTTTTCTCTAAAAGACTGCGTGACCCAGGACCTCTGCTTTCTGCCTATCTACATCCTATCCGATTATTCTTCTTCACGCAGTACGGTAGAGTTATTTTCAGCCTCTGCAACACAGAAAAATAATTGACTGCACAACAACAAAAACTAAAATCCTCTCTCTCCCCTCTACATTGGCGCCCAACGTGGGGCCAGAGTTTTAGAGAAATAAAACGGAAAAAGAACACAAATTATTCAATCGCACAGCAACGATATGGCTACTCCTACCTGAACCACGTTTACGGAGGAGCAAGTTAACAAATTGTTAGCTACTGTGATGTCAAGTACAACTCGCAACGGCAGTCTTAGCAGCTGCAGTAGTCGGTTTTGCCACAATTGAATACAGGGCATCAAATCCGAAATAAAAACTTGGAAAGATGTTGTCACTGCTTTACGATGCGCGTATGGACCTGAAAAGCCAGCATTCAGAATTTACCAGGAAATTTTAGAAAATAAAAAAAAATTTAAGGAAAGCTCTGACGATTTTATTCGCAAAAGAGCCTTACTTTCTTAATTGCCAGTTCCACAACCTACAGAAACAATGATGGTAGATATGGTGTATGGTCTGTTACATTTAACTATCCGCGACCGCACAACTCGCGACGCAGTTAAAAACTTTCAACAGCTTATCGACAAAGCCAGAACAGTTGAGCAAAGCATGGCTGAAAAGTATACAGCACGACTTCCAAAAGCTGACGATGAAGCTAACAACAAAAAAAAAAGATGTAATTTCTGTAACCACTTAGGACACACAGCAGCCGAATGCCGAAAAAAAAACAAAAAGCAGACCAAGATATCCAGACGAGATCTCTTGCAGGCATTTTCTGCTATAAATGCAAAGCTTCTGGGTATCTTCGATCAAATTGTCCAACGTGCAAAGAATTGACAAAAGGTTTACAAACTTTTTCATTTAATTTGATAAAAAACACCATATCGGTAATGATTTGCCAACCATTCGCATTATGTCACATGGCGAGAATGGGATAGCCTACATTGACACAGCAGATCGAACAAGTGTTGCCGGTCAACATCTTTTCGAATATCTTTTACGAAACGGCACGAAATTCCGACAGCTTGATGCGGATGTTACACTAGCTGATGGAAGCATTCAGCGTAGTGAAATCTGTATGACAGAAACTTCAATTATTTTTGGAAATCGACTTCGATCCGTAACTTTTGTTGCTCTACCCAAGGCAAAGGAGAACCGCACTCTCATTGAAATTGATTTTTTGGAAGAAAACGGTGTAGTACTGAACTTAGGACAAAGATGGTGGTATTTCCAAGATAATCCAAAGAAGACATTTGATTTTTATGATACGTCGAATCATGTGGTTTCACCATTAACTGAGTTACGACAAGAGGTTGAAAATCATAATCAATGGCTTACAAAAATACAACCGATTTCACCTCTTCAACGAACTCCAAAAACCCAAAATACAACACCACCCAACACGACCAATATTTCAAACTCGATTTTTAGTCCAAAAACACCTCTGCACGTGGTATCTTTTGACGCAAACAATGAAGCTTACGTTCCTAGACCCTGGAATTCCGAAGGAACCATGAAACAATTCCAAACTAATGATTATTCACCTAAATCTATCAACACAATTTTTAACGATTCTCTGTGTGGTGAATTTTCACCAGAAAAAAACAAAAACGAACTCTTTCCTCAAAAACCAACGCGATCATCTAAGAAAATGGATGTGGAAGATTATTTCTTGGAAATTATGGCAATAACCAAGAAAAGGAAGAACTAAACAATACTCTGTTCCAACATTCGTCGCTGTTCGAAGAGCTAGAAGAACCAACGCCGTACATAGAACAAAAGATAAATACAAGAGATCAGCCACCATTTGCTACAACACCGTACAGACTTTCCTTCACACGTAAGCAACAATTAAAAGATGAACTTCAAAAAATGCTGTCAAAGGGAATTGTGGAAGAATGTGAGTCACCATGGGCAGCGCCAGTAGTGTTGGTACCCAAGAAAGATGGAGGAGTACGTGTCTGCATTGACTATCATGGACTTAACAAAATTACAATTCCCGACCATTACCCAAGGATTGATGATACAATTCACTCAACAAAAAGTACCAAATATATTACAACGCTAGATTTTCAATCTGGAAACTACCAGATAAAAGTTGCCCAACAAGATATTGGAAAAACTGCCTTTATAACACCCTTTCGAATATACTGTTTTAATCGAATGCCATTCGGACTCCGAAATGCCCCAGCAACTTTCATGCGACTCATGGATAAATTTCGCTCTGGACTCAATATTGATAAAGGTTAACAGACAGAAAACAAGAATTTGTTGTAGTTGCGTCAAGTATCTCGGACATCTGATAACCAGTAGAGGCATAGAAGTAGATCCTGATAAAACTATTGTCATTTCTTCAAGACCGGAACCAAGGAATCTTAAGGAAGTACTGTCTTTTATACGAACTTGTTCTTGGTACAGACATTTTGTCGAAAATTGTGCTGGTATAGCGAAGCCCCTCACCAACCTTACCCAGAAAAACACTATTTGGAAATGGGGAAAACAAGAGCAAGGCGCATTTGAACAACTCAAAACAATGCTAACAACAGCACTTCTATTACAACAAGTTTGCGAAGACAAACCAATTATTTTAAAAACGGATGCTAGCAGCTATGCCATAGGTGCAGTATTGGTCTAGGGGGAGAAAGCTGAAGAGCATCCTATAGAATATATCTCAAGACTCCTAACGCAGGCCGAACAAAATTATTCAACCACAGAAAGAGAAGTCTTGGCAATTATCTGGGCTGTAAATAAATTCCGTGGATACATAGAAGGAACCAAATTCGTACTTTTAACTGATCACCAACCTCTAAAATGGTTATAAAAATAAAAATAAATCGGGTGGCACAACGGCTCATGAAGAACCAGGGCCTAGTGACTAACAACTCGCAACCATTCCTGTGTGCGCCTGTCGACAGGAATGGAAGGGACCTACAATTTTAGGTCGAACGGCTAGACGAGAAGCACTTATTCGTGACAAGTGATACTCTTGGAGGATTTGTCAATTCCTCGCAAGAGGCAGTAGCCCTGAAAAAAACTTTTTAGTTTTTAGGTGGACGAGGCTGGGAAGCGAACCCAGACCTCCAGCGTGAAAGTTGAACGCACTAACCATTACGCTACGGGCTACTACTAAGATGGTTAATGACCCTTAAATCTCCAACGGGTAGATTGGCCAGATGGGCATTACAGCTCCAACCATACAATGTCGACATACAATATACGCCAAGAAACACTAATAAAGTAGCTAATATGTTATCGATACCATCATGTCAAGCCAACGAACATATCAGTGAATCCTGTGAAATCTGCAACATGAAGATTGATATTCCAGCTAGAGAGGCTAGTGAAATTCGCCAAACACAACTCGAAGATGATGAATTAAAATCAATAATAGATTCTTTTGAAGATAACAATGAAAATTTACCTCGCTGGACAGCTAGAGGCTATATCATGAATAGCGGTGTTCTCTACAGATTTTCAGCAGAGTCTGATTCCGAGGTTGCACAACTGGTTGTCCCACTTCAAGAACGCGCAGATATCTTAAAATCTCACCACGATGATGCCACTGCTGGACAATATGGTATTGAACACAATATAAAGGGTGATTTTTAAAGAGCTTGAGAACTTTTTTTAAAAAAAAAACGCATAAAATTTGCAAAATCTCATCGATTCTTTATTTGAAACGTTAGATTGGTTCATGACATTTACTTTTTGAAGATAATTTCATTTAAATGTTGACCGCGGCTGCGTCTTAGGTGGTCCATTCGGAAAATCCAATTTTGGGTAACTTTTTCGAGCATTTCGGCCGGAATAGCCCGAATTTCTTCGGAAATGTTGTCTTCCAAAGCTGGAATAGTTGCTGGCTTATTTGTGTAGACTTTAGACTTGACGTAGCCCCACAAAAAATAGTCTAAAGGCGTCAAATCGCATGATCTTGGTGGCCAACTTACCGGTCCATTCCTTGAGATGAATTGTTCTCCGAAGTTTTCCCTCAAAATGGCCATAGAATCGCGAGCTGTGTGGCATGTAGCGCCATCTTGTTGAAACCACATGTCAACCAAGTTCAGTTCTTCCATTTTTGGCAACAAAAAGTTTGTTAGCATTGAACGATAGCGATCGCCATTCACCGTAACGTTGCGTCCAACAGCATCTTTGAAAAAATACGGTCCAATGATTCCACCAGCGTACAAACCACACCAAACAGTGCATTTTTCGGGATGCATGGGCAGTTCTTGAACGGCTTCTGGTTGCTCTTCACTCCAAATGCGGCAATTTTGTTTATTTACGTAGCCATTCAACCAGAAATGAGCCTCATCGCTGAACAAAATTTGTCGATAAAAAAGCGGATTTTCTGCCAACTTTTCTAGGGCCCATTCACTGAAAATTCGACGTTGTGGCAGATCGTTCGGCTTCAGTTCTTGCACGAGCTGTATTTTATACGGTTTTACACCAAGATCTTTGCGTAAAATCTTCCATGTGGTCGAATAACACAAACCCAATTGCTGCGAACGGCGACGAATCGACATTTCACGGTCTTCAGCAACACTCTCAGAAACAGACGCAATATTCTCTTCTGTACGCACTGTACGCATTCGTGTGGTTGGTTTAATGTCCAATAAAGTAAACTGAGTGCGAAACTTGGTCACAATCGCATTAATTGTTTGCTCACTTGGTCGATTATGTAGACCATAAATCGGACGTAAAGCGCGAAACACATTTCGAACCGAACACTGATTTTGGTAATAAAATTCAATGATTTGCAAGCGTTGCTCGTTAGTAAGTCTATTCATGATGAAATGTCAAAGCATACTGAGCATCTTTCTCTTTGACACCATGTCTGAAATCCCGCGTGATCTGTCAAATACTAATGCATGAAAATCCTAACCTCAAAAAAATCACCCGTTATCAAAGATTGCATCAAGATACTTTTGGCCGAGAATGAGAACTGACATAACCAAACACATTGGAACCTGTTTAGCGTGCCAAAGATATAAGCCCAGCAACCTTAAACCAATTGTATTATTGCAAACTATACCGAGCAACCAAAGATTTGAGGTTACCGCCGTCGATCTGTTCGGACCTTTACCAAAAACACAGGATGGTTATCAATGGATTATTATCATCGAAGATATCACCAGTAGATGGACAGAAGTTTTCCCGCTTAATGAAGCAACATCACTAAACTGCGCTCTTGTATTACTAGATGAGATTTTCCTTAGATTTGGTATACCTAGACGGATTATATTTGACAATGGTGTCCAATTTTTTTTCGCTTTAATGCAGCAACTACTCCATTGTTTGGGAATTCAACAAACCCTTACACCTGTCTACCACAATCCAATCCTGTTGAAAGGAGAAATCGGGACATGAAGAGTCAACTTGCTATCCTGGTCGGAAATAACCACACAACAAGGGGCAGATCATTTGCCATCTATTCGTTTCGCTATGAATACTACTAAATTTCAAAGCACTGGATATACAGCTGCATATCTAACTTTTGGTCGAGAATTTCGAACCATAGACGAAGTCACAAATAATATACGACCTATAGAAGATGCTGAAAATTACATTCAACAAATTACAAAAAAAACTAACAGAGCTGTCTACCGTATTACAAAATGCAAAAGAAAAATCAGAATATACTCAAGATCAAAACAAAGCCTAAGTCGATACAAAAAGACGTCCACAAACTGAGATTCGAGAAGGAAATGAGGTTCTGGTTACCACGCACGTACTGAGTCAACCTTCGAAGAACTTAACATAAAAGTTTGTCCCAAAACGAGACGGCCCATTTGTGGTTCTCAGTAAAATCAGATCTTCCGCTTTCAAGATTGCCAATAAAGATGATCTTATACTTCCGGTTGTCACTTATCATTGGTCTGCCTTAACGAAACTTAAACAAGATGAAAAGACCACAGCTGAACCTGTAAGAAGATTGCGCAGAAGAGGACGCCCCAAAAAGCACTGTCACCTCGTCGAGACGACTAAAGTTCCAGAGGGGGAGACTGTTGCAACACATATTTCAAAATATATTTTTTTCTTTTAAATTCTTTACTATTAAATTAATTTTGATATATATTAAGCCCTTCTGGCAATACTATTTGATGAATTACTTAAATTTAACTATCTGGCAATGCCGTTCCAAAATGTCAAATGTAAAAGCTCTATATTTGTAAACAAGAAAAAGCTTTATCGAATGTGTATAAATATTTACTATTCAGTCGATCTTCTAACTGATGACATTTCGGTGGAGCACCTCCGCCTCTGAAATCAGCTAAAAAGAAAAACAAAGATAGTTGTTCAAAAGTAAACACGTCGTTTGTACATTTTATTTATTTTTGGAACATTTTTCTCTAAAAGACTGCGTGACCCAGGACCTCTGCTTCCTGCCTATTTTTTTTTTTTTTTTTTATTAAGCGCGTGCAAAAAGGGTTGTGACTACCCTTAAGATGATATACACAGCACGAGCGATTAGGTAGATTGGAGGGGATTTAAAAGGAGATACCGATGCACATTGGTTTTGAACGTCTGTAGATCACAATGGGAGGGGAAAATTGAGCTGGGTAGAGCATTCCACATTCGAGTAGTGCGACTAAAGAAAGAATCTCTGTACTTAACAGTACGTCCGAAATTGGGCTCAAGGGTAAACTGATGGGCATTCCTAGAAGCGCGAGTATTACGGTTGAATTGTTTAAGGGGAGGAATGCAACTGGCTATTTCACTAGAGCATTGTTTATGGAAATAACGGTAAAATAACGAAAGACATGAAACATTTCGACGGTGCTCAAGAGATGAGAATGTTTCCGTTATAGTTCTTTCACCTATCATTTTAAGAGCTCTCTTTTCAATTCTATCCAATAAACTCAAGTAGGTTATTGGAGCACCTGCCCTGCCTATCTACATCCTATCCGATCATTCTTTTTCATGCAGTACGGTAGAGTTATTTTCAGCCTCTGCAACACAGAAAAATAATTGACTCCACAACAACAAAAACTAAAATCCTCTCTCTCCCCTCTACAAACAGTCTTTAATAAGTGCAATAATTTTACATACCCAGTTGTAGGTAATTACTTAATAAAAACAGATAAATGTGAAATCGAAATTGACAATTATAATATAAAACGCATTGAAAGTAAAACAAATGTAATTATACCAAACTTAAATATATTATCAAACAATTTGACAGAAGTTTTGCCTGTTTTTAATTTTAATAATCTGAATGAAATACACGAATTTTTATATAAAAAAGAGATAAACCATAAGTACTATCTAACATGCTTTTATTGTTTTTATCATATTATACATAGTTATAAAACATATTATAAAATTTAGAGAAATTCGAAGGGACTTGAATATTAAGGAGGGGTAAGTTATGTTACCACTTAACAAGTTCAAAGAACTACATATAAATGATGAAGATAATAAAACGACCATAAAAAACAAAAACTTTTGCTGATAATACAAATTCTTTATTAAACAATAAATAAAAGATCATAATGGCATCCTGTCATTTCAAATTTCTCATCCGATAAACAATTTCTTAAAATCACTTATCATGAAGTGTCATTTATGGAACTTAATTGGTAAACAAAGATAAATTAAAATATCGATGAAGAGTGGTTTACTTTAAACTTCCTCTTCAACCGAAAATAAATATAGGCCTGTCGAAATGGTTGCATGTAGTTGGCCCACCAACTATTGAGTTGAGCAAAACTGTTAATTGCAATCGATTGAACATCGTTTGTCTACGTTTTTACAAGTTTTAGATTCGTTTGTTAACTCACCGTTTATTTTATAAGGCCACTTCAAATAAATTTACGGAGTTTGGCCCACGAACTATAATGCTCGAAAAATCTGGAAATGCAGTTCGATAGATAATCGTTTATCTATGTTTGTCTTTTTTTTTTTCGTTTTTATACGTCCCAAATCTTTTTGAAAGAAAAATTTTTTTTACCAAATTTTATTAAAATTTTAAAACATATGCATTTGTTTGTCTCTTTTTTATAATGATTTTTCATCGTGTTATGTTTTTTAATTTGTATTTATTTCTATTTTTAATTAATTATTACTTTTTTTGGGACATGTGGCTGGCCCACCAACTATAACCCTCGAAAAATCTAAAAACGCAGTTCGATAGAAAATCGTTTGTCTTTTTTTTTCGTTTGTATACGTCCCAATTTTTTTTTTAATTTGTATTTATTTCTATTTTTATTAATTATATATTAATTATATGGAGCATGTACATAGTTGACCCACCAACTATAACGCTCAAAAAATCTAAAAACGCAGTTCGATAGAAAATCGTTTGTCTACGTCCCAAATTTTTTGAAGTTAATGAACAAGTACCTATAGAATTAGAACTATTTTTGTTTGCTTTTTTTAAATTATTTTAACTGAATAAATAATGCTCAAGGTGTAACTTAAGTCTTTTTAAATGCAGCCTAAATGCAGGACACTCCTTAAAAAAAATAGAAAAAAAAGAATAAAGTCTTTATTATCGCAATTTCGCATACAAGTTGAAACTGTGGATACCCAAAAGCGAATGCTGTTAGTGGGCTAACTGCATGTCCCAAAAAAACTAATAATGAATTAAAAATAGAAATAAATACAAATTAAAAAAATTAACACGATGAAAAATCATAATAAAAAAGAGACAAACGAGTGCATATCTTTTAAAATTTTAATAAAATTTGGTTAAATTTTTTTTTGTCAAACAAAATTTGGGACAAATACAAACGAAAAAAAAACACAAACGTAGACAAACGATTTTCTATCGAACTGCGTTTTTCGAGCGTTATAGTTGGTGAGCCAACTACATGTCCCAAAAAAAGTAATAATTAATTAAAAATAGAAATAAATACAAATTAAAAAAATTAACATTATGAAAAAGCATTATATAAAAGAGACAAACGAATGCAAATGTTTAAAAATTTTAATAAAATTTGGTTAAAAAAAAAAATATTGTCAACAAAAATTTGGGACGTATACAAACGAAAAAAAAGACTAACATAGACAGACGATTTTCTATCGAACTGCGTTTTTGGATTTTTCGAGCGTTACAGTTGGTGGGCCAACTACATGCTCCATATAATTAATATATAATTAAAAATAGAAATAAATACAAATTAAAAAAATTAGTACGATAAAAAATCATTATAAAAAATAGACAAGCGAATGCATATGTTTTAAAATTTTAATACAATTTACTAAAAAAAAAAAATTTTTTGTTGTCAAAAAAATTTGGGACGTATACAAACGAAAACAAAAAAAGACAAACATAGACAAACGATTATCTATCGAACTGCATTTCCAGATTTTTCGAGCGTTATAGTTGGTGGGCCAAACTCCGTAAATTTATTTGAAGTGGCTATATAAAAAGAAACGGTGAGTGTACAAACAAATCTAAAACTTAATAGAAATAGAAATAAATACAAATTAAAAAAATTAGTACGATAAAAAATCATTATAAAAAATAGACAAGCGAATGCATATGTTTTAAAATTTTAATACAATTTACTAAAAAAAAAAAATTTTTGTTGTCAAAAAAATTTGGGACGTATACAAACGAAAACAAAAAAAGACAAACATAGACAAACGATTATCTATCGAACTGCATTTCCAGATTTTTCGAGCGTTATAGTTGGTGGGCCAAACTCCGTAAATTTATTTGAAGTGGCTATATAAAAAGAAACGGTGAGTGTACAAACAAATCTAAAACTTGTACAAACGTAGACAAACGATGTACAAACGATTGCAATTAACAATTTTGCTCAACTCAATAGTTGGTGGGCCAACTACATGCAAGCGTCGAAATGTAATTTTTAATTACAAAAATTAAATAGTGGATTTTTTTCTTTTAATCGTTAGAGGGGTTCATATAGAGTGTCCAGTACGGTTTTCGACCGTCTAGCTCTTTTGCGTTAGCCGCCATTTTGAATTTTCGGAAAATCGGTTTTTGTTAAACAACTCGTTTATTTCCAACTTTACACTAAAAATGCGCTGACCTAAAGTTGTTTAGAATTTAATTATACAACTTTGGTGAAAACAATATTTGTCTAAGATTGATAGTTTTTGATATAATCCGAAAATCAAGTTATCCGAACTAAGACTGGAATTCGTGTCCGCATCACCGCTGGGTTTTTAAGTTTATATTCCTAGTTTTTATTTTAGTTTTTTTATTTTTTTTTTCTAGATTTACAATCAGGATTATTCTTTTATTTTTTGAAGTTGGACTACACTTACTTCATAATTTTCGTTTAAGGTGGAATGTGTGTGGAATGTAAGGCAAATTGTGGGAAAATATGTGGATGTCGCAAATCCGGGCTGAAATGTTCTGTTTTATGCCAAACCTGCAGTGGAGAGACTTGTGAAATTATAACCGAAATTCGAGATCTACTCGATGATATAACCCGTGTTTTTTTGGCATTCTATAAATAGTACAGTAGAAAATTACCAAAAAAACGCTTTATTGCACTTGATATTTCAAAAGCGTTTGATAGAGTTTGGCACCAAGCTCTCTTATCGAAAATGCGCGCATTTGGTTTCGATGAACCTCTTCTTCGTTGGATTAGAAATTACCTTTCGGACCGTTCAATACAAGTCGTATTGGACGGTTTCAAGTCTGAAATCCACAAAATAAATGCTGGTGTGCCCCAGGGCTCCGTTTTGTCTCCGACTCTCTTCCTTATTTTTGTAAATGATCTTTTGTCTGAAACTTCTAATCCATAAAACTGTTTTGCTAACGATAGTACCCTCAGTTTCTCATATTCGTTTACAGATTCTCATCCATGTCCTTCGGATGTGGAACTTGAACGGCAGCGTATGATAAGCTCACTAAATCCTGATCTCGACAGCATTGTCCAATGGGGAATCAAAAACCGCGTAGAATTTAATGCTTCTAAAACTCAATGTTGTCTCCTGTCGTTAAAGCGAAACCCACCCCCAATGCCGCTATCCATGAGCGGCACTTGCATCGAGGAAACCGAACAGCTCTCAGTTCTCGGTATGTGTGTCACAGACCACATTTTGTGGAATGACCACATATTTGATGTCGCCAAAAACGCTGCTAAGTGTTTCGGTTTTCTCCGTAGATGCAAGAAGTTTTTTTCCCCTTCTGATCTGGCTGTGATCTACAAAGCCTTTATTCGTCCAAAACTTGAGTACAATTCTCATGTTTGGGCAGGAGCTCCAAGAACTCACTTGAGTTTGTTGGACAGAATTCAAAAGAGAGCTTTAAAAATGATAGGCGAAAGATCTATAACAGAAACAATTACATCTCTCGAACACCGCCGTAATGTTTCGTGTCTTTCTCTATTTTATCGCTATTATTATAATCAGTGTTCTAGTGAAATAGCCAGTTGCATTCCCCCCCTTAAAAAATTCAACCGTAATACTCGCGCTTCTAGGAATGCCCATCAGTTCACCCTCGAGCCCAACTTCGGACGTACTGTAATGTACAGAGATTCTTTCTTCAGTCGCACCACACGAATGTGGAATGCTTTACCTGACTCGACTTTCCCCTCCCATTTCGATGTGCAAACGTTTAAAACCAATGTGCATCGGTATCTCCTTCTAAGTCCTCTCCTACTTACCTAATCGCTCGTGCTGTGTTAAAAACATTTTAAGGGTAGCCATAACCCCTTTTGCGCGCGTGGAATATACAAAAAAAAAAAATCCTCAGTAGCCTGGTTTTTGTATTTCAAAATTGGTTTAACTGAAAGAACACCTGTCAGAATATTAAAAAAAATATATAGTATTTGTGAGAATCAGAAGCAGTCAAAATTAACTTCACGAAAAAACTAATAGTAACCAACATTTGAGAATGAAATCACCAAAAATCCATTCGAGACTCGGAAAACTATCCGCAGTATGATCCTACTTTATCTTTTATCGGCAGTATACATACTGCCGTACTTATTTAAACACAAATTTTGAAGTGAGTGCGGGTCCATCTTCAAAAAAATAAACTAAAAACAAAAAATCAAAAATCAAAAAACAAAACAAAGAAAAAATTCCTATTTATAATCTGTGGACTAGGCCACATTAAAAAAAAAACGTGCCTGAACCTCTACCCATGCGGTGGTGTGGAAAAGAGTTCAAGGGTTAGTTCGGACAACTTGATTTTCAACTGAAGTCGAAAATTATCAATTTTAATCAAGAGTAATTACAAATAAGTCACAAAAAGCTAGTTCATAAATGATTTGTTTAACAAAAACCAACTTGCTTTAAATTCAAGAAGGCGGCCAAAGTAGAAGAGATTGGAGGTCGAATTTTTTTATTTAGACTCATTACGGCCCCTTAATTATTTTATCCTTTTGTTTTTATACCAAAAGTATCCTTTATTGCGGATAAACTATAAATAACCGATCGGAATCACAATTTCCGGTTTATATCGAAAACTATCAATCTTAGACAAAAAATTGTTTTCACCAAAGTTGTTTGTAGATAATTAAATTTTAAACAACTTTAGTTCAGGGCAGTTTTAGTAAAAAGTTGAAAATAAACGAGTTATTTAACAAAAACCGATTTTCCGAAAATTCAAAATGGCGGCTAACGCAAAAGAGCTAGGCGGTCGAAAACCGTACTGAACACTCTTTATGAACCCCTCTAACGATTAAAGAAAAAAATCCACTATTTAATTTTTGTAATTTCAGCACTTATTTTTGTTTAATTCGACTGGGCTAATAATCAATGCACAGAAAAACATCCCCCATAGAACTGTTGGAACATGAACGGTCAGCTTATTCTCATCATATGTATATTCATATCTTATTCTCATTCTATGTACACATGAGTATATGTATCATTAAAGTATCTTTAAGATTGAAGATCACGCTATGTATCTTAAAGTATTTTTAATATTGAAGGAATTAAATAAAGTCAGTTGGTGTTTGGACCTCCTCAAGAAAGAAAGATTCCTCCTTTTTATTTAAAAGACAATTTTAATAAAACTTCTTGCAAGTATAAGGCCTAGTTCACACGAGATTACACCGCACGTTTTTTTATCGTATTCGGGTTTTACCGAACAAACAGCGGGGTATTCACATGGCAGTTTTTGATTCGATTAAAAATCGAAAAGCTGCCGGATAAATAAGAATGTACAGCATAATGAAGTGGAAACGCTTCATAATCGTATTATTCGTCATCTGGAGCGTAGCAAAACTTCTAATCTGAAAATGCTATTTAAAAATTATAGAAAGAAATAATTTGAAATGAAATATACTGTGTTAATTTCTGTCCTTTATATTTAATAAAACTTTCGTTTACAACCGAAACAATTAATTTTAAATACATTAATTATCGTAGTGTATTAATGTTGATTAATTTAATGTCGTTATTATAATACTTTTTTCATTTTGATGTAAAGGCTAGTAATATTGTTTCGACTATAAATTCTTGTGTTATATTTCAAGAAAAATATAAAAACAAATTTGTTTTGGAATCGTAAAGAAAAATCTATAAAAATCCTATTTAAAAGCAGAAGGCTAGTAGGTATGTTAAAAACAATGTTTAAGGCCATGTTACAGTTCTTTTGAACGAAAAAAAAATTAGTGGTGAGATTTTTTTTTTCGGAAATAAAACATCTGGGGTGAAACGAAAAATATCTTCTTTTTTTTCCCCACAAAATAGGTTTTTGTTGCACCAAAGAAACAAATAAAAATGTAATGTCTATATTCGCTAAAGAGTCGGCCGCCATATTTATATAAAATCGTTAGATAACTCATTTCTTTACAAAAGATTTTACAACACTGACCACACAAAATTCCTATGAATTTTGAAAATTTTCCAATTTAAATGGCGACTTGAATTTTAACGGAGAAAGAGTGAATAAAATATATTGATTACTGAATCATACAAATAGAAGTTAAGACCTCGATACCATCATCGGGCTATGAATATGTTAACTTAAAGCGGGCCATGCATAGCACACTTCTGACAATATTTTTCTGGGTACATAAATTCAAAAAGAGAGCAAAAACGTGGGTCAACCTCACTGATTTTGGCGGATTAACTGAGGTTCAATAAAGAATTCAAGCATTTAATAAACTGAACTATAGTCGAACTAAAGATAATCCGCAAAAATCGGTGGGTTAAAATCTTGAGCCAGTGTTTAACCACGGTTTAAATGTTTTATTTGACATAACATAAAATAATATGGTAGGGTATAGTATTTGATTTAATAAATATCCCAAAAATTTCCTTTTGTTGTTTTCCATTGGGTTCATTCACTCATTCTGAAATCTAGTGGAACAGTATAATTCATACAACTCATTTTTGATCCTTTGTCTAATTCAAAATATATTTGAATCGATTGAAATTTATATGATTTAAATTCCCCAACAGTTATAAAACCACAACATTTGTAGAGGAGCATAATCATGTATACTTTTTTTTAAATTGTTAAATTTTTCATCAAATTTTGAATTTACCCACATACATTTGTGTGAATTTTTTTTCTCGAGATTTTAACCTTTATTTCAATCAAAATCCATTTTTTTTTTGTAAAAAATTGATATAACCAATATAAGCGCCGCACCTGGTGAAATAATCATAAAACATTTGTTGACATTATTTTAGAGGTGACATAGACTAATATACCTGGTAAGTTTTGTCTCAATATTTAACAAAATCTCATCAACTTTTAAATTTAAAGTTTCGAAAATCAAATTGATTTTCCACTTAATCACATTTTTAGTATGAAGTTTTTCAAAATTTTACAATAATTTTTAAATATAAATTTAGATCACGATTTCCCGATTAATTATTTATCTCATTCATAAAGATCTATTAAGTATTAATCAAGTTTCAAGCCTCAAAAGGTGGCTTAATCGGGTTTATTTCATAATTTAATTATTTTTTTAAAATAAAAATCAATTTTGCACCTACTGTTTTCCCCGTTAGATTTAAAAATATGAAACCACTGACATATTTGTAGAGCTATAGACCTACAATAATTTGTTTTTGGAAATTTTGAAAATGTTCATCAAGTTTTGAATTTAGAAGAGCAAATATAAAGTTCACGGGACATTTACACACCCTTTTAGTATGAATTGTTGGACCCCTTCCCAAAAATGTTCATACACGAACTAAGCCATATTTGTAGGCTTTTTTTAGAGATCTGACCAGTACAAATGAAGTTGGGATTTTTGAAAAGGAAAAAAGCCGATTGGAAATAATAATTTTTTTATTCAGATAACTGTGCTTCCCCACTGGTGAGTGATGGTTGGCAATGGACAAATAAATCAATTCGGTTGTTTTTTTTTCGGTTGTTTTTTTTTCGGTTTTTCGATTATTTTAAATTTAAGATTGTGAAGCTTGTGTAGCTCGTACATTATCAAATGAGGTATCACAATAATCGCTGTATTATTGACTTGTGGTATAAGAGAAAACTAAATCTATCGATGATCGCAATCAATAGTTATTATCCAATATGTGAAAACTTTGTAATACATTAATTTTCCCCCTCCACGCATCCCATTTTTTTACCAAATATTTGAATCAATAGTCTCAATCACACATACACATTCCAGACTTCTTAGCCAACCCCATCAAAAGATAAAATTCAATAAACCCTTTATTAGGTTGATTTTCATATTTGGTAAAAACGTGTGGTTTTCTACCGTGTAAATGACATGATATAAATCTATGATCCACGAGAGGTGAATACGTCGACAAGGACGTCGGGTTTTCGATCAACGTGCTTAGATGAAAACGTTTTTCTGCATAAAAATCATCGTGTGAACAGTTCTATGTAAATGTATTGGCCACTGCGCATTTGTCCGGGTGTATACAGCTAAAAAACGTGCGGTATAATCTCGTGTGAACTGGACCTACCTCTGTATGCATGAATGAAAGAATACAAGATTACGACACTTCCTACGTTTTTGGAGACAAAACGTAACAGATGTGACAGCCAAGAAAATTTGTATAGAGATGATTTTTTGTTCGCGAATTATTGTATGTTTAATATAGATATTCATTCTAAAAACACAAAAAATATTACCGACAAATGTTTTTAATTGTTATTCAATTGTTTTAAATTATGTTAATAGTCAAAATATGAAGCAAAAATAGAGAGTGCGATCAAAAAATTCAAATATCAGATATATTCCATTCTTGAATTATTATTTTTATTGTTGTTTAAATATCATCAAAATATAGCCCACAACATTAAAAAAAATTAATGGTAACAAATCCCTTTAATAACAAGTTTAAGTAACTTAAAGTTTTCGCACCCCTATATCTTATACAAATTATACCAAAGTTTAGTCTTTTTTGTTGTTGAAAATGTTTGCGTGTTGAAAATTACAATAACAAAGCGAAAAATCCGAAGTGTCGTAATCTTGTATTCTTTCATTCATGCTCTGTATGTTACTTCTCATCAACGAAAAAAAACAACAACAAAAATTTTCTCCGAAAAAAAAACAGGTAGGTTGCTGTGCTACCCTACCTACTACCACAATAGTCAATTATGGATGTGCAAGTTTTTTTTTACACACTGAGTATCGCAACTAACATGGGAAATTATTAAAAAAAAAAACTTATTTATACGGAATCATATGCATCAGAGCGTGCAGGTTTGCACACTGTACCTGTTAAGTGCGTGCTTACACAGGAGATGGAAATTTTAATAGAATGGAAAAAAATAAAAGCTGCGAGGGATGAATGTTTGTATAGTCGAATCGTTCTTGCGCAGGCAAAACTTTTTTTTTACAACTTTTTTACTAAAAAATTTTTAACTTTTTTACAAAAAAAAATTAACTTTTTTTACAAAAAAAAACTTTCTTACAAAAAAAAATAAAAACATTTTTACAAAAAAAAATAACTTTTACAAAAAAAAAATAACTTTTTTACAAACAAAAATTAACTTTTTTATAAAAAAGAATTAAGCTTCTTAGAAAAAAAAATTAACTTTTTTACAAAAAAACTAACTTTTTTACACACACAAATTAACTTTTTAGAAAAAAAATAATTAAACTTTTTTCCAAAAAAAAATTAATCTTTTTTACAAAAATAAAACTTTTTACAAAAAAAAAACATTCTTTAGACTTTGATGATCTCATTTCTGAATTTGCTAGAGAAGTAAGTTTCCAAGTTTAAACGTTTCCCCTCTGCTCATTTCTTCGCTGCGTTTTAGTTTATGGTTTCAATTATTTTTTCTAAATAAAATTAACTGAACTTCCTATTTATTTGTATATATTTTTATATTATTTTGTTTTTAAATTAATTAATTAGTTATTTTTTTTTTAAATGGAGTTTATATATGTATGTTTTATTTTGTATATGTATACATTATATATATATGTAGGTATGTATATATATTTTTTTTTTTTTTTTTTTAATTTATTTACTATCTATTTTTTTTTTTTTGTAAATACGTATGTACTTCTTTTACATTTGATACATACAATCAATAAAAAAGGCATTGAAAGTCAACCTCCTGGGTAATGTGGAAAAGGCTTATGCATGTGTATCAGGGCGCAAGTTTGGGCCGGCCCTGGCGACAGGTAATAGTTATAGAGAAAGGCAATGCTTTTGGTTTTTATTTTTTTCTTTCTCGAGAAGAAGAATGAACAACGCAGATAACCCAACTTTCTTCACGAACTCAGGAACCTATGCATTACTCTTCATCGCCATCGGTAGAATCATCGAATGATTTTTTTTTAGTGAATAGTACACTGAGATGGAAGCATTGATTTGTGTTGAATTAGTGCACAAAGTAAAAGAAAGGGTAGATGGTATGAAGTGAGAAAAAAGGCAATGCCCATACTTAATGACATCATAGCACGATGCTCCTTCATGAAAGTACTAGATGACTTCATTGGTGTTTTCACTTAAATTTTTCATCGAGGAGCATATTTCCTACTGGGTACGTTCGGGGTACTTTTTTCGTCCATCAAATCTCGAGAACGCATATAAATATCGACCTCGGATAAATTTTATTTTACAGATAATATTATCATAACGTGCTGAATAGGTTTTCTAACAAATTTAATAAACCGTCTTTTTACTACAGCAATTTAAAAATGAGCTGTAAAATGTAATTTATCTGGAATATCTCGAGAACGGAATATGATATTCACTTCAGACTTATTTTGTTTTACACATAATTACACAATACCAAATGGGTAAATATTAAAAAAAAATTCAACAGACATTTTTTTTAAACTAAGAAAAACGGTTGAAAAATAATTTTCGTCTCAAATATTTGAAGAACAAAAAATTATTCCGAACCCAGTCTATTTTTTTTTACATATAATGACGTAGTCAACAACTGGTAATTTTTTTTTTTTCAATTCAATAAACGGTTTTTTTATAGCAAAAAAACTATTTAAAATTCTTAACAAATGTTTTTTAACTCAAATATTTTGAAAAAAAAAAAAAACAATGATACCGATTTCAAATTCTTACCAAAAATGTATATCTTTACCATCTAAATGTTGTGTTATTTTGAGATTTTTAAAACCTCCCTTTGAAAAGCAAAAAATCAAAATTGTTGCAAGAAAAAACTTTTCAAAAATGTTCTAAATCGAAAAATTCTTACCATCAAAATCGCTTCAAAATCGAATTTTTTTTTTTTTTAAGTACACTCCCCTGATTTTAGTCTGTTTTGAAATAATTAATAATTACTATATTACAAATAGCTAAAGTACAAAATATAGGCAATGTCACATTTTGCCCTGTATATCTCTATATCTACCTATATACTGGTTTTCCAAAAACCCAAAGTTTTGACATTATATAATATATAATTACGTAATATAAACTCTACCACCCACCACGTAGGAAAATATGTATATGGTTTGCAAGTACACCAATGGGAAGTTACTAGTGTGGGTCGATCCTAGGCTCGTTTTGTTTAAGGATTTAAGGTGCAGATCGAACCATGGTGCGTTATTAACTTTAATTTTAATTTTCCTTAAGGGAGTAGATTCTAAGAAGCAATTAAATAATACTATACAAAATTTCATGATCATATCATTCAAATTCAAATTCAAAAATATTATGTTCCAAGTTATATCATTCAAAAGGTTATTGAAATTACATTTTTTTGAAATTGAACTCAATTTGATTCTAACATAAGTTAACGCTACTCGGGTCAGACAACACCTGAAGGAAGGTATGTCGAGATTTTTGCTGAGATAAACAACCTATCTCAGCTGGTCGACGAGCCTACTCGGATTCCTGACGTTGCAGGTCAATCCGCCAACACTCTAGATTTGTTTCTTACCTCTGACCCTGATAAATACACTATAAGTGTATTATCGCCTCTAGGCACATCAGACCATTGTGTCATATCTGCGAATTTCTCGTGCCACCAAAACACAGTTAAAGAAAAAACTCCCAAGAGAACCGTTTGGCAGTATGAGAAAGCCAACTGGGACGGTCTCAATGTTTTCTTCAGGAACTTTAACTGGTCACTATGCTTCCTCGATAGTGACGTAGATTCCAGTGCAGATATGATTACAAACTTAATTCTTTGTGGAATGAGAAATTTTATCCCGAATAGGGTGAAACCTATCAAACCCAAAGAAAACTCATGGTTTGATTCGAGCTGTAAAAAGGTTATTAGGGTTAGAGAAGTAAGCTTCCGAAGTTATAAAGCCAACCCTACAGAGGAAAACCGGAAAAAGTTTCAACAAGCTAGAAAGACCTGTAACGTTCATATTCGACGAACCAAATTTTTACATGATCAAAAATTACGGCAAAAAATTCTACAATGTCCCAAAGGTAGTAAAAATTGTTGGTCATTTGTAAAAAACATACGAAACACCACCTCGTCCTCGGTTTCAACGCTCGTCTTCAACGATACTCCTTTTGTCAGCTCAATCGATAAAGCCAATTTGCTTGCAGCACAGTTTTCTGTTAATTCGTCGCCGTCTGAAAGTGTTATGACTCCTCCTGTACTTGAGAGCGCAAATGATTCTATGGGACAAATCTTCTTCCGCACTCGTGCAGTTGCCAGAGTTCTGAAAGATCTCGATATACACAAATCCGCTGGCCCGGATAGTATCCCTCCCATTGTTCTGAAGAGGTGTTCTTCAACGCTGGCAAAACCACTGCGTAAGCTTTTCCATCTGTCCTACTCTACTGGTCTTTTTCCGAGTGGATGGAAAACAGCATTTGTCCAGCCTGTCCGTAAAAAAGGCGTGTCTTCTTCCCCCTCCAACTATCGGCCCATTGCGCTTACGTCCTTTCTTTCCAAGGTCATGGAAACGCTAATTAATTTTCAGCTAAAGAAATATCTCGAAGAACGAAAGCTTCTTAATGACCGGCAGTACGACTTTCGTAGCAATAGGTCCACTGGTGATCTGATGGTATATCTCACCGAACAGTGGCACAAATCTTTACATCGTTTTGGAGAAAGTAAGATTATTGCGCTTGATATTTCTAAAGCATTTGATAGAGTTTGGCAACAAGCTCTCTTATCGAAAATGCGCGCATTTGGTATCGATGAATCTCTTCTTCGTTGGATTAGAAATTACCTTCCGGACTGTTTAATACAAGTTGTATTGGATGGTTTCAAGTCTGAAATTCACAAAATAAATGCTGGTGTGCCCCAGGGCTCCGTTCTGTCTCCGACTCTCTTCCTTATATTCATAACGATCTTTTATCTGAAACTTCTAATCCATTAAATTGTTTCGCTGACGACAGTACCCTCAGCTTCTCATATTCGTTTACAGATTCTCATCCATGTCCTTCGGATGTGGAACTTGAACGGCAGCGTATGATAAGCTCACTAAATTCTGATCTCGACAGCATTGTCCATTGGGGAATAAAAAATCGTGTAGAATTTAATGCTTCAAAAACTCAATGCTGTCTACTGTCGTTAAAACGAAACCCACCCCACATGCCACTATCCATGAGTGGCACTTGCATTGAGGAAACCGAAAAGCTTACAGTTCTCGGTATGTGTGTCAGAGGCCACCTTTTATGGAACGACCACATATTCGACATCGCCAAAAATGCTGCTAAGTGTTTAGGTTTTCTCCGTCGATGCAAGAAATTTTTCTCCCCTTCTGATCTGGCTGTGATCTACAAAGCCTTTATTCGTCCAAAACTTGAGTATAACTCTCACATTTGGGCAGGTGCTCCAATAACCCACTTGAGTTTATTGGATAGAATTGAAAAGAGAGCTCTTAAAATGATAGGTGAAAGAACTATAACGGAAACATTCTTATCTTTTGAGCACCGTCGAAATGTTTCATACTCGCGCTTCTAGGAATGCCCATCAGTTTACCCTTGAGCTCAATTTCGGACGTACTGTTAAGTACAGAGATTCTTTCTTTAGTCGCACTACTCGAATGTGGAATGCTCTACCCAGCTCAATTTTCCCCTCCCATTGTGATCTACAGACGTTCAATACCAATGTGCATCGGTATCTCCTTTTAAATCCCCTCCAATCTACCTAATCGCTCGTGCTGTGTATATCATCTTAAGGGTAGTCACAACCCCTTTTGTACGCGCTTAATATAAAAAAAAAAAAAAAAAAAAAAAAAAAAAACAGATAACATACTATTAAGTTCAATGAGATTGTCAAGGCAGGATGATGACGGTCTTTTTAATAAGTACAATGTCGATTGGCAGAACAGCATCGTCAGAATTTATCAGTTGAGAAAAGTAGACAAGATCCAGTATTTTGTTATTTTGGTTTTTAACGTAGTTTAGTTGGTTTAAGTCTAAAGAGGCCATTGCATCTATAGTACATAACTCGATGGCATATGATATGACGCATTAACAGGAAAATATTCTTCACATTCATTCGATTTGGACCAATCTAGGTTAGATCACCTTATACAATATTTTCATAAGTTGAGTTGATTTGCTCGAATATGTCATCGAAGGAGTCGTATATTTGTTTATATGTACCGTAGTTTGAGCTGGGTGGTATATAGACAGCAATCACATATAGGGTACCAAGTGATATCTGTATTTGTATGCATAATATTTATTGCTCTGACTGTAAAAAGTGATTGACTAAGGTGCTTATTTAAGAGTTTTTGACAACTATTAATAGTCCTCCACCAACTGTAGTGGATTCACTTGAAGAGTGTCGATAACGGGGGTAGACTTGATAACTCGTGTCAAACAGTTCAGTATCGGCAATTGATGGGCATAACCAAGTTTCTGTTAAAATAATAACTTCGTGAGGTTTTTGTCCGTAATCCATTGGCATTTTGATAGTTAATTAAAACTTTTTGTACTTGCTGCAGCGGTTGGTCTGCGTTGTCAGGTGTTGATGAAAAGTGGTTTGTTGTTTCTTTGAAGTCCTGTTCTCAAATTCGTGCATAATAATTCCAACTGGCCAAAAGGATACAAGTGGGGTGACGTCAATAATTTGACATGGGAAGACGTAACCAAAATTATTGATCTGCGAAAGTAAACAAAACTTACATCTTTGTATCTTGAACAAAAATAAACAAGCAGATACATTAAAATTACATAGTTAAAAAACAACTCTTCCGTTTGCAGTCTATTTTCATAGGACGCATAGAGTGGCCTTTAATTCATTTGTCTCCTCCAAAAGGAAAATCGGTTAAGCAACAATCTATGTTTTAAACAAAAAAAAATTAAAAACCAATCAAACACCAACACTAAAAACCTAGCTCTAAAGTATTTACATAGAAATCAAACAAAAAATAAAAAACAAAAACAAAAACAAAAACTTCAACTTCACAGCTAACTAAATAAACACTATTTCATTACAGATATTTTTATAGGAACTCTTTTGATTCTTGTTTAACAATACCCCATTGAAACTTTTATTCCAAATCTACCATTTATTCTCAATATTTAACTTGTTCTTCTAAAAAAGTGTAGAACATGAGATACTGCAATTATAAATACCTAAAATAATATTTCATGAATTCATTTCTCACCGCTTACCCATATTAAATTACGCATTTCAATCTTTCCTGGACTATACTAGTTGTGCCACAACGACGCCGTTATGACACAATGTCGATATTTCAGCTAGTAGAAAAGTGGTTAGTAAATTTATCTTTTACCCATTTACCTTTCGGGTCCTTATTGGTTTCATCTTCCCAATATCTATAAAATAATATTTCATTTATTCCTTAATACAAATTGAATTGAAAAAGATGAACTTATAAGTTTCATTAAACAAAAACTAATAATTAGTTGATCGATATTAATATCAAAAACATTAAATTGAGAGTATTCTTAGTAAAGCTACAATAGTATATGTAGTTATTATTCACATAAGGAAAAAAGCCAAGTGACCAGAACGACGCCGTTATGACACACTAAGCTTAACCAAAAAAACAAGCAAACAAAAATAGAAAATGTATTAGATACACGCATGCGGTTAGAGTAAATGCGGGAAACATTGCCCAAAATCAACTCGGAAAAAAAATATACATACCTACAATCCGAATCCGGTGATTGTTTTGTTAATGGCAAAACTAAAAATGTGCTTAAACATGAAATAGAAAAAAAGAGAAAATTTCTCATTAAATTAAAAATTACCTATAACGAATAACAATAAATTCGATAATATTTGTGACCTTTCTGAATAAACTTATTATTCGTTACTATACTCTGTTCAACAAAAATTGTCAGTAGAGGGAAGATAGGACGTTTGTATCTCTGTCTGGTCGTATTGGCTTGCATATACCTATTTCAAGTAAAAGCTCTCATAGGGTTTCCGTACTTTGCATTATATCTCACCTTAATTAATTCTGTTCTCAAAAGCTTGAAAACAGAAAGCTATTTTATAAAAACCACTGAAAAAGCTCTTTTGTATTAATAAATTGTATAATATTTGTGACCTTTTATCGATAAAGATTGATATAACTTTTTGTGGGCTATAGGTCAATAAATTAAAGATGTTATTTGATGTGCAACGTTTCGAGCATGTTTATGCTCTTCATCAGGCCTTTATTTATAAAAATTATAAAAGTTATACATACATACATTAATATAAAAAGTATTATATATGACGTCAAGTAACTTACAAACAATATTTAAAGAATTTACGTACTTTTGTATTGCTTACAATGGGTAAGGTAACTATTTTGGAATATATATTTTTTTTTGGCTCACACAGCCAGCCAGAGTAGAAACGATTATTATGATCAGTGTGCTTTTCTCATGCAATGAGGACGGTCATTGTAGAGTGTACGATATTTTGCAGGTCTTTACAACAACAATTCCTGTACGTTGTTCAGTGGTGTAGAATCTTTTTTATTGGCAGTTTTCTCAATTCAATGTCGTGAAAATATAAACACGCGCCCTGTTTTGAAAAAAGCTCGCCCATAAGCCCTGTACTGACAATTTTTGTTGAACAGAGTATAGGATTTGGTGTCCCAAACGAACCGATTCAGTTAGAAGTAGAGCAGTCGTTATTATTTGAAGTGCCTTACGTAACGATATATTTAAAAATAAACAAAATCTACTCTGAAAAAGAAATACAGGTGGTTCCTAATAGTAGTTAGTTTTGGATATTTTGTATTTGCTAGGTAAATTTAAAAAAAAAAAAAAAGGAAAAGAGAAAAAAAATATATAAAAATAAATAATTAAAAAAAATAGGTATTTTAAATTGTGAGAAAAAAAAAAGTTTAAATCATTCGAACCGAGGAAGGTAAAGAGTGGGATGCTGGGAGTGACTATCGAAGTCATTCTGCTAAATGGGATTGGCCTGGATGCGAGTTAAATCGTAAACAAGGGCAAATTAGGTTGCAGATTCGTTAACTAACAGCTAGGAGTGGGTTAGTAGTGATGTACATCCGTGTAAGGATTTATCGTATGTTTCAAAGGATTTTGACTAAAAGGATACAAATTCAGTACATCTATACTCAAAAAATTCGAATTTGAACTTAGGTGCCAGAATTGGATTTTTCTGGTCAAAACTAAGCTCAAAAAGAGGAAAAAATAGTCGGCGGAAATGCTTCCATGTTAGGGAAAATGAAAAAAAAAACTCGGCAGACTGGATATTAGATGAAGAGACATGAAAAAAAAAGTTGGTTTTTGGTACGACGGTGAGTTAAGTCGTGTGCGGTCGAGCGTTAGTAGGACAAAAAAGAAAAAAATAAGTTCTATCACATCCTACAGTAAAACAAAAAAAAAAAAAATACTTTAACAAACAAGTGTGAAAATAATCACTAAACATAAAATTTTTCAAATAAATAGAAAACACGGTCGCAGTTAAAGTGAATTAGAAAAAAAATAAAATAAACCAGGGTTTCCTACGGGAATCCAAGATAAGAAGAATCGGACACGTGATTCTAAAACAGAACACGATTGAAAAAGTGATCCCTTACCTTTTTATTGTGTTGCGAAAACAGTCAATGCCCGTGGCGGGCTTCCGATAACCACCTAACCCAGCAAATTTTTATTCAATGCCTGAAAAAAAAACTTAACCATAAACCCCATCACGTGCCAAATCCAACGACATCTACAGACCCCTCTAGACGACTCGGAGTGCGGGGTAAGCCACGTCCTAAAACTCGCCATCATCGATCGCCTAACATATCCCGTCGAGCTAGTAGAAGCACCCTCAGATCAGTGGCGATTCCTCTCAGTTAGCAGGTTTATCGCCGCTAAACCAAGAATTTATTTTCTTTCTTGCAATAATCAATACCATAAATACAAAAAGCTACCCACCTAACTACCTATTCTCAAAGCATATTTTCCTTCACACAACACAAAACTCCCATATTCCTATCTGCCTCAGTGCAACAATATGCGATACCAAAAGTCTAAAACCAAATTCTCTGCATAGAGCATTGATATAATAATAAAAATAAAAACAGATTTCTACCTAACATACCCATATTGTTCTCTTAAAATTATATTTTTCTTCCTGCAGACACACAACACAAAACTCTCATTCACAAGTCTGCCTTGAAACATTTTAGCTTGCAACATCTGCGCTGCACAATTTCATACAATTTTTAATAATATCTATACAAATTACAAATACAAACGCAAATACAATACAATACAATCTAGAATACAAGAGCGTTTTACCAAAGATAATCAGCCTTATGCATAAACGAATTATAGCGAGTGCATAGCGCTATGCATTCTATATAATGCCTCTGAACGCAAAAACCTTATTCATAAACTTATGCAACGTTGAATAGAAGCAACATAAGCTAAACGCGTTTGGAGGTTTTATAGAGCCAACATAAGGGTTGTTTAGTATCGGAATGTCACTTTGACTCACACATAGCAATAATGTAGATAGATGTTAGGGGGGCGCTTATTTTTGCAATCTTTGAGGTGTTGAAATCTCACTTTCAAAATATTTTATAAAATTTAATACAACAATTAATAATCTTGGTTTTGTTCATTTACTGTAAATTTTTGTTGGGATATTGTTTTAAAAAATAAAGAACATTGTTTTGTACACTTTATTTTATAGAAGCTGCTTAATAAATGTGCAAAATTTAAAGATTTTCCATCAAATCTTACAACTTTTGCAAATGCTCGACGGCATGCGTGATTAAAATAAAATTATACAAATATTCACCTTTATCACTTTCATGGGAAAATACAAATGAATTATAAGCATTACAAAATAAGCACCACCCTTTTATTTTTCTCCTCAACAAAAACATCACGATGTCAGTGAATGGAACAATTCATGAAATAAATCAAAAACGACGTATTTTTTCTTTCAAATATTTTTAATTTTATTTGCCAACACAAAAAAATAACAAAGTTACTGGATAATTATAATAATATTAAAAGAAATTAATAAGGAACCAAAAAGAATCCAATCGCCAGCAGAATTGCTTCTATTGAATTTTCACACAGCACACACACAGCTGGGTCTCCTTTGTCAGTTGTGAAAGTTAAACGTACTATATATCTCCTTTATGGTACTAATTTTGACACAAGCTCATTATAACTATAATGTGTTGAAAAATATTTTATGCATAACAATTTATGCAACGTTGTATAGTGGCTACATAAGTCCTTATGCAGTGCATAACTATTCATCTGTTCAGCGGATTCTAATGAATACGGCTGAATATCATTGTATATAAAAACTATAGTACTATTATGGAATCGATTTTTCTGTTACTGGGAGTGTTCTCGTGAGGGCGCAAACATCGTGCCACGTTGGTTTGGAGAGATGTGAATGAGGATAGGAAGAGGAATAAAAGCTGGTAGTAAGGAGGAGAGGAGTATATTTTGTTGATTCTGACAGTTGCTGACAACAACTACCTGGTGTGAGTGAGATATTTTTCCGTCATGGCAACGAAGGGGATAATTCGCACAAAATGAAAAAAATGTTTTCGTTGTCATGGTGCATTGTACAACGGTATCGTTTTTTGTTTGAATTTGCGAACAGATTTTTGTTGTTGTTTTCTATCACAGTCTATGATAGTACACAATATACATACATATGTCTATAGATAGGTTAATTATGATTTGATTTGTTTCGAATTTGTTGAAAATTTTCAATTTCAGCTGAAAATCATAACATCAAGACTACACCGTTGGTAATTTTCACAATTCCTAGGCAAACATAGTCTTACAACGATGCTATATTTTTTTATGAGGCTTTCAAGAACAAACATTTTTTTCGAAAAAAAAAATCAAGAAACATTTTTTGAGGTTTATTTTTTTGGAGAAAAAAACTAGAAAAAAAAAACACTTTAAAAGTAATTACAGGTAAATTTAAATGTAAAAAATTGATGAAAACAAAGAAATAGTTTTAGCTACCTTTTAAAAAAAATACTTTTAACAGTTAAGTCATTTTGATGCATTAAAAAATCAACTTTTTCTTTTAACGTTTAACAAAATAGGTAGGTACTTTTAGAGATAAATACATTTTAATAAAATTTGAAAAAAAAAAACTAGAACATTTTTATAAAATTAAAAAAAAGTAAACTTTTTTATATACCTTTAAAAAAAAAATTACCGTTAAAAAATGCTTTTAGATTAAAGTAAGTTTTGATTAAATAAAAAAAAAATATTTTACTTTTAAGAAAAAAAACAATTCTTTTACTGCTAAAAAAATACTTTTACAGGAAAACAAATTTTGATAAAATTAAAAAAAAAAGTATTTTACATTTAAGAAACTCTTGATAAATTTAAGAAAAAATAGGTTTAACTTTAAAAAATATACTTTTAAAAGTAAAGAAATTTTGATAAAATTTAAAAAAGAATAACTTTTTACCTTAAAAAAAAAACTTTTTAAAGTAAACAAAATTTGAAAATATTAAAAAAAAAAAAAAACAATTTAAATAAAAATTTTGGGAAAATTTAAAAAAATAAATATTTTTTTAACTTTAAAAAATACCTACTTAAGATAAAAATTAAAAAAAAAAAACTATTTTACCTAAAAACAAAATATTTTTAAGAGTAGAGAAATTTAAAAAATAAATTAATAAATAAAAATGGAAAAAATTAAAATTAAATTAACGTTGTTAAATTTTTACTTAACAAAGTTCAAATTTCGTTTATGAAAATTGCATTAAGTAATTTTAATAAATTCGCATTCAAACTAAAGAAATTTTACTTTACGAAGTATTTTTTTTAGTTCACGTAAAAAAATTCAATTTAGTTTAAAAATGCTTATTCAAATTTTCAAAAACCAAATTTCAACTTTATGAAATAATATTGAAAAATTAACGTGAAAAATTCAATTGTGAATATTTTAACAATAACTATTAGGCAATGTTCAAATTTCGGTTATGAAAATTGTATGAAGTAATTTCAATAAATTCGCATTTTGTAAGGTGTTTGAAATGAAATTTGAACTTTATTAAGTAATTTTTAAAAAGTTCACGTGAGAAAATCAAATTAAGTATTTTTTTTTTCAAAATTCCTGTGAATATTTAGACACTACAATATAACAAGATTTTTTCTGACAAACAAAGAAAAAGATTTCTATAATATTGATGGTTAAGAATTGAAATATTAAAAATGTAATTTATGAGCACTTAAAGAAGACCTTATCTTATTTCTTGTACTCATTCCAAATTTTATGAAAAATGAATTGAAAACAAATATTGTAATTCCGATACCAAACAAAGATTTTATGCAATTAAATATAGATACAACGAGAACTGTAACAAATAATAACATTATTTATGAAGTCAAAGAAGACAATTATATGCCAAAAATGAAAACCGTTGATACATGTATGTATATCCAACATAATAAAAAATAATAATTATGAAACTTGTAAAATGAGGAAATTCAAGTATAAACTCATTCAAGAAATTAATATTGGAAATGTATTGTTAATAAACGTAAATACAACAATCAATGGTTTACAAAAATACAACCAATTTCACCTCTTCAATGAACTCCAAAAACCCAAAATACAACACCACCCAACACGACCAATATTTCAAACTCGATTTTTAGTCCAAAAACACCTCTGCACGTGGTATCTTTTGACGCAAACAATGAAGCTTACGTTCCTGGACCCTGGAATTCCGAAGGAACCATGAAACAATTCCAAACTAATGATTATTCACCTAAATCTATCAACACAATTTTTAACGATTCTCTGTGTGGTGAATTTTCACCAGAAAAAAACAAAAACGAACTCTTTCCTCAAAAACCAACGCGATCATCTAAGAAAATGGATGTGGAAGATTATTTTTTGGAAATTATGGCAATAACCAAGAAAAAGAAGAACTAAACAATACTCTGTTCCAACATTCGTCGCTGTTCGAAGAGCTAGAAGAACCAACGCCGTACATAGAACAAAAGATAAATACAAGAGATCAGCCACCATTTGCTACAACACCGTACAGACTTTCCTTCACACGTAAGCAACAATTAAAAGATGAACTTCAAAAAATGCTGTCAAAGGGAATTGTGGAAGAATGTGAGTCACCATGGGCAGCGCCAGTAGTGTTGGTACCCAAGAAAGATGGAGGAGTACGTGTCTGCATTGACTATCATGATACAATTCACTCAACAAAAAGTACCAAATATATTACAACGCTAGATTTTCAATCTGGAAACTACCAGATAAAAGTTGCCCAACAAGATATTGGAAAAACTGCCTTTATAACACCCATTGGAATGTACTGTTTTAATCGAATGCCATTCGGACTCCGAAATGCCCCAGCAACTTTCATGCGACTCATGGATAAATTTCGCTCTGGACTCAATATTGATAAAGGTTAACAGACAGAAAACAAGAATTTGTTGTAGTTGCGTCAAGTATCTCGGACATCTGATAACCAGTAGAGGCATAGAAGTAGATCCTGATAAAACTATTGCCATTTCTTCAAGACCGGAAACAAGGAATCTTAAGGAAGTACTGTCTTTTATACGAACTTGTTCTTGGTACAGACGTTTTGTCGAAAATTGTGCTGGTATAGCGAAGCCCCTCACCAACCTTACCCAGAAAAGCTCTTATTCGTGACAAGTGATACTCTTGAAGGATTTGTCAATTCCTCGCAAGAGGCAGTAGCCCTGAAAAAAACTTTTTAGTTTTTAGGTGGACGAGGCTGGGAAGCGAACCCAGACCTCCAGCGTGAAAGTTGAACGCACTAACCATTACGCTACGGGCTACTACTAAGATGGTTAATGACCCTTAAATCTCCAACGGGTAGATTGGCCAGATGGGCATTACAGCTCCAACCATACAATGTCGACATACAATATACGCCAAGAAACACTAATAAAGTAGCTAATATGTTATCGATACCATCATGTCAAGCCAACGAACATATCAGTGAATCCTGTGAAATCTGCAACATGAAGATTGATATTCCAGCTAGAGAGGCTAGTGAAATTCGCCAAACACAACTCGAAGATGATGAATTAAAATCAATAATAGATTCTTTTGAAGATAACAATGAAAATTTACCTCGCTGGACAGCTAGAGGCTATATCATGAATAGCGGTGTTCTCTACAGATTTTCAGCAGAGTCTGATTCCGAGGTTGCACAACTGGTTGTCCCACTTCAAGAACGCGCAGATATCTTAAAATCTCACCACTATGATGCCACTGCTGGACAATATGGTATTGAACACAATATATCAAAGATTGCATCAAGATACTTTTGGCCGAGAATGAGAACTGACATAACCAAACACATTGGAACCTGTTTAGCATGCCAAAGATATAAGCCCAGCAACCTTAAACCAATTGTATTATTACAAACTATACCGAGCAACCAAAGATTTGAGGTTACCGCCGTCGATCTGTTCGGACCTTTACCAAAAACACAGGATGGTTATCAATGGATTATTATCATCGAAGATATCACCAGTAGATGGACAGAAGTTTTCCCGCTTAATGAAGCAACATCACTAAACTGCGCTCTTGTATTACTAGATGAGATTTTCCTTAGATTTGGTATACCTAGACGGATTATATCTGACAATGGTGTCCAATTTTTTTTCGCTTTAATGCAGCAACTACTCCATTGTTTGGGAATTCAACAAACCCTTACACCTGTCTACCACAATCCAATCCTGTTGAAAGGAGAAATCGGGACATGAAGAGTCAACTTGCTATCCTGGTCGGAAATAACCACACAACAAGGGGCAGATCATTTGCCATCTATTCGTTTCGCTATGAATACTACTAAATGTCAAAGCACTGGATATACAGCTGCATATCTAACTTTTGGTCGAGAATGTCGAACCATAGACGAAGTCACAAATAATATACGACCTATAGAAGATGCTAAAAATTACATTCAACAAATTACAAAAAAAACTAACAGAGCTGTCTACCGTATTACAAAATGCAAAAGAAAAAACAGAATATACTCAAGATCAAAACAAAGCCTAACTCGATACAAAAAGACGTCCACAAACTGAGATTCGAGAAGGAAATGAGGTTCTGGTTGCCACGCACGTACTGAGTCAACCTTCGAAGAACTTAACATCAAAGTTTGTCCCAAAACGAGACGGCCCATTTCTGGTTCTCAGTAAAATCAGATCTTCCGCTTTCAAGATTGCCAATAAAGATGATCTTACACTTCCGGTTGTCACTTATCATTGGTCTACCTTAACGAAACTTAAACAAGATGAAAAGACCACAGCTGAACCTGTAAGAAGATTGCGCAGAAGAGGACGCCCCAAAAAGCACTACTAATCCTGTCACCTCGTCGAGACGACTAAAGTTCCAGAGGGGGAGACTGTTGCAACACATATTTCAAAATATATTTTTTTCTTTTAAATTCTTTACTATTAAATTAATTTTGATATATATTAAGCCCTTCTGGCAATACTATTTGATGAATTACTTAAATTTAACTATCTGGCAATGCCGTTCCAAAATGTCAAATGTAAAAGCTCTATATTTGTAAACAAGAAAAAGCTTTATCGAATGTGTATAAATATTCACTATTCAGTCGATCTTTTAACTGATGACATTTCGGTGGAGCACCTCCGCCTCTGAAATCAGCTAAAAAGAAAAACAAAGATAGTTGTTCAAAAGTAAACACGTCGTTTGTGCATTTTATTTATTTTTGGAACATTTTTCTCTAAAAGACTGCGTGACCCAGGACCTCTGCTTCCTGCCTATTTTTTTTTTTTTTTTTTTTTTTTTTTATTAAGCGCGTGCAAAAGGGGTTGTGACAACCCTTAAGATGATATACACAGCACGAGCGATTAGGTTGATTGGAGGGGATTTAAAAGGAGATACCGATGCACATTAGTTTTGAACGTCTGTAGATCACAATGGGAGGGGAAAATTGAGCTGGGTAGAGCATTCCACATTCGAGTAGTGCGACTAAAGAAAGAATCTCTGTACTTAACAGTACGTCCGAAATTGGGCTCAAGGGTAAACTGATGGGCATTCCTAGAAGCGCGAGTATTACGGTTGAATTGTTTAAGGGGAGGAATGCAACTGGCTATTTCACTAGAGCATTGTTTATGGAAATAACGGTAAAATAACGAAAGACATGAAACATTTCGACGGTGCTCAAGAGATGAGAATGTTTCCGTTATAGTTCTTTCACCTATCATTTTAAGAGCTCTCTTTTCAATTCTATCCAATAAACTCAAGTGGGTTATTGGAGCACCTGCCCTGCCTATCTACATCCTATCCGATTATTCTTCTTCATGCAGTACGGTAGAGTTATTTTCAGCCTCTGCAACACAGAAAAATAATTGACTGCACAACAACAAAAACTAAAATCCTCTCTCTCCCCTCTACAAATAGTCTTTAATAAGTGCAATAATTTTACATACCCAGTTGTAGGTAATTACTTAATAAAAACAGATAAATGTGAAATCGAAATTGACAATTATAATATAAAACGCATTGAAAGTAAAACAAATGTAATTATACCAAACTTAAATATATTATCAAACAATTTGACAGAAGTTTTGCCTGTTTTTAATTTTAATAATCTGAATGAAATACACGAATTTTTATATAAAAAAGAGATAAACCATAAGTACTATCTAACATGCTTTTATTGTTTTTATCATATTATACATAGTTATAAAACATATTATAAAATTTAGAGAAATTCGAAGGGACTTGAATATTAAGGAGGGGCAAGTTATGTTACCACTTAACAAGTTCAAAGAACTACATATAAATGATGAAGATAATAAAACGACCATAAAAAACAAAAACAGAAATGACATTCTGTCATTTCAAATATAACTTTTGCTGATAATACAAATTCTTTATTAAACAATAAATAAAAGATCATAATGGCATCCTGTCATTTCAAATTTCTCATCCGATAAACAATTTCTTAAAATCACTTATCATGAAGTGTCATTTACGAAACTTCATTGGTAAACAAAGATAAATTAAAATATCGATGAAGAGTGGTTTACTTTAAACTTCCTCTTCAACCGAAAATAAATATAGGCCTGTCGAAATGGTTGCATGTAGTTGGCCCACCAACTATTGAGTTGAGCAAAACTGTTAATTGCAATCGATTGTACATCGTTTGTCTACGTTTGTACAAGTTTTAGATTCGTTTGTTCACTCACCGTTTATTTTATAAGGCCACTTCAAATAAATTTACGGAGTTTGGCCCACGAACTATAATGCTCGAAAAATCTGGAAATGCAGTTCGATAGATAATCGTTTATCTATGTTTGTCTTTTTTTTTCGTTTGTATACGTCCCAAATTTTTTTGACAAAAAAAATTTTTTTAACCAAATTTCAAATTTGTCTATTTTTATAATGGTTTTTCATCGTGTTAGTTTTTGAAATTTGTATTTATTTCTTTTTTTAATTAGTTATTACTTTTTTTGGGACATGTAGTTGGCCCAACAACTATAACGCTCGAAAAATCTAAAAACGCAGTTCGATAGAAAATCGTTTGTCTATGTTTGTCTTTTTTTTTTTCGTTTTTATACGTCCCAAATCTTTTTGAAAGAAAAATTTTTTTTACCAAATTTTATTAAAATTTTAAAACATATACATTTGTTTGTCTCTTTTTTATAATGATTTTTCATCGTGTTATTTTTTTTAATTTGTATTTATTTCTATTTTTAATTAATTATTACTTTTTTTGGGACATGTGGCTGGCCCACCAACTATAACCCTCGAAAAATCTAAAAACGCAGTTCGATAGAAAATCGTTTGTCTTTTTTTTTTTCGTTTGTATACGTCCCAATTTTTTTTTTTTTAATTTGTATTTATTTCTATTTTTATTAATTATATATTAATTATATGGAGCATGTACATAGTTGACCCACCAACTATAACGCTCAAAAAATCTAAAAACGCAGTTCGATAGAAAATCGTTTGTCTACGTCCCAAATTTTTTGAAGTTAATGAACAAATACCTATAGAATTAGAACTATTTTTGTTTGCTTTTTTTAAATTATTTTAACTGAATAAATAATGCTCAAGGTGTAACTTAAGTCTTTTTAAATGCAGCCTAAATGCAGGACACTCCTTAAAAAAAAATAGAAGAAAAAGAATAAAGTCTTTATTATCGCAATTTCGCATACAAGTTGAAACTGTGGATACCCAAATAAAAGAGAATGCTGTTAGTGGGCTAACTGCATGTCCCAAAAAAAGTAATAATGAATTAAAAATAGAAATAAATACAAATTAAAAAAATTAACACGATGAAAAATCATAATAAAATAGAGACAAACGAGTGCATATCTTTTAAAATTTTAATAAAATTTGGTTAAATTTTTTTTTGTCAAACAAAATTTGGGACAAATACAAACGAAAAAAAGCACAAACGTAGACAAACGATTTTCTATCGAACTGCGTTTTTCGAGCGTTATAGTTGGTGAGCCAACTACATGTCCCAAAATAAGTAATAATTAATTAAAAATAGAAATAAATACAAATTAAAAAAAATAACATTATGAAAAAGCATTATATAAAAGAGACAAACGAATGCAAATGTTTAAAAATTTTAATAAAATTTGGTTAAAAAAAAAAATATTGTCAACAAAAATTTGGGACGTATACAAACGAAAAAAAAAAGACAAACATAGACAGACGATTTTCTATCGAACTGCGTTTTTGGATTTTTCGAGCGTTACAGTTGGTGGGCCAACTACATGCTCCATATAATTAATATATAATTAAAAATAGAAATAAATACAAATTAAAAAAATTAATACGATAAAAAATCATTATAAAAATAGACAAGCGAATGCATATGTTTTAAAATTTTAATACAATTTACTAAAAAAAAAAAATTTTGTTGTCAAAAAAATTTGGGACGTATACAAACGAAAACAAAAAAAACAAACATAGACAAACGATTTTCTATCGAACTGCGTTCTTAGATTTCTCGAGCGTTATAGTTGGTGGGCCAACTACATGTCCCAAAAAAGTAATAATTAATTAAAAATAGAAATAAATACAAATTAAAAAATATAACACGATGAAAAATCATTATAAAAAAGAGACAAACGAATGCATATGTTTTAAAATTTTAATAAAATTTGGTTAAAAAAATTTTTTCTTTCAAAAAATTTGGGACGTATACAAAAAAAAGACAAACATAGAAAAACGATTTTCTATCGAACTGCGTTTTTAGATTTCTCGAGCGTTATAGTTGGTGGGCCAACTACATGTCCCAAAAAAGTAATAATTAATTAAAAATAGAAATAAATACAAATTTCAAAAACTAACACGGTGAAAAATCATTATAAAGAAGAGACAAACGAATGCATATGTTTTAAAATTTTAATAAAATTTGGTTAAAAAAAATTTTTTGTCAAAAAAATTTGGGACGTATACAAACGAAAAAAAAGACAAACATAGACAAACGATTATCTATCGAACTGCATTTCCAGATTTTTCGAGCGTTATAGTTGGTGGGCCAAACTCCGTAAATTTATTTGAAGTGGCTATATAAAAAAAAACGGTGAGTGTACAAACGAATCTAAAACTTGTACAAACGTAGACAAACGATGTACAAACGATTGCAATTAACAGTTTTGCTCAACTCAATAGTTGGTGGGCCAACTACATGCAAGCGTCGAAATGTAATTTTTAATTACAAAAATTAAATAGTGGATTTTTTTCTTTTAATCGCTAGAGGGGTTCATATAGAGTGTCCAGTACGGTTTTCGACCGTCTCTCTTTTGCGTTAGCCGCCATTTTGAATTTTCGGAAAATCGGTTTTTGTTAAACAACTCGTTTATTTCCAACTTTACACTAAAAATGCGCTGACCTAAAGTTGTTTAGAATTTAATTATACAACTTTGGTGAAAACAATTTTTTGTCTAAGATTGATAGTTTTTGATATAATCCGAAAATCAAGTTATCCGAACTAAGACTAGAATTCGTGTCCGCATCACCGCTGGGTTTTTAAGTTTATATTCCTAGTTTTTATTTTAGTTTTTTTATTTTTTTTTTTCTAGATTTACAATCAGGATTATTCTTTTATTTTTTGAAGTTGGACTACACTTACTTCATAATTTTCGTTTAAGGTGGAATGTGTGTGGAATGTAAGGCAAATTGTGGGAAAATATGTGGATGTCGCAAATCCGGGCTGAAATGTTCTGTTTTATGCCAAACCTGCAGTGGAGAGACTTGTGAAATTATAACCGAAATTCGAGATCTACTCGATGATATAACCCGTGTTTTTTTGGCATTCTATAAATAGTACAGTAGAAAATTACCAAAAAAACGCTTTATTGCACTTGATATTTCAAAAGCGTTTGATAGAGTTTGGCACCAAGCTCTCTTATCGAAAATGCGCGCATTTGGTTTCGATGAACCTCTTCTTCGTTGGATTAGAAATTACCTTTCGGACCGTTCAATACAAGTCGTATTGGACGGTTTCAAGTCTGAAATCCACAAAATAAATGCTGGTGTGCCCCAGGGCTCCGTTTTGTCTCCGACTCTCTTCCTTATTTTTATAAATGATCTTTTGTCTGAAACTTCTAATCCATAAAACTGTTTTGCTGACGATAGTACCCTCAGTTTCTCATATTCGTTTACAGATTCTCATCCATGTCCTTCGGATGTGGAACTTGAACGGCAGCGTATGATAAGCTCACTAAATCCTGATCTCGACAGCATTGTCCAATGGGGAATCAAAAACCGCGTAGAATTTAATGCTTCTAAAACTCAATGTTGTCTCCTGTCGTTAAAGCGAAACCCACCCCCAATGCCGCTATCCATGAGCGGCACTTGCATCGAGGAAACCGAACAGCTCTCAGTTCTCGGTATGTGTGTCACAGACCACCTTTTGTGGAATGACCACATATTTGATGTCGCCAAAAACGCTGCTAAGTGTTTCGGTTTTCTCCGTAGATGCAAGAAGTTTTTTTCCCCTTCTGATCTGGCTGTGATCTACAAAGCCTTTATTCGTCCAAAACTTGAGTACAATTCTCATGTTTGGGCAGGAGCTCCAAGAACTCACTTGAGTTTGTTGGACAGAATTCAAAAGAGAGCTTTAAAAATGATAGGCGAAAGATCTATAACAGAAACAATTACATCTCTCGAACACCGCCGTAATGTTTCGTGTCTTTCTCTATTTTATCGCTATTATTATAATCAGTGTTCTAGTGAAATAGCCAGTTGCATTCCCCCCCTTAAAAAATTCAACCGTAATACTCGCGCTTCTAGGAATGCCCATCAGTTCACCCTCGAGCCCAACTTCGGACGAACTGTAATGTACAGAGATTCTTTCTTCAGTCGCACCACACGAATGTGGAATGCTTTACCTGACTCGACTTTCCCCTCCCATTTCGATGTGCAAACGTTCAAAACCAATGTGCATCGGTATCTCCTTCTAAGTCCTCTCCTACTTACCTAATCGCTCGTGCTGTGTTAAAAACATTTTAAGGGTAGCCATAACCCCTTTTGCGCGCGTGGAATATACAAAAAAAAAATCCTCAGTAGCCTGGTTTTTGTATTTCAAAATTGGTTTAACTGAAAGAACACCTGTCAGAATATTAAAAAAAATATATAGTATTTGTGAGAATCAGAAGCAGTCAAAATTAACTTCACGAAAAAACTAATAGTAACCAACATTTGAGAATGAAATCACCAAAAATCCATTCGAGACTCGGAAAACTATCCGCAGTATGATCCTACTTTATCTTTTATCGGCAGTATACATACTGCCGATGTTGTATTTGTTATTCATGTAAAATCCTACTATGCATAGCTACTTTGGATAGCTTTTCAATAAAACACGATGAAGAAGACTCCCTTACGGAATTAACCTATGACATGAGCCGTACTTATTTAAACACAAATTTTGAAGTGAGTGCGGGTCCATCTTCAAAAAAATAAACTAAAAACAAAAAATGAAAAATCAAAAAACAAAACAAAGAAAAAATTCCTATTTATAATCTGTGGACTAGGCCACATTAAAAAAAAACGTGCCTGAACCTCTACCCATGCGGTGGTGTGGAAAAGAGTTCAAGTGTTAGTTCGGACAACTTGATTTTCAACTGAAGTCGAAAATTATCAATTTTAATCAAGAGTAATTACAAATAAGTCACAAAAAGCTAGTTCATAAATGATTTGTTTAACAAAAACCAACTTGCTTTAAATTCAAGAAGGCGGCCAAAGTAGAAGAGATTGGAGGTCGAATTTTTTTATTTAGACTCATTACGGCCCCTTAATTATTTTATCCTTTTGTTTTTATACCAAAAGTATCCTTTATTGCGGATAAACTATAAATAACCGATCGGAATCACAATTTCCGGTTTATATCGAAAACTATCAATCTTAGACAAAAAATTGTTTTCACCAAAGTTGTTTGTAGATAATTAAATTTTAAACAACTTTAGTTCAGGGCAGTTTTAGTAAAAAGTTGAAAATAAACGAGTTATTTAACAAAAACCGATTTTCCGAAAATTCAAAATGGCGGCTAACGCAAAAGAGCTAGGCGGTCGAAAACCGTACTGAACACTCTTTATGAACCCCTCTAACGATTAAAGAAAAAAATCCACTATTTAATTTTTGTAATTTCAGCACTTATTTTTGTTTAATTCGACTGGGCTAATAATCAATGCACAGAAAAACATCCCCCATAGAACTGTTGGAACATGAACGGTCAGCTTATTCTCATCATATGTATATTCATATCTTATTCTCATTCTATGTACACCTGAGTATATGTATCATTAAAGTATCTTTAAGATTGAAGATCACGCTATGTATCTTAAAGTATTTTTAATATTGAAGGAATTAAATAAAGTCAGTTGGTGTTTGGACCTCCTCAAGAAAGAAAGATTCCTCCTTTTTATTTAAAAGACAATTTTAATAAAACTTCATGCAAGTATAAGGCCTAGTTCACACGAGATTACACCGCACGTTTTTTTATCGTATTCGGGTTTTACCGAACAAACAGCGGGGTATTCACATGGCAGTTTTTGATTCGATTAAAAATCGAAAAGCTGCCGGATAAATAAGAATGTACAGCATAATGAAGTGGAAACGCTTCATAATCGTATTATTCGTCATCTGGAGTGTAGCAAAACTTCTAATCTGAAAATGCTATTTAAAAATTATAGAAAGAAATAATTTGAAATGAAATATACTGTGTTAATTTCTGTCCTTTATATTTAATAAAACTTTCGTTTACAACCGAAACAATTAATTTTAAATACATTAATTATCGTAGTGTATTAATGTTGATTAATTTAATGTCGTTATTATAATACTTTTTTCATTTTGATGTAAAGGCTAGTAATATTGTTTCGACTATAAATTCTTGTGTTATATTTCAAGAAAAATATAAAAACAAATTTGTTTTGGAATCGTAAAGAAAAATCTATAAAAATCCTATTTAAAAGCAGAAGGCTAGTAGGTATGTTAAAAACAATGTTTAAGGCCATGTTACAGTTCTTTTGAACGAAAAAAAAATTAGTGGTGAGATTTTTTTTTTCGGAAATAAAACATCTGGGGTGAAACGAAAAATATCTTCTTTTTTTTCCCCACAAAATAGGTTTTTGTTGCACCAAAGAAACAAATAAAAATGTAATGTCTATATTCGCTAAAGAGTCGGCCGCCATATTTATATAAAATCGTTAGATAACTCATTTCTTTACAAAAGATTTTACAACACTGACCACACAAAATTCCTATGAATTTTGAAAATTTTCCAATTTAAATGGCGACTTGAATTTTAATGGAGAAAGAGTGAATAAAATATATTGATTACTGAATCATACAAATAGAAGTTAAGACCTCGATACCATCATCGGGCTATGAATATGTTAACTTAAAGCGGGCCATGCATAGCACACTTCTGACAATATTTTTCTGGGTACATAAATTCAAAAAGAGAGCAAAAACGTGGGTCAACCTCACTGATTTTGGCGGATTAACTGAGGTTCAATAAAGAATTCAAGCATTTAATAAACTGAACTATAGTCGAACTAAAGATAATCCGCAAAAATCGGTGGGTTAAAATCTTGAGCCAGTGTTTAACCACGGTTTAAATGTTTTATTTGACATAACATAAAATAATATGGTAGGGTATAGTATTTGATTTAATAAATATCCCAAAAATTTCCTTTTGTTGTTTTCCATTGGGTTCATTCACTCATTCTGAAATCTAGTGGAACAGTATAATTCATACAACTCATTTTTGATCCTTTGTCTAATTCAAAATATATTTGAATCGATTGAAATTTATATGATTTAAATTCCCCAACAGTTATAAAACCACAACATTTGTAGAGGAGCATAATCATGTATACTTTTTTTTAAATTGTTAAATTTTTCATCAAATTTTGAATTTACCCACATACATTTGTGTGAATTTTTTTTTCGAGATTTTAACCTTTATTTCAATCAAAATCCATTTTTTTTTTTGTAAAAAATTGATATAACCAATATAAGCGCCGCACCTGGTGAAATAATCATAAAACATTTGTTGACATTATTTTAGAGGTGACATAGACTAATATACCTGGTAAGTTTTGTCTCAATATTTAACAAAATCTCATCAACTTTTAAATTTAAAGTTTCGAAAATCAAATTGATTTTCCACTTAATCACATTTTTAGTATGAAGTTTTTCAAAATTTTACAATAATTTTTAAATATAAATTTAGATCACGATTTCCCGATTAATTATTTATCTCATTCATAAAGATCTATTAAGTATTAATCAAGTTTCAAGCCTCAAAAGGTGGCTTAATCGGGCTTATTTCATAATTTAATTATTTTTTTAAAATAAAAATCAATTTTGCACCTACTGTTTTCCCCGTTAGATTTAAAAATATGAAACCACTGACATATTTGTAGAGCTATAGACCTACAATAATTTGTTTTTGGAAATTTTGAAAATGTTCATCAAGTTTTGAATTTAGAAGAGCAAATATAAAGTTCACGGGACATTTACACACCCTTTTAGTATGAATTGTTGGACCCCTTCCCAAAAATGTTCATACACGAACTAAGCCATATTTGTAGGCTTTTTTTAGAGATCTGACCAGTACAAATGAAGTTGGGATTTTTGAAAAGGAAAAAAGCCGATTGGAAATAATTTTTTTATTCAGATAACTGTGCTTCCCCACTGGTGAGTGATGGTTGGCAATGGACAAATAAATCAATTCGGTTGTTTTTTTTTTCGGTTGTTTTTTGTTCGGTTTTTCGATTATTTTAAATTTAAGATTGTGAAGCTTGTGTAGCTCGTACATTATCAAATGAGGTATCACAATAATCGCTGTATTATTGACTTGTGGTATAAGAGAAAACTAAATCTATCGATGATCGCAATCAATAGTTATTATCCAATATGTGAAAACTTTGTAATACATTAATTTTCCCCCTCCACGCATCCCATTTTTTTACCAAATATTTGAATCAATAGTCTCAATCACACATACACATTCCAGACTTCTTAGCCAACCCCATCAAAAGATAAAATTCAATAAACCCTTTATTAGGTTGATTTTCATATTTGGTAAAAACGTGTGGTTTTCTACCGTGTAAATGACATGATATAAATCTATGATCCACGAGAGGTGAATACGTCGACAAGGACGTCGGGTTTTCGATCAACGTGCTTAGATGAAAACGTTTTTCTGCATAAAAATCATCGTGTGAACAGTTCTATGTAAATGTATTGGCCACTGCGCATTTGTCCGGGTGTATACAGCTAAAAAACGTGCGGTATAATCTCGTGTGAACTGGACCTACCTCTGTATGCATGAATGAAAGAATACAAGATTACGACACTTCCTACGTTTTTGGAGACAAAACGTAACAGATGTGACAGCCAAGAAAATTTGTATAGAGATGATTTTTTGTTCGCGAATTATTGTATGTTTAATATAGATATTCATTCTAAAAACACAAAAAATATTACCGACAAATGTTTTTAATTGTTATTCAATTGTTTTAAATTATGTTAATAGTCAAAATATGAAGCAAAAATAGAGAGTGCGATCAAAAAATTCAAATATCAGATATATTCCATTCTTGAATTATTATTTTTATTGTTGTTTAAATATCATCAAAATATAGCCCACAACATTAAAAAAAAATAATGGTAACAAATCCCTTTAATAACAAGTTTAAGTAACTTAAAGTTTTCGCACCCCTATATCTTATACAAATTATACCAAAGTATAGTCTTTTTTGTTGTTGAAAATGTTTGCGTGTTGAAAATTACAATAACAAAGCGAAAAATCCGAAGTGTCGTAATCTTGTATTCTTTCATTCATGCTCTGTATGTTACTTCTCATCAACGAAAAAAAACAACAACAAAAATTTTCTCCGAAAAAAAAACAGGTAGGTTGCTGTGCTACCCTACCTACTACCACAATAGTCAATTATGGATGTGCAAGTTTTTTTTTACACACTGAGTATCGCAACTAACATGGGAAATTATTAAAAAAAAAAACTTATTTATACGGAATCATATGCATCAGAGCGTGCAGGTTTGCACACTGTACCTGTTAAGTGCGTGCTTACACAGGAGATGGAAATTTTAATAGAATGGAAAAAAATAAAAGCTGCGAGGGATGAATGTTTGTATAGTCGAATCGTTCTTGCGCAGGCAAAACTTTTTTTTTACAACTTTTTTACTAAAAAATTTTTAACTTTTTTACAAAAAAAAATTAACTTTTTTTACAAAAAAAAACTTTCTTACAAAAAAAAATAAAAACATTTTTACAAAAAAAAATAACTTTTACAAAAAAAAAATAACTTTTTTACAAACAAAAATTAACTTTTTTATAAAAAAGAATTAAGCTTCTTAGAAAAAAAAATTAACTTTTTTACAAAAAAAACTAACTTTTTTACACACACAAATTAACTTTTTAGAAAAAAAATAATTAAACTTTTTTCCAAAAAAAAATTAATCTTTTTTACAAAAATAAAACTTTTTACAAAAAAAAAACATTCTTTAGACTTTGATGATCTCATTTCTGAATTTGCTAGAGAAGTAAGTTTCCAAGTTTAAACGTTTCCCCTCTGCTCATTTCTTCGCTGCGTTTTAGTTTATGGTTTCAATTATTTTTTCTAAATAAAATTAACTGAACTTCCTATTTATTTGTATATATTTTTATATTATTTTGTTTTTAAATTAATTAATTAGTTATTTTTTTTTTAAATGAAGTTTATATATGTATGTTTTATTTTGTATATGTATACATTATATATATATGTAGGTATGTATATATATTTTTTTTTTTTTTTTTTAATTTATTTACTATCTATTTTTTTTTTTTTTTGTAAATACGTATGTACTTCTTTTACATTTGATACATACAATCAATAAAAAACGCATTGAAAGTCTACCTCCTGGGTAATGTGGAAAAGGCTTATGCATGTGTATCAGGGCGCAAGTTTGGGCCGGCCCTGGCGACAGGTAATAGTTATAGAGAAAGGCAATGCTTTTGGTTTTTATTTTTTTCTTTCTCGAGAAGAAGAATGAACAACGCAGATAACCCAACTTTCTTCACGAACTCAGGAACCTATGCATTACTCTTCATCGCCATCGGTAGAATCATCGAATGATTTTTTTTTAGTGAATAGTACACTGAGATGGAAGCATTGATTTGTGTTGAATTAGTGCACAAAGTAAAAGAAAGGGTAGATGGTATGAAGTGAGAAAAAAGGCAATGCCCATACTTAATGACATCATAGCACGATGCTCCTTCATGAAAGTACTAGATGACTTCATTGGTGTTTTCACTTAAATTTTTCATCGAGGAGCATATTTCCTACTGGGTACGTTCGGGGTACTTTTTTCGTCCATCAAATCTCGAGAACGCATATAAATATCGACCTCGGATAAATTTTATTTTACAGATAATATTATCATAACGTGCTGAATAGGTTTTCTAACAAATTTAATAAACCGTCTTTTTACTACAGCAATTCAAAAATGAGCTGTAAAATGTAATTTATCTGGAATATCTCGAGAACGGAATATGATATTCACTTCAGACTTATTTTGTTTTACACATAATTACACAATACCAAATGGGTAAATATTAAAAAAAAATTCAACAGACATTTTTTTTAAACTAAGAAAAACGGTTGAAAAATAATTTTCGTCTCAAATATTTGAAGAACAAAAAATTATTCCGAACCCAGTCTATTTTTTTTTACATATAATGACGTAGTCAACAACTGGTAATTTTTTTTTTTTTCAATTCAATAAACGGTTTTTTTATAGCAAAAAAACTATTTAAAATTCTTAACAAATGTTTTTTAACTCAAATATTTTGAAAAAAAAAAAAAAACAATGATACCGATTTCAAATTCTTACCAAAAATGTAAATCTTTACCATCTAAATGTTGTGTAATTTTGAGATTTTTAAAACCTCCCTTTGAAAAGCAAAAAATCAAAATGTTGCAAGAAAAAACTTTTCAAAAATGTTCTAAATCGACAAATTCTTACCATCAAAATCGCTTCAAAATCGAATTTTTTTTAAGTACACTCCCCTGATTTTAGTCTGTTTTGAAATAATTAATAATTACTATATTACAAATAGCTAAAGTACAAAACATAGGCAATGTCACATTTTGCCCTGTATATCTCTATATCTACCTATATACTGGTTTTCCAAAAACCCAAAGTTTTGACATTATATAATATATAATTACGTAATATAAACTCTACCACCCACCACGTAGGAAAATATGTATATGGTTTGCAAGTGCACCAATGGGAAGTTACTAGTGTGTGTCGATCCTAGACTCATTTTGTTTAAGGATTTAAGGTGCAGATCGAACCATGGTGCGTTATTAACTTTAATTTTAATTTTCCTTAAGGGAGTAGATTCTAAGAAGCAATTAAATAATACTATACAAAATTTCATGATCATATCATCCAAATTCAAATTCAAAAATATTATGTTCCAAGTTATATCATTCAAAAGGTTATTGAAATTACATTTTTTTGAAATTGAACTTAATTTGATTCTAACATAAGTAAACGCTATTCGGGTCAGACAACACCCGAAGGAAGGTATGTCGAGATTTTTGCTGAGATAAACAACCTAACTCAGCTGGTCGACGAGCCTACTCGGATTCCTGACGTTGCAGGTCAATCCGCCAACACTCTAGATTTGTTTCTTACCTCTGACCCTGATAAATACACTATAAGTGTATTATCGCCTCTAGGCACATCAGACCATTGTGTCATATCTGCGAATTTCTCGTGCCACCAAAACACAGTTAAAGAAAAAACTCCCAAGAGAACCGTTTGGCAGTATGAGAAAGCCAACTGGGACGGTCTCAATGTTTTCTTCAGGAACTTTAACTGGTCACTATGCTTCCTCGATAGTGACGTAGATTCCAGTGCAGATATGATTACAAACTTAATTCTTTGTGGAATGAGAAATTTTATCCCGAATAGGGTGAAACCTATCAAACCCAAAGAAAACTCATGGTTTGATTCGAGCTGTAAAAAGGTTATTAGGGTTAGAGAAGTAAGCTTCCGAAGTTATAAAGCCAACCCTACAGAGGAAAACCGGAAAAAGTTTCAACAAGCTAGAAAGACCTGTAACGTTCATATTCGACGAACCAAATTTTTACATGATCAAAAATTACGGCAAAAAATTCTACAATGTCCCAAAGGTAGTAAAAATTGTTGGTCATTTGTAAAAAACATACGAAACACCACCTCGTCCTCGGTTTCAACGCTCGTCTTCAACGATACTCCTTTTGTCAGCTCAATCGATAAAGCCAATTTGCTTGCAGCACAGTTTTCTGTTAATTCGTCGCCGTCTGAAAGTGTTATGACTCCTCCTGTACTTGAGAGCGCAAATGATTCTATGGGACAAATCTTCTTCCGCACTCGTGCAGTTGCCAGAGTTCTGAAAGATCTCGATATACACAAATCCGCTGGCCCGGATAGTATCCCTCCCATTGTTCTGAAGAGGTGTTCTTCAACGCTGGCAAAACCACTGCGTAAGCTTTTCCATCTGTCCTACTCTACTGGTCTTTTTCCGAGTGGATGGAAAACAGCATTTGTCCAGCCTGTCCCTAAAAAAGGCGTGTCTTCTTCCCCCTCCAACTATCGGCCCATTGCGCTTACGTCCTTTCTTTCCAAGGTCATGGAAACGCTAATTAATTTTCAGCTAAAGAAATATCTCGAAGAACGAAAGCTTCTTAATGACCGGCAGTACGGCTTTCGTAGCAATAGGTCCACTGGTGATCTGATGGTATATCTCACCGAACAGTGGCACAAATCTTTACATCGTTTTGGAGAAAGTAAGATTATTGCGCTTGATATTTCTAAAGCATTTGATAGAGTTTGGCAATAAGCTCTCTTATCGAAAATGCGCGCATTTGGTATCGATGAATCTCTTCTTCGTTGGATTAGAAATTACCTTCCGGACTGTTTAATACAAGTTGTATTGGATGGTTTCAAGTCTGAAATTCACAAAATAAATGCTGGTGTGCCCCAGGGCTCCGTTCTGTCTCCGACTCTCTTCCTTATATTCATAACGATCTTTTATCTGAAACTTCTAATCCATTAAATTGTTTCGCTGACGACAGTACCCTCAGCTTCTCATATTCGTTTACAGATTCTCATCCATGTCCTTCGGATGTGGAACTTGAACGGCAGCGTATGATAAGCTCACTAAATTCTGATCTCGACAGCATTGTCCATTGGGGAATAAAAAATCGTGTAGAATTTAATGCTTCAAAAACTCAATGCTGTCTACTGTCGTTAAAACGAAACCCACCCCACATGCCACTATCCATGAGTGGCACTTGCATTGAGGAAACCGAAAAGCTTACAGTTCTCGGTATGTGTGTCAGAGGCCACCTTTTATGGAACGACCACATATTCGACATCGCCAAAAATGCTGCTAAGTGTTTAGGTTTTCTCCGTCGATGCAAGAAATTTTTCTCCCCTTCTGATCTGGCTGTGATCTACAAAGCCTTTATTCGTCCAAAACTTGAGTATAACTCTCACATTTGGGCAGGTGCTCCAATAACCCACTTGAGTTTATTGGATAGAATTGAAAAGAGAGCTCTTAAAATGATAGGTGAAAGAACTATAACGGAAACATTCTTATCTTTTGAGCACCGTCGAAATGTTTCATACTCGCGCTTCTAGGAATGCCCATCAGTTTACCCTTGAGCCCAATTTCGGACGTACTGTTAAGTACAGAGATTCTTTCTTTAGTCGCACTACTCGAATGTGGAATGCTCTACCCAGCTCAATTTTCCCCTCCCATTGTGATCTACAGACGTTCAATACCAATGTGCATCGGTATCTCCTTTTAAATCCCCTCCAATCTACCTAATCGCTCGTGCTGTGTATATCATCTTAAGGGTAGTCACAACCCCTTTTGTACGCGCTTAATATAAAAAAAAAAAAAAAAAAAAAAAAAAAAACAGATAACATACTATTAAGTTCAATGAGATTGTCAAGGCAGGATGATGACGGTCTTTTTAATAAGTACAATGTCGATTGGCAGAACAGCATCGTCAGAATTTATCAGTTGAGAAAAGTAGACAAGATCCAGTATTTTGTTATTTTGGTTTTTAACGTAGTTTAGTTGGTTTAAGTCTAAAGAGGCCATTTCATCTATAGTACATAACTCGATGGCATATGATATGACGCATTAACAGGAAAATATTCTTCACATTCATTCGATTTGGACCAATCTAGGTTAGATCACCTTATACAATATTTTCATAAGTTGAGTTGATTTGCTCGAATATGTCATCGAAGGAGTCGTATATTTGTTTATATGTACCGTAGTTTGAGCTGGGTGGTATATAGACAGCAATCACATATAGGGTACCAAGTGATATCTGTATTTGTATGCATAATATTTATTGCTCTGACTGTAAAAAGTGATTGACTAAGGTGCTTATTTAAGAGTTTTTGACAACTATTAATAGTCCTCCACCAACTGTAGTGGATTCACTTGAAGAGTGTCGATAACGGGGGTAGACTTGATAACTCGTGTCAAACAGTTCAGTATCGGCAATTGATGGGCATAACCAAGTTTCTGTTAAAATAATAACTTCGTGAGGTTTTTGTCCGTAATCCATTGGCATTTTGATAGTTAATTAAAACTTTTTGTACTTGCTGCAGCGGTTGGTCTGCGTTGTCAGGTGTTGATGAAAAGTGGTTTGTTGTTTCTTTGAAGTCCTGTTCTCAAATTCGTGCATAATAATTCCAACTGGCCAAAAGGATACAAGTGGGGTGACGTCAATAATTTGACATGGGAAGACGTAACCAAAATTATTGATCTGCGAAAGTAAACAAAACTTTGTATCTTGAACAAAAATAAACAAGCAGATACATTAAAATTACATAGTTAAAAAACAACTCTTCCGTTTGCAGTCTATTTTCATAGGACGCATAGAGTGGCCTTTAATTCATTTGTCTCCTCCAAAAGGAAAATCGGTTAAGCAACAATCTATGTTTTAAACAAAAAAAAATTAAAAACCAATCAAACACCAACACTAAAAACCTAGCTCTAAAGTATTTACATAGAAATCAAACAAAAAATAAAAAACAAAAACAAAAACAAAAACTTCAACTTCACAGCTAACTAAATAAACACTATTTCATTACAGATATTTTTATAGGAACTCTTTTGATTCTTGTTTAACAATACCCCATTGAAACTTTTATTCCAAATCTACCATTTATTCTCAATATTTAACTTGTTCTTCTAAAAAAGTGTAGAACATGAGATACTGCAATTATAAATACCTAAAATAATATTTCATGAATTCATTTCTCACCGCTTACCCATATTAAATTACGCATTTCAATCTTTCCTGGACTATACTAGTTGTGCCACAACGACGCCGTTATGACACAATGTCGATATTTCAGCTAGTAGAAAAGTGGTTAGTAAATTTATCTTTTACCCATTTACCTTTCGGGTCCTTATTGGTTTCATCTTCCCAATATCTATAAAATAATATTTCATTTATTCCTTAATACAAATTGAATTGAAAAAGATGAACTTATAAGTTTCATTAAACAAAAACTAATAATTAGTTGATCGATATTAATATCAAAAACATTAAATTGAGAGTATTCTTAGTAAAGCTACAATAGTATATGTAGTTATTATTCACATAAGGAAAAAAGCCAAGTGACCAGAACGACGCCGTTATGACACACTAAGCTTAACCAAAAAAACAAGCAAACAAAAATAGAAAATGTATTAGATACACGCATGCGGTTAGAGTAAATGCGGGAAACATTGCCCAAAATCAACTCGGAAAAAAAATATACATACCTACAATCCGAATCCGGTGATTGTTTTGTTAATGGCAAAACTAAAAATGTGCTTAAACATGAAATAGAAAAAAAGAGAAAATTTCTCATTAAATTAAAAATTACCTATAACGAATAACAATAAATTCGATAATATTTGTGACCTTTCTGAATAAACTTATTATTCGTTACTATACTCTGTTCAACAAAAATTGTCAGTACAGGGAAGATAGGACGTTTGTATCTCTGTCTGGTCGTATTGGCTTGCATATACCTATTTCAAGTAAAAGCTCTCATAGGGTTTCCGTACTTTGCATTATATCTCACCTTAATTAATTCTGTTCTCAAAAGCTTGAAAACAGAAAGCTATTTTATAAAAACCACTGAAAAAGCTCCTTTGTATTGCTTACAATGGGTAAGGTAACTATTTTGGAATATATATTTTTTTTAGCTCACACAGCCAGCCAGAGTAGAAACGATTATTATGATCAGTGTGCTTTTCTCATGCAATGAGGACGGTCATTGTAGAGTGTACGATATTTTGCAGGTCTTTACAACAACAATTCCTGTACGTTGTTCAGTGGTGTATAATCTTTTTTATTGGCAGTTTTCTCAATTCAATGTCGTGAAAATATAAACACGCGCCCTGTTTTGAAAAAAGCTCGCCCATAAGCCCTGTACTGACAATTTTTGTTGAACAGAGTATAGGATTTGGTGTCCCAAACGAACCGATTCAGTTAGAAGTAGAGCAGTCGTTATTATTTGAAGTGCCTTACGTAACGATATATTTAAAAATAAACAAAATCTACTCTGAAAAAGAAATACAGGTGGTTCCTAATAGTAGTTAGTTTTGGATATTTTGTATTTGCTAGGTAAATTTAAAAAAAAAAAAAAAAGGAAAAGAGAAAAAAAATATATAAAAATAAATAAATAAAAAAAAATAGCACCAAGCCACCTTTGTAAGAGAGCAGACGTATTATAGAGTGCGATATCGTACAGCTTTAGTTGTTTAAATCACTTGACCCAGTGTTAACAGTTAATCTCTTGAACAAGAGATTATATTTTTCATTTACAGTAGTTTGCAATCTCTACTTAAATAAACGGAAGTTCTAAGCAAGTGCACACAGTGTTCCCCTGGTTACCCGCCGCTATGGCGGTGAACAACCAAAACCGGTTTGAGGGATTGGACGCAAACGATCCCATGCAAACCGTTAATCCCCCAACAAAAAAGAAAAAATACAATAAAGAAGGCAACGTCACAAAAGACCAGTGGCCAATGCTAACAACACCCACGCAAAATGTAGTCGATTTCTCTCGGTTCTTAATAATTACAAATTCTCCATCAGATACAGACAAAACACCAATTGCAAATCGAAATCCCATTGTTATAGGAAAAGGTATAGATGCTGTAACAACCCAACATTAAAGCTCTAAGAAACGGTGACTTACTTATTCAAGTGAACAAAAAAGAAATCGCTGATAGATTAGAAAAATGCAAATCTTTAGGTCAAATCCCAGTAGAAATTAAATACCATCAATCCCTAAACTCTTGTCAAGGCAGAATTTATTCATACAATATAACTGAGCTCAAAGAAGATGATATATTAGATTCCCTCAAAAAGTTTAGCGTCACACAAGTGAAGAAAATGTACAAAATGCAAGGTGATAATCAAACAGCCACTGGAGCTGCAATTCTCACTTTTGATGCACCGCAGCCACCTAAAGAAATAAAAATGGGTTGGCAAATTTTAGTTGTAGATCCGTATTTCCCAAATCCAATGATCTGTAAAAAATGCCAACGTATTGGACACACTAAAAACCACTGCAAGGAAACAACGAGTCTATGTGCTACCTGCGCCGAAACTAGCCCTCATGAAGAAGAATGTAATCGAGTATTTTGTGTAAATTGTATGACAGGTGAACATCCCTCGAAAGACCGATCCTGTCCAGTTTTTATCAGGGAAAAACAATAATGATAATAAAAACCATGAAACGCTGCACAATAAAAGAAGCTAAAGAAGAATACGGTAAGTCGGGACATTTATATGCACACCATATACCAATCCAAAATACAAAAAAATCAATAGCCCAAGTCATTAAAGATAAAATTGCCAATGATATACCAAAAACAACACAGAAGCCTTTAGCAGAAACGTTTTCAGAACTTAATAAAAACAACCAAAACACCCCTTTCACTTCAAAAACATTAGCTACACACAAAACAATAGATACTCCAACAGAACAGATACATTCGAAACATCAAACATCTCAACCATCAAACATTCAACCAAATAACATTTCCATAAACAAATCACAAACAGACAACATTTCAATACATACATCACAATCATCAAACATACAACTAAATCAAATTATTACAGACAACAAACAAAAAAATCCACAAACCGACAACATTTCAATACAACAAAAAACTGAAGTTATCTCGACTGCTTCTATACTTGCATCAACTTCAAACGACCAAGAAAACAATTCTAGTATGGATTGCAGTTGCAGTGAAGACGAAAGTTTTATAATAACAAATGCCGACAAATTGTTGGCAAAAGCAACAGCCTTATCTTCATCACTTCAAAATCTTTCTCGACCAATTCATAACAAACATAAACCCTCTACATAAAAATGGACAGCCAAAAAAATAAAATTAAACTCAAAATTCTACAATGGAATATCCAGGGATTTTTTAATAATCTTCCCAATTTGGATATTCTTATTAAAAAATACGAACCTTCAGTTATAGCTTTACAAGAAACAAAAGTTTTAATCAAAAATGCTCCTACAAGATATAAAGACTATGTTGCTTATTTTAACAATAGGCAACATGACAACAATAAGGACGGAACCGCAATATTAATAAAAACAGGTATACCCCATTCATACTCAGATTCATCAGACATCTTCTTAACTCAAACCCTATCAATAAACATACCTCAGCCAATCACTTTGCAGAACATTTACCGCCAAACACAAAATATTGCTTCTCAACAGCAATACCTAAATCTTACTTCAAATAATCTTTCACACAGCGTACTCGTTGGAGATTTCAATGCAAATAACATCCTTTGGGGCTCCCCTTACACAAACAGAGCTGGTACAGTCGTAGAAGGTTGGCTGCAGAGCTCTGACCTTGTAATATTAAATTCGGGTTCTCCCACACATTTCTCTTCAAAAAATTCGCTAACTGCAATTGACTTATCACTTGCCTCACCTGCAATTGCCCTTAATGCGGACTGGAAAACACACGATTGCTTAGAAGGTAGTGACCACTTCCCGATCCTGCTTGAAACATCTGCAACTTGCAAATTCCCCACTATTTTTCACTCCCGATTTTTGGAAACCCAAGCCGATTGGAAAAAATTTGCAAACAATGTCCAACAAGCAAATTCTGCTAAACCAATATCTAATAATGTAAACAAAGAGGCAGCTTGTATAAAAAAATTTATTAGATTGGCAGCATCCACTTCCATCCCTTCTTCACATCCTCCTAGAAATACCTCTCAACCTATTTGGTTCAATCCGAACCTAAAACAATTGACAAAAGAGAAAAGAAAGGCATGGAAGCTGTTAAAAAGATCACCGAACGTCAGGAATACCATCGCATATCGACAAATAGCCGCTAAATTAAAAATAGAAGTGCGATTAGCCAAAGCAGATGCATGGAAAAACTTTTTGGCTTCAATCAACCCATCAATGGAAGCTAGAACCCTATGGAGTAGAGTAAAGGCTATAAATGGAAACCATTCTACAAAAGGAATTAGTGCTATAGTTCATAACTCCACCACTGTTTTAGACCCATGTGAAATAGCCCAACTTTTTGCAACCAAATGGGCTGGGTATAGTGCAGATAATAACTTTCCGGACCATGTTTTAAGACTGAAAAACAGTGTTCAAGAAACACTCAATTATGAGTCTGACATGCTTATCAACCCGATCACGATTAACGAATTAATGGAATCACTAAGCAGAACCAAAGGGACAACTCCCGGCGCTGACAAGATTTCTTTCAAAATGCTTAAATATCTACCAGTGGAAGTAACACTCAGGCTAGTGATGTTATACAATAATATCTTGAAAGAAGGTGTTTACCCACATGAATGGAAGAAAGCTCATTTGATTCCCATCCCTAAGTGCAATTCGAACCAAAACTCTTTAGACAGCTACCGTACAATATCCCTTCTTTCTGTACTGTCCAAATTATTCGAGAAAATAATAGGGAACAGGCTTAAATGGACTCAAGAAAGGCATCTCAACAGCGGTCAACACGGCTTTAGACCAGGAAGAGGAACCCATACTTTGTTTCACATGCTAGACCATGCAGTGCACGCAGAGTTAGCCTTACATCAACACTCTGTTCTTTTGTCCATGGACTTGGAGAAGGCTTTTGAAAGGGTAACTACTTATGGAGTAATCAATCAGCTAAAAGACTGGGGAATCAACAAACAACTTCTTCAGGTAATTTTTTCCTTTATGTCAAATAGAACCGTCATTGTCAAGATAAATGGACACCTCTCAAATGTAACTGCCATCCAGAATGGAATACCGCAAGGTTCACCAATATCTACAGTGTTATATAACGCTTATGTAAATCCACTTCTTGAAATACTTCAATCAGAGCTTATGCAGACAAATACCCTTCTTACCTATGCTGACAATATTTTTGTCTTAGCATCTGGAAAACCCGATGAAGTCAAAGATACCTTAGATTTTACAACATCAAAAGCACTTGAATGGTGTCAGGAATTCGGAGCAAAAATGCCATTAAATAAAATGGATGCATTACATGTTTGCAGAAAACATAATTGCCCAAACAATGCTATAACTATTTGTCACACAAGCATCCCTCTTCTAAACAATGCTAAAATTTTAGGACTGGTCTGTACTAAAACTTGGAAATGGCATTCACATGAAAAAATAGTATCTCAAAAGCTCGGTAAAACAATTAACTTACTTAAAATAATTTGCAGCAAGTACAAGGGTCCTCATATCAACACTGCGATCGATATAGCAAAAACGCTTTTAAGAGGAGCTATCCAACACGGCCTTACAATATTTTCTAATTGGACTAAGCAAAACGACCGAAATGTGCAAGTAAAAATAAATGCTGCGCTAAGAACTGCTTTAGGAGCATTACCATCAACTCCCATCGAAGATTTACTGGCCGAATCAAATATTTTAGGCTTTCAAGATATGAAAGTTATAGCACAAACTAAACTTTTCTCTAAAAGTATTGTAAATACAAAGCATGCTCTTCATGAAATTTGCAAATCAGGTTGGATTGCAGCCGAAACATCGAAAAACAAAAGCTCCATCTCTTGCTCAATTCGCAACATCAAAGCTTCGAGGATAAACATACCTGAACTTCACGATTATGACAACCAAACTCCTCCTTGGATGTTTCCTGGATATCTTATAGATATTTCCTTAACAGAAACTTCAAAAGAACACACACCAAATGATGTTTTAAGACAAAAGTTTGCTGAAATTATACAAACTGGTAATTTTGGTTGCGTTCTATACACGGACGCTTCTTTTAAAGATGGAGTAACCGGATACTGCGTTTATAGACTTGATAGTAACAACAACAACATTTTACTACAACAACTTACCACCCCTGATCAAAATTCGTATACTGGTGAAGTAATGGCACTAGTAGAAGCGTTTAAATATGCCAGACATTCAAATGTCAAAACAGCTATCTGCAGTGACTCCCTAAGCGCTATTCTGGCGATTAAAAACAACAAAAGCAATGTTCCAATCATTCAGGCTCTTAGAGCTTATCTCTCCTCAGAATGTCCACGTATTCGTTTAATATGGTCACCAGGACACGTAGGTATTCCAGGGAACGAAAAAGCAGATGCCGGTGCACGCCATGCAACTATTATGCCTCTAGAATACAAAATACCACCATTTTCAAACTCTATATGGACTCAATCTTTCAGGGTTATTCAAGAGGAAGCAGAAAATCGTTGGAAGCAATCAAAATCATTTCTGAGATCTCACAAACTTGATTTATCACCTGTAATCTATCACAAAGACTTAAACCGATCGCAAGCAGTACAGATTTCACGATTGAGACTGGGCCATACAATGTTTAACAAATCGCATCTTTTTAACAAAGAAGACCCTCCATCATGCAGCCTTTGCAGAGAAGTACTAACAGTTAAACATATTTTGCAATGCTGTAAAATAACAAAGGAACACTTCAAGGGAAATGTTCCCAAACTTGAAGAGTTACTAGATCCTTCAATACAACCCAGTACTTCAAAACTGTTTCCCCTATTAGCAAAGCATAATGTTAAAATTTAAAATATTACATCTTAAGACTTAATCTAAAAAATACACCTAATTATATAAAACGATAATGAATTCACTTGAAATAAATATTTAAAAAATTGTAAATAAAACATAATAATATATGTACATATGTAGATATATATTTAACATTTATAGACTTATTTGAATTACTAATAGATAAAACTTATACAAAAAAATCTATTATTTGTAACCGCCATATGGGCATAATGTAAACCCCGGCGTTATATCCCGGACGATGTAAATTTATTTATATTGTATCCTTTGAAAATAAAATAAAATAAAATAAAATAATAAAATAAAATAAAAAAAATAGGTATTTTAAATTGTGAGAAAAAAAAAAGTTTAAATCATTCGAACCGAGGAAGGTAAAGAGTGGGATGCTGGGAGTGACTATCGAAGTCATTCTGCTAAATGGGATTGGCCTGGATGCGAGTTAAATCGTAAACAAGGGCAAATTAGGTTGCAGATTCGTTAACTAACAGCTAGGAGTGGGTTAGTAGTGATGTACATCCGTGTAAGGATTTATCGTATGTTTCAAAGGATTTTGACTAAAAGGATACAAATTCAGTACATCTATACTCAAAAAATTCGAATTTGAACTTAGGTGCCAGAATTGGATTTTTCTGGTCAAAACTAAGCTCAAAAAGAGGAAAAAATAGTCGGCGGAAATGCTTCCATGTTAGGGAAAATGAAAAAAAAAACTCGGCAGACTGGATATTAGATGAAGAGACATGAAAAAAAAAGTTGGTTTTTGGTACGACGGTGAGTTAAGTCGTGTGCGGTCGAGCGTTAGTAGGACAAAAAAGAAAAAAAATAAGTTCTATCACATCCTACAGTAAAACAAAAAAAAAAAAATACTTTAACAAACAAGTGTGAAAATAATCACTAAACATAAAATTTTTCAAATAAATAGAAAACACGGTCGCAGTTAAAGTGAATTAGAAAAAAAATAAAATAAACCAGGGTTTCCTACGGGAATCCAAGATAAGAAGAATCGGACACGTGATTCTAAAACAGAACACGATTGAAAAAGTGATCCCTTACCTTTTTATTGTGTTGCGAAAACAGTCAATGCCCGTGGCGGGCTTCCGATAACCACCTAACCCAGCAAATTTTTATTCAATGCCTGAAAAAAAAACTTAACCATAAACCCCATCACGTGCCAAATCCAACGACATCTACAGACCCCTCTAGACGACTCGGAGTGCGGGGTAAGCCACGTCCTAAAACTCGCCATCATCGATCGCCTAACATATCCCGTCGAGCTAGTAGAAGCACCCTCAGATCAGTGGCGATTCCTCTCAGTTAGCAGGTTTATCGCCGCTAAACCAAGAATTTATTTTCTTTCTTGCAATAATCAATACCATAAATACAAAAAACTACCCACCTAACTACCTATTCTCAAAGCATATTTTCCTTCACACAACACAAAACTCCCATATTCCTATCTGCCTCAGTGCAACAATATGCGATACCAAAAGTCTAAAACCAAATTCTCTGCATAGAGCATTGATATAATAATAAAAATAAAAACAGATACCTACCTAACATACCCATATTGTTCTCTTAAAATTATATTTTTCTTCCTGCAGACACACAACACAAAACTCTCATTCACAAGTCTGCCTTGAAACATTTTAGCTTGCAACATCTGCGCTGCACAATTTCATACAATTTTTAATAATATCTATACAAATTACAAATACAAACGCAAATACAATACAATACAATCTAGAATACAAGAGCGTTTTACCAAAGATAATCAGCCTTATGCATAAACGAATTATAGCGAGTGCATAGCGCTATGCATTCTATATAATGCCTCTGAACGCAAAAACCTTATTCATAAACTTATGCAACGTTGAATAGAAGCAACATAAGCTAAACGCGTTTGGAGGTTTTATAGAGCCAACATAAGGGTTGTTTAGTATCGGAATGTCACTTTGACTCACACATAGCAATAATGTAGATAGATGTTAGGGGGGCGCTTATTTTTGCAATCTTTGAGGTGTTGAAATCTCACTTTCAAAATATTTTATAAAATTTAATACAACAATTAATAATCTTGGTTTTGTTCATTTACTGTAAATTTTTGTTGGGATATTGTTTTAAAAAATAAAGAACATTGTTTTGTACACTTTATTTTATAGAAGCTGCTTAATAAATGTGCAAAATTCAAAGATTTTCCATCAAATCTTACAACTTTTGCAAATGCTCGACGGCATGCGTGATTAAAATAAAATTATACAAATATTCACCTTTATCACTTTCATGGGAAAATACAAATGAATTATAAGCATTACAAAATAAGCACCACCCTTTTATTTTTCTCCTCAACAAAAACATCACGATGTCAGTGAATGGAACAATTCATGAAATAAATCAAAAACGACGTATTTTTTCTTTCAAATATTTTTAATTTTATTTGCCAACACAAAAAAATAACAAAGTTACTGGATAATTATAATAATATTAAAAGAAATTAATAAGGAACCAAAAAGAATCCAATCGCCAGCAGAATTGCTTCTATTGAATTTTCACACAGCACACACACAGCTGGGTCTCCTTTGTCAGTTGTGAAAGTTAAACGTACTATATATCTCCTTTATGGTACTAATTTTGACACAAGCTCATTATAACTATAATGTGTTGAAAAATATTTTATGCATAACAATTTATGCAACGTTGTATAGTGGCTACATAAGTCCTTATGCAGTGCATAACTATTCATCTGTTCAGCGGATTCTAATGAATACGGCTGAATATCATTGTATATAAAAACTATAGTACTATTATGGAATCGATTTTTCTGTTACTGGGAGTGTTCTCGTGAGGGCGCAAACATCGTGCCACGTTGGTTTGGAGAGATGTGAATGAGGATAGGAAGAGGAATAAGAGCTGGTAGTAAGGAGGAGAGGAGTATATTTTGTTGATTCTGACAGTTGCTGACAACAACTACCTGGTGTGAGTGAGATATTTTTCCGTCATGGCAACGAAGGGGATAATTCGCACAAAATGAAAAAAATTTTCGTTGTCATGGTGCATTGTACAACGGTATCGTTTTTTGTTTGAATTTGCGAACAGATTTTTGTTGTTGTTTTCTATCACAGTCTATGATAGTACACAATATACATACATATGTCTATAGATAGGTTAATTATGATTTGATTTGTTTCGAATTTGTTGAAAATTTTCAATTTCAGCTGAAAATCATAACATCAAGACTACACCGTTGGTAATTTTCACAATTCCTAGGCAAACATAGTCTTACAACGATGCTATATTTTTTTATGAGGCTTTCAAGAACAAACATTTTTTTCGAAAAAAAAATCAAGAAACATTTTTTGAGGTTTATTTTTTTGGAGAAAAAAACTAGAAAAAAAACACTTTAAAAGTAATTACAGGTAAATTTAAATGTAAAAAATTGATGAAAACAAAGAAATTGTTTTAGCTACCTTTTAAAAAAAATACTTTTAACAGTTAAGTCATTTTGATACATTAAAAAATCAACTTTTTCTTTTAACGTTTAACAAAATAGGTAGGTACTTTTAGAGATAAATACATTTTAATAAAATTTGAAAAAAAAAACTAGAACATTTTTATAAAATTAAAAAAAAGTAAACTTTTTTATATACCTTTAAAAAAAAAATTACCGTTAAAAAATGCTTTTAGAGGTTAACAAGTTTTGATTAAATAAAAAAAAATATTTTACTTTTAAGAAAAAAAACAATTCTTTTACTGCTAAAAAAATACTTTTACAGGAAAACAAATTTTGATAAAATTAAAAAAAAAAGTATTTTACATTTAAGAAACTCTTGATAAATTTAAGAAAAAATAGGTTTAACTTTAAAAAATATACTTTTAAAAGTAAAGAAATTTTGATAAAATTTAAAAAAGAATAACTTTTTACCTTAAAAAAAAAAACTTTTTAAAGTAAACAAAATTTGAAAATATTAAAAAAAAAAAAAAACAATTTAAATAAAAATTTTGGGAAAATTTAAAAAAATAAATATTTTTTTAACTTTAAAAAATACCTACTTAAGATAAAAATTAAAAAAAAAACTATTTTACCTAAAAACAAAATATTTTTAAGAGTAGAGAAATTTAAAAAATAAATTAATAAATAAAAATGGAAAAAATTAAAATTAAATTAACGTTGTTAAATTTTTACTTAACAAAGTTCAAATTTCGTTTATGAAAATTGCATTAAGTAATTTTAATAAATTCGCATTCAAACTAAAGAAATTTTACTTTACGAAGTATTTTTTTTAGTTCACGTAAAAAAATTCAATTTAGTTTAAAAATGCTTATTCAAATTTTCAAAAACCAAATTTCAACTTTATGAAATAATATTGAAAAATTCACGTGAAAAATTCAATTGTGAATATTTTAACAATAACTATTAGGCAATGTTCAAATTTCGGTTATGAAAATTGTATGAAGTAATTTCAATAAATTCGCATTTTGTAAGGTGTTTGAAATGAAATTTGAACTTTATTAAGTAATTTTTAAAAAGTTCACGTGAGAAAATCAAATTAAGTATTTTTTTTTTCAAAATTCCTGTGAATATTTAGACACTACAATATAACAAGATTTTTTCTGACAAACAAAGAAAAAGATTTCTATAATATTGATGGTTAAGAATTGAAATATTAAAAATGTAATTTATGAGCACTTAAAGAAGACCTTATCTTATTTCTTGTACTCATTCCAAATTTTATGAAAAATGAATTGAAAACAAATATTGTAATTCCGATACCAAACAAAGATTTTATGCAATTAAATATAGATATAACGAGAACTGTAACAAATAATAACATTATTTATGAAGTCAAAGAAGACAATTATATGCCAAAAATGAAAACCGTTGATACATGTATGTATATCCAACATAATAAAAAATAATAATTATGAAACTTGTAAAATGAGGAAATTCAAGAATAAACTCATTCAAGAAATTAATATTGGAAATGTATTGTTAATAAACGTAAATACAACAATCAATGGTTTACAAAAATACAACCAATTTCACCTCTTCAATGAACTCCAAAAACCCAAAATACAACACCACCCAACACGACCAATATTTCAAACTCGATTTTTAGTCCAAAAACACCTCTGCACGTGGTATCTTTTGACGCAAACAATGAAGCTTACGTTCCTGGACCCTGGAATTCCGAAGGAACCATGAAACAATTCCAAACTAATGATTATTCACCTAAATCTATCAACACAATTTTTAACGATTCTCTGTGTGGTGAATTTTCACCAGAAAAAAACAAAAACGAACTCTTTCCTCAAAAACCAACGCGATCATCTAAGAAAATGGATGTGGAAGATTATTTTTTGGAAATTATGGCAATAACCAAGAAAAAGAAGAACTAAACAATACTCTGTTCCAACATTCGTCGCTGTTCGAAGAGCTAGAAGAACCAACGCCGTACATAGAACAAAAGATAAATACAAGAGATCAGCCACCATTTGCTACAACACCGTACAGACTTTCCTTCACACGTAAGCAACAATTAAAAGATGAACTTCAAAAAATGCTGTCAAAGGGAATTGTGGAAGAATGTGAGTCACCATGGGCAGCGCCAGTAGTGTTGGTACCCAAGAAAGATGGAGGAGTACGTGTCTGCATTGACTATCATGGACTTAACAAAATTACAATTCCCGACCATTACCCAAGGATTGATGATACAATTCACTCAACAAAAAGTACCAAATATATTACAACGCTAGATTTTCAATCTGGAAACTACCAGATAAAAGTTGCCCAACAAGATATTGGAAAAACTGCCTTTATAACACCCTTTCGAATATACTGTTTTAATCGAATGCCATTCGGACTCCGAAATGCCCCAGCAACTTTCATGCGACTCATGGATAAATTTCGCTCTGGACTCAATATTGATAAAGGTTAACAGACAGAAAACAAGAATTTGTTGTAGTTGCGTCAAGTATCTCGGACATCTGATAACCAGTAGAGGCATAGAAGTAGATCCTGATAAAACTTTTGTCATTTCTTCAAGACCGGAACCAAGGAATCTTAAGGAAGTACTGTCTTTTATACGAACTTGTTCTTGGTACAGACATTTTGTCGAAAATTGTGCTGGTATAGCGAAGCCCCTCACCAACCTTACCCAGAAAAACACTATTTGGAAATGGGGAAAACAAGAGCAAGGCGCATTTGAACAACTCAAAACAATGCTAACAACAGCACTTCTATTACAACAAGTTTGCGAAGACAAACCAATTATTTTAAAAACGGATGCTAGCAGCTATGCCATAGGTGCAGTATTGGTCTAGGGGGAGAAAGCTGAAGAGCATCCTATAGAATATATCTCAAGACTCCTAACGCAGGCCGAACAAAATTATTCAACCACAGAAAGAGAAGTCTTGGCAATTATCTGGGCTGTAAATAAATTCCGTGGATACATAGAAGGAACCAAATTCGTACTTTTAACTGATCACCAACCTCTAAAATGGTTATAAAAATAAAAATAAATCGGGTGGCACAACGGCTCATGAAGAACCAGGGCCTAGTGACTAACAACTCGCAACCATTCCTGTGTGCGCCTGTCGACAGGAATGGAAGGGACCTACAATTTTAGGCCGAACGGCTAGACGAGAAGCACTTATTCGTGACAAGTGATACTCTTGGAGGATTTGTCAATTCCTCGCAAGAGGCAGTAGCCCTGAAAAAAACTTTTTAGTTTTTAGGTGGACGAGGCTGGGAAGCGAACCCAGACCTCCAGCGTGAAAGTTGAACGCACTAACCATTACGCTACGGGCTACTACTAAGATGGTTAATGACCCTTAAATCTCCAACGGGTAGATTGGCCAGATGGGCATTACAGCTCCAACCATACAATGTCGACATACAATATACGCCAAGAAACACTAATAAAGTAGCTAATATGTTATCGATACCATCATGTCAAGCCAACGAACATATCAGTGAATCCTGTGAAATCTGCAACATGAAGATTGATATTCCAGCTAGAGAGGCTAGTGAAATTCGCCAAACACAACTCGAAGATGATGAATTAAAATCAATAATAGATTCTTTTGAAGATAACAATGAAAATTTACCTCGCTGGACAGCTAGAGGCTATATCATGAATAGCGGTGTTCTCTACAGATTTTCAGCAGAGTCTGATTCCGAGGTTGCACAACTGGTTGTCCCACTTCAAGAACGCGCAGATATCTTAAAATCTCACCACGATGATGCCACTGCTGGACAATATGGTATTGAACACAATATATCAAAGATTGCATCAAGATACTTTTGGCCGAGAATGAGAACTGACATAACCAAACACATTGGAACCTGTTTAGCGTGCCAAAGATATAAGCCCAGCAACCTTAAACCAATTGTATTATTACAAACTATACCGAGCAACCAAAGATTTGAGGTTACCGCCGTCGATCTGTTCGGACCTTTACCAAAAACACAGGATGGTTATCAATGGATTATTATCATCGAAGATATCACCAGTAGATGGACAGAAGTTTTCCCGCTTAATGAAGCAACATCACTAAACTGCGCTCTTGTATTACTAGATGAGATTTTCCTTAGATTTGGTATACCTAGACGGATTATATTTGACAATGGTGTCCAATTTTTTTTCGCTTTAATGCAGCAACTACTCCATTGTTTGGGAATTCAACAAACCCTTACACCTGTCTACCACAATCCAATCCTGTTGAAAGGAGAAATCGGGACATGAAGAGTCAACTTGCTATCCTGGTCGGAAATAACCACACAACAAGGGGCAGATCATTTGCCATCTATTCGTTTCGCTATGAATACTACTAAATTTCAAAGCACTGGATATACAGCTGCATATCTAACTTTTGGTCGAGAATTTCGAACCATAGACGAAGTCACAAATAATATACGACCTATAGAAGATGCTGAAAATTACATTCAACAAATTACAAAAAAAACTAACAGAGCTGTCTACCGTATTACAAAATGCAAAAGAAAAATCAGAATATACTCAAGATCAAAACAAAGCCTAAGTCGATACAAAAAGACGTCCACAAACTGAGATTCGAGAAGGAAATGAGGTTCTGGTTACCACGCACGTACTGAGTCAACCTTCGAAGAACTTAACATAAAAGTTTGTCCCAAAACGAGACGGCCCATTTGTGGTTCTCAGTAAAATCAGATCTTCCGCTTTCAAGATTGCCAATAAAGATGATCTTATACTTCCGGTTGTCACTTATCATTGGTCTGCCTTAACGAAACTTAAACAAGATGAAAAGACCACAGCTGAACCTGTAAGAAGATTGCGCAGAAGAGGACGCCCCAAAAAGCACTGTCACCTCGTCGAGACGACTAAAGTTCCAGAGGGGGAGACTGTTGCAACACATATTTCAAAATATATTTTTTTCTTTTAAATTCTTTACTATTAAATTAATTTTGATATATATTAAGCCCTTCTGGCAATACTATTTGATGAATTACTTAAATTTAACTATCTGGCAATGCCGTTCCAAAATGTCAAATGTAAAAGCTCTATATTTGTAAACAAGAAAAAGCTTTATCGAATGTGTATAAATATTTACTATTCAGTCGATCTTCTAACTGATGACATTTCGGTGGAGCACCTCCGCCTCTGAAATCAGCTAAAAAGAAAAATAAAGATAGTTGTTCAAAAGTAAACACGTCGTTTGTACATTTTATTTATTTTTGGAACATTTTTCTCTAAAAGACTGCGTGACCCAGGACCTCTGCTTCCTGCCTATTTTTTTTTTTTTTTTTTTTTATTAAGCGCGTGCAAAAAGGGTTGTGACTACCCTTAAGATGATATACACAGCACGAGCGATTAGGTAGATTGGAGGGGATTTAAAAGGAGATACCGATGCACATTGGTTTTGAACGTCTGTAGATCACAATGGGAGGGGAAAATTGAGCTGGGTAGAGCACTCCACATTCGAGTAGTGTGACTAAAGAAAGAATCTCTGTACTTAACAGTACGTCCGAAATTGGGCTCAAGGGTAAACTGATGGGCATTCCTAGAAGCGCGAGTATTACGGTTGAATTGTTTAAGGGGAGGAAGGCAACTGGCTATTTCACTAGAGCATTGTTTATGGAAATAACGGTAAAATAACGAAAGACATGAAACATTTCGACGGTGCTCAAGAGATGAGAATGTTTCCGTTATAGTTCTTTCACCTATCATTTTAAGAGCTCTCTTTTCAATTCTATCCAATAAACTCAAGTAGGTTATTGGAGCACCTGCCCTGCCTATCTACATCCTATCCGATCATTCTTTTTCATGCAGTACGGTAGAGTTATTTTCAGCCTCTGCAACACAGAAAAATAATTGACTCCACAACAACAAAAACTAAAATCCTCTCTCTCCCCTCTACAAACAGTCTTTAATAAGTGCAATAATTTTACATACCCAGTTGTAGGTAATTACTTAATAAAAACAGATAAATGTGAAATCGAAATTGACAATTATAATATAAAACGCATTGAAAGTAAAACAAATGTAATTATACCAAACTTAAATATATTATCAAACAATTTGACAGAAGTTTTGCCTGTTTTTAATTTTAATAATCTGAATGAAATACACGAATTTTTATATAAAAAAGAGATAAACCATAAGTACTATCTAACATGCTTTTATTGTTTTTATCATATTATACATAGTTATAAAACATATTATAAAATTTAGAGAAATTCGAAGGGACTTGAATATTAAGGAAGGGCAAGTTATGTTACCACTTAACAAGTTCAAAGAACTACATATAAATGATGAAGATAATAAAACGACCATAAAAAACAAAAACAGAAATGACATTCTGTCATTTCAAATATAACTTTTGCTGATAATACAAATTCTTTATTAAACAATAAATAAAAGATCATAATGGCATCCTGTCATTTCAAATTTCTCATCCGATAAACAATTTCTTAAAATCACTTATCATGAAGTGTCATTTATGGAACTTCATTGGTAAACAAAGATAAATTAAAATATCGATGAAGAGTGGTTTACTTTAAACTTCCTCTTCAACCGAAAATAAATATAGGCCTGTCGAAATGGTTGCATGTAGTTGGCCCACCAACTATTGAGTTGAGCAAAACTGTTAATTGCAATCGATTGAACATCGTTTGTCTACGTTTTTACAAGTTTTAGATTCGTTTGTTAACTCACCGTTTATTTTATAAGGCCACTTCAAATAAATTTACGGAGTTTGGCCCACGAACTATAATGCTCGAAAAATCTGGAAATGCAGTTCGATAGATAATCGTTTATCTATGTTTGTCTTTTTTTTCGTTTTTATACGTCCCAAATCTTTTTGAAAGAAAATTTTTTTTTACCAAATTTTATTAAAATTTTAAAACATATGCATTTGTTTGTCTCTTTTTTATAATGATTTTTCATCGTGTTATGTTTTTTAATTTGTATTTATTTCTATTTTTAATTAATTATTACTTTTTTTGGGACATGTGGCTGGCCCACCAACTATAACCCTCGAAAAATCTAAAAACGCAGTTCGATAGAAAATCGTTTGTCTTTTTTTTTCGTTTGTATACGTCCCAATTTTTTTTTTAATTTGTATTTATTTCTATTTTTATTAATTATATATTAATTATATGGAGCATGTACATAGTTGACCCACCAACTATAACGCTCAAAAAATCTAAAAACGCAGTTCGATAGAAAATCGTTTGTCTACGTCCCAAATTTTTTGAAGTTAATGAACAAGTACCTATAGAATTAGAACTATTTTTGTTTGCTTTTTTTAAATTATTTTAACTGAATAAATAATGCTCAAGGTGTAACATAAGTCTTTTTAAATGCAGCCTAAATGCAGGACACTCCTTAAAAAAAATAGAAAAAAAAGAATAAAGTCTTTATTATCGCAATTTCGCATACAAGTTGAAACTGTGGATACCCAAAAGCGAATGCTGTTAGTGGGCTAACTGCATGTCCCAAAAAAACTAATAATGAATTAAAAATAGAAATAAATACAAATTAAAAAAATTAACACGATGAAAAATCATAATAAAAAAGAGACAAACGAGTGCATATCTTTTAAAATTTTAATAAAATTTGGTTAAATTTTTTTTTGTCAAACAAAATTTGGGACAAATACAAACGAAAAAAAAACACAAACGTAGACAAACGATTTTCTATCGAACTGCGTTTTTCGAGCGTTATAGTTGGTGAGCCAACTACATGTCCCAAAAAAAGTAATAATTAATTAAAAATAGAAATAAATACAAATTAAAAAAATTAACATTATGAAAAAGCATTATATAAAAGAGACAAACGAATGCAAATGTTTAAAAATTTTAATAAAATTTGGTTAAAAAAAAAAATTATTGTCAACAAAAATTTGGGACGTATACAAACGAAAAAAAAGACTAACATAGACAGACGATTTTCTATCGAACTGCGTTTTTGGATTTTTCGAGCGTTACAGTTGGTGGGCCAACTACATGCTCCATATAATTAATATATAATTAAAAATAGAAATAAATACAAATTAAAAAAATTAGTACGATAAAAAATCATTATAAAAAATAGACAAGCGAATGCATATGTTTTAAAATTTTAATACAATTTACTAAAAAAAAAAAATTTTTGTTGTCAAAAAAATTTGGGACGTATACAAACGAAAACAAAAAAAGACAAACATAGACAAACGATTATCTATCGAACTGCATTTCCAGATTTTTCGAGCGTTATAGTTGGTGGGCCAAACTCCGTAAATTTATTTGAAGTGGCTATATAAAAAGAAACGGTGAGTGTACAAACAAATCTAAAACTTAATAGAAATAGAAATAAATACAAATTAAAAAAATTAGTACGATAAAAAATCATTATAAAAAATAGACAAGCGAATGCATATGTTTTAAAATTTTAATACAATTTACTAAAAAAAAAAATTTTTGTTGTCAAAAAAATTTGGGACGTATACAAACGAAAACAAAAAAAGACAAACATAGACAAACGATTATCTATCGAACTGCATTTCCAGATTTTTCGAGCGTTATAGTTGGTGGGCCAAACTCCGTAAATTTATTTGAAGTGGCTATATAAAAAGAAACGGTGAGTGTACAAACAAATCTAAAACTTGTACAAACGTAGACAAACGATGTACAAACGATTGCAATTAACAATTTTGCTCAACTCAATAGTTGGTGGGCCAACTACATGCAAGCGTCGAAATGTAATTTTTAATTACAAAAATTAAATAGTGGATTTTTTTCTTTTAATCGTTAGAGGGGTTCATATAGTGTGTCCAGTACGGTTTTCGACCGTCTAGCTCTTTTGCGTTAGCCGCCATTTTGAATTTTCGGAAAATCGGTTTTTGTTAAATAACTCGTTTATTTCCAACTTTACACTAAAAATGCGCTGACCTAAAGTTGTTTAGAATTTAATTATACAACTTTGGTGAAAACAATTTTTTGTCTAAGATTGATAGTTTTTGATATAATCCGAAAATTGTGATTCCGATCGGTTATTTATAGGTTATCCGCAATAAAGGATATTTTTGTATAAAAACAAAAGGATAAAGTATCTTTTTTTTCAATTATTGAGAAGGCCGTAAGGAGTCTAAATAATAAAAATCGACCTCCTATTTCTTCAACTTTGGCCGCCATCTTGAATTTAAAGCGAGTTGTATTTTGTTAAGCAAATCATTTACGAACTAGCTTTTTGTGACTTATGCGTAATAACTCTTGACTAAAATTGATAATTTTCGACTTTATTTGAAAATCAAGTTATCCGAACTAAGACTAGAATTCGTGTCCGCATCACCGCTGGGTTTTTAAGTTTATATTCCTAGTTTTTATTTTTTTTTCTAGATTAACAATCAGGATTATTCTTTTATTTTTTGAAGTTGGACTACACTTACTTCATAATTTTCGTTTAAGGTGGAATGTGTGTGGAATGTAAGGCAAATTGTGGGAAAATATGTGGATGTCGCAAATCCGGGCTGAAATGTTCTGTTTTATGCCAAACCTGCAGTGGAGAGACTTGTGAAAACATAACCGAAATTCGAGATCTACTCGATGATATAACCCGTGTTTTTTTGGCATTCTATAAATAGTACAGTAGAAAATTACCAAAAAAACGCATCCGCTGTAGCCTGGTTTTTGTATTTCAAAATTAGTTTAACTGAAAGAACACCTGTCAGAATATTAAAAAAAATATATAGTATTTGTGAGAATCAGAAGCAGTCAAAATTAACTTCACGAAAAAACTAATAGTAACCAACATTTGAGAATGAAATCACCAAAAATCCATTCGAGACTCGGAAAACTATCCGCAGTATGATCCTACTTTATCTTTTATCGGCAGTATACATACTGCCGATGTTGTATTTGTTATTCATGTAAAATCCTACTATGGATAGCTACTTTGGATAGCTTTTCCAATAAAACACGATGAAGAAGACTCCCTTACGGATTTAACCTATGACATGAGCCGTACTTATTTAAACACAAATTTTGAAGTGAGTGCAGGTCCATCTTCAAAAAAATAAACTAAAAACAAAAAATGAAAAATAATCAAAAAAAAAAACAAAGAAAAAATTCCTATTTATAATCTGTGGACTAGGCCACATTAAAAAAAAACGTGCCTGAACCTCTACCCATGCGGTGGTGTGGAAAAGAGTTCAAGTGTTAGTTCGGACAACTTGATTTTCAACTGAAGTCGAAAATTATCAATTTTAATCAAGAGTAATTACAAATAAGTCACAAAAAGCTAGTTCATAAATGATTTGTTTAACAAAAACCAACTTGCTTTAAATTCAAGAAGGCGGCCAAAGTAGAAGAGATTGGAGGTCGAATTTTTTTATTTAGACTCATTACGGCCCCTCAATTATTTTATCCTTTTGTTTTTATACCAAAAGTATCCTTTATTGCGGATAAACTATAAATAACCGATCGGAATCACAATTTCCGGTTTATATCGAAAACTATCAATCTTAGACAAAAAATTGTTTTCACCTAAGTTGTTTGTAGATAATTAAATTTTAAACAACTTTAGTTCAGGGCAGTTTTAGTAAAAAGTTGAAAATAAACGAGTTGTTTAACGAAAACCGATTTTCCGAAAATTCAAAATGGCGGCTAACGCAAAAGAGCTAGGCGGTCGAAAACCGTACTGAACACTCTTTATGAACCCCTCTAACGATTAAAGAAAAAAATCCACTATTTAATTTTTGTAATTTCAGCACTTATTTTTGTTTAATTCGACTGGGCTAATAATCAATGCACAGAAAAACATCCCCCATAGAACTGTTGGAACATGAACGGTCAGCTTATTCTCATCATATGTATATTCATATCTTATTCTCATTCTATGTACACATGAGTATATGTATCATTAAAGTATCTTTAAGATTGAAGATCACGCTATGTATCTTAAGGTATTTTTAATATTGAAGAAATTAAATAAAGTCAGTTGGTGTTTGGACCTCCTCAAGAAAGAAAGATTCCTCCTTTTTATTTAAAAGACAATTTTAATAAAACTTCTTGCAAGTATAAGGCCTAGTTCACACGAGATTACACCGCACGTTTTTTATCGTATTCGGGTTTTACCGAACAAACAGCGGGGTATTCACATGGCAGTTTTTGATTCGATAAAAAATCGAAAAGCTGCCGGATAAATAAGAATGTACTGCATAATGAAGTGGAAACGCTTCATAATCATATTATTCGTCATCTGGAGCGTAGCAAAACTTCTAATCTGAAAATGCTATTTAAAAATTATAGAAAGAAATAATTTGAAATGAAATATACTGTGTTAATTTCTGTCCTTTATATTTAATAAAACTTTCGTTTACAACCGAAACAATTAATTTTAAATACATTAATTATCGTAGTGTATTAATGTTGATTAATTTATTGTCGTTATTATAATACTTTTTTCATTTTGATGTAAAGGCTAGTAATATTGTTTCGACTATAAGTTCTTGTGTTATATTTCAAGAAAAATATAAAAACAAACTTGTTTTGGAATCGTAAAGAAAAATCTATAAAAATCCTATTTAAAAGCAGAAGGCTAGTAGGTATGCTAAAAACAATGTTTAAGGCCTAGTATATACAGTTCTTTTGAACGAAAAAAAAATTAGTGGTGAGATTTTTTTTTTCGGAAATAAAACATCTGGGGTGAAACGAAAAATATCTTCTTTTTTTTCCCCACATAACATTGGCACTGACGCGATTTTTATAAAAATTTTGTGATTTGTCCCACAAAATAGGTTTTTGTTGCACCAAAGAAACAAATAAAAATGTAATGTCTATATTCGCTAAAGAGTCGGCCGCCATATTTATATAAAATCGTTAGATCACTCATTTCTTTACGAAAGATTTTACAGCACTGACAACACAAAATTTCTATGAATTTTGAAAATTTTCCAATTTAAATGGCGACTTGAATTTTAATGGAGAAAGAGTGAATAAGATATATTGATTACTGAATCATACAAATAGAAGTTAAGACCTCGATACCATCATCTATGAATATGTTAACTTAAGGCGGGCCATGCAAAGCACACTTCTGACAATATTTTTCTAGGTACATAAATTCAAAAAGAGAGCAAAAACGTGGGTCAACCTCACTGATTTTGGCGGATTAACTGAGGTTCAATAAAGAATTCAAGCATTTAATAAACTGAACTATAGTCGAACTAAAGATAATCCGCAAAAATCGGTGGGTTAAAATCTTGAGCCAGTGTTTAACAACGGTTTAAATGTTTTATTTGACATAACATAAAATAATATGGTAGGGTATAGTATTTGATTTAATAAATATCCCAAAAATTTCCTTTTGTTGTTTTCCATTGGGTTCATTCACTCATTCTGAAATCTAGTGGAACAGTGCTAATTGATACAACTCATTTTTGATCCTTTGTCTAATTCAAAATATATTTGAATCGATTGAAATTTATATGATTTAAATTCCCCAACAGTTATAAAACCACAACATTTGTAGAGGAGCATAATCATGTATACTTTTTTTTAAATTGTTAAATTTTTCACCAAATTTTGAATTTACCCACATACATTTGTGTGAATTTTTTTTCTCGAGATTTTAACCTTTATTTCAATCAAAATCCATTTTTTTTTGTAAAAAATTGATATTACCAATATAAGCGCCGCACCTGGTGAAATAATCATAAAACATTTGTTGACATTATTTTAGAGGTGACATAGACTAATATACCTGGTAAGTTTTGTCTCAATATTTAACAAAATCTCATCAACTTTTAAATTTAAAGTTTCGAAAATCAAATTGATTTTCCACTTAATCACATTTTTAGTATGAAGTTTTTCAAAATTTTACAATAATTTTTAAATATAAATTTAGATCACGATTTCCCGATTAATTATTTATCTCATTCATAAAGATCTATTAAGTATTAATCAAGTTTCAAGCCTCAAAAGGTGGCTTAATCGGGCTTATTTCATAATTTAATTATTTTTTTAAAATAAAAATCAATTTTGCACCTACTGTTTTCCCCGTTAGATTTAAAAATATGAAACCACTGACATATTTGTAGAGCTATAGACCTACAATAATTTGTTTTTGGAAATTTTGAAAATGTTCATCAAGTTTTGAATTTAGAAGAGCAAATATAAAGTTCACGGGACATTTACACACCCTTTTAGTATGAATTGTTGGACCCCTTCCCAAAAATGTTCATACACGAACTAAGCCATATTTGTAGGCTTTTTTTAGAGATCTGACCAGTACAAATGAAGTTGGGATTTTTGAAAAGGAAAAAAGCCGATTGGAAATAATTTTTTTATTCAGATAACTGTGCTTCCCCACTGGTGAGTGATGGTTGGCAATGGACAAATAAATCAATTCGGTTGTTTTTTTTTTCGGTTGTTTTTTGTTCGGTTTTTCGATTATTTTAAATTTAAGATTGTGAAGCTTGTGTAGCTCGTACATTATCAAATGAGGTATCACAATAATCGCTGTATTATTGACTTGTGGTATAAGAGAAAACTAAATCTATCGATGATCGCAATCAATAGTTATTATCCAATATGTGAAAACTTTGTAATACATTAATTTTCCCCCTCCACGCATCCCATTTTTTTACCAAATATTTGAATCAATAGTCTCAATCACACATACACATTCCAGACTTCTTAGCCAACCCCATCAAAAGATAAAATTCAATAAACCCTTTATTAGGTTGATTTTCATATTTGGTAAAAACGTGTGGTTTTCTACCGTGTAAATGACATGATATAAATCTATGATCCACGAGAGGTGAATACGTCGACAAGGACGTCGGGTTTTCGATCAACGTGCTTAGATGAAAACGTTTTTCTGCATAAAAATCATCGTGTGAACAGTTCTATGTAAATGTATTGGCCACTGCGCATTTGTCCGGGTGTATACAGCTAAAAAACACGTGCGGTATAATCTCGTGTTAACTGGACCTACCTCTGTATGCATGAATGAAAGAATACAAGATTACGACACTTCCTACGTTTTTGGAGACAAAACGTAACAACAGATGTGACAGCCAAGAAAATTTGTATAGAGATGATTTTTTGTTCGCGAATTATTGTATGTTTAATATAGATATTCATTCTAAAAACACAAAAAATATTACCGAAAAATATTTTTAATTGTTATTCAATTGTTTTAAATTATGTTAATAGTCAAAATATGAAGCAAAAATAGAGAGTGCGATCAAAAAATTCAAATATCAGATATATTCCATTCTTGAATTATTATTTTTATTGTTGTTTTTATATCATCAAAATATAGCCCACAACATTAAAAAAAAATAATGGTAACAAATCCCTTTAATAACAAGTTCAAGTAACTTAAAGTTTTCGCACCCCTATATCTTATACAAATTATACCAAAGTTTAGTCTTTTTTGTTGTTGAAAATGTTTGCGTGTTGAAAATAACAATAACAAAGCGAAAAATCCGAAGTGTCGTAATCTTGTATTCTTTCATTCATGCTCTGTATGTTACTTCTCATCAACGAAAAAAAACAACAAAAAAAATTTTCTCCGAAAAAAAAAACAGGTAGGTTGCTGTGCAACCCTACCTACTACCACAATAGTCAATTATGGATGTGCAAGTTTTTTTTTTACACACTGAGTATCGCAACTAACATGGGAAATTATTAAAACAAAAAACTTATTTATACGGAATCATATGCATCAGAGCGTGCAGGTTTGCACACTGTACCTGTTAAGTGCGTGCTTACACAGGAGATGGAAATTTTAATAGAATGGAAAAAAATAAAAGCTGGGAGGGATGAATGTTTGTATAGTCGAATCGTTTTGCGCAGGCAAAACTTTTTTTTTACAACTTTTTTACTAAAAAATTTTTAACTTTTTTACAAAAAAAAATTAACTTTTTTTACAAAAAAAAACTTTCTTACAAAAAAAAAAAAACATTTTTACAAAAAAAAATAACTTTTACAAAAAAAAAATAACTTTTTTACAAACAAAAATTAACTTTTTTACAAAAAAGAATTAAGCTTCTTAGAAAAAAAAATTAACTTTTTTACAAAAAAAACTAACTTTTTTACACACACAAATTAACTTTTTAGAAAAAAAAATAATTAAACTTTTTTCCAAAAAAAAATTAATCTTTTTTACAAAAATAAAACTTTTTACAAAAAAAACATTCTTTAGACTTTGATGATCTCATTTCTGAATTTGCTAGAAAAGTAAGTTTCCAAGTTTAAACGTTTCCCCTCTGCTCATTTCTTCGCTGCGTTTTAGTTTATGGTTTCAATTATTTTTGCTAAATAAAATTAACTGAACTTCCTATTTATTTGTATATATTTTTATATTATTTTGTTTTTAAATTAATTAATTAATTATTTTTTTTTAAATGAAGTTTATATATGTATGTTTTATTTTGTATATGTATACATTATATATATATGTAGGTATGTATATATATTTTTATTTTTTTTTAAATTTATTTACTATCTATTTTTTTTTTTTTGTAAATACGTATGTACTTCTTTTACATTTGATACATACAATCAATAAAAAACGCATTGGAAGTCTACCTCCTGGGTAATGTGGAAAAGGCTTATGCATGTGTATCAGGGCGCAAGTTTGGGCCGGCCCTGGCGACAGGTAATAGTTATAGAGAAAGGCAATGCTTTTGGTTTTTATTTTTTTCTTTCTCGAGAAGAAGAATGAACAACGCAGATAACCCAACTTTCTTCACGAACTCAGGAACCTATGCATTACTCTTCATCGCCATCGGTAGAATCATCGTATGATTTTTTTAGTGAATAGTACACTGAGATGGAAGCATTGATTTGTGTTGAATTAGTGCACAAAGTAAAAGAAAGGGTAGATGGTATGAAGTGAGAAAAAAGGCAATGCCCATACTTAATGACATCATAGCACGATGCTCCTTCATGAAAGTACTAGATGACTTCATTGGTGTTTTCACTTAAATTTTTTATCGAGGAGCATATTTCCTACTGGGTACGTTCGGGGTACTTTTTTCGTCCATCAAATCTCGAGAACGCATATAAATATCGACCTCGGATAAATTTTATTTTACAGATAATATTATCATAACGTGCTGAATAGGTTTTCTAACAAATTTAATAAACCGTCTTTTTACTACAGCAATTTAAAAATGAGCTGTAAAATTTAATTTATCTGGAATATCTCGAGAACGGAATATGATATTCACTTCAGACTTATTTTGTTTTACACATAATTACACAATACCAAATGGGTAAATATTAAAAAAAAATTCAACAGACATTTTTTTTAAACTAAGAAAAACGGTTGAAAAATAATTTTCGTCTCAAATATTTGAAGAACAAAAAATTATTCCGAACCCAGTTTTTTTTTTACATATAATGACGTAGTCAACAACTGGTAATTTTTTTTTTCAATTCAATAAACGGTTTTTCTTATAGCAAAAAAACTATTTAAAATTCTTAACAAATGTTTTTTAACTCAAATATTTTGAAAAAAAAACAATGATACCGATTTCAAATTCTTACCAAAAATGTAAATCTTTACCATCTAAATGTTGTGTAATTTTGAGATTTTTAAAACCTCCCTTTGAAAAGCAAAAAATCAAAATGTTGCAAGAAAAAACTTTTCAAAAATGTTCTAAATCGACAAATTCTTACCATCAAAATCGCTTCAAAATCGAATTTTTTTTAAGTACACTCCCCTGATTTTAGTCTGTTTTGAAATAATTAATAATTACTATATTACAAATAGCTAAAGTACAAAACATAGGCAATGTCACATTTTGCCCTGTATATCTCTATATCTACCTATATACTGGTTTTCCAAAAACCCAAAGTTTTGACATTATATAATATATAATTACGTAATATAAACTCTACCACCCACCACGTAGGAAAATATGTATATGGTTTGCAAGTGCACCAATGGGAAGTTACTAGTGTGTGTCGATCCTAGACTCATTTTGTTTAAGGATTTAAGGTGCAGATCGAACCATGGTGCGTTATTAACTTTAATTTTAATTTTCCTTAAGGGAGTAGATTCTAAGAAGCAATTAAATAATACTATACAAAATTTCATGATCATATCATCCAAATTCAAATTCAAAAATATTATGTTCCAAGTTATATCATTCAAAAGGTTATTGAAATTACATTTTTTTGAAATTGAACTTAATTTGATTCTAACATAAGTAAACGCTATTCGGGTCAGACAACACCCGAAGGAAGGTATGTCGAGATTTTTGCTGAGATAAACAACCTAACTCAGCTGGTCGACGAGCCTACTCGGATTCCTGACGTTGCAGGTCAATCCGCCAACACTCTAGATTTGTTTCTTACCTCTGACCCTGATAAATACACTATAAGTGTATTATCGCCTCTAGGCACATCAGACCATTGTGTCATATCTGCGAATTTCTCGTGCCACCAAAACACAGTTAAAGAAAAAACTCCCAAGAGAACCGTTTGGCAGTATGAGAAAGCCAACTGGGACGGTCTCAATGTTTTCTTCAGGAACTTTAACTGGTCACTATGCTTCCTCGATAGTGACGTAGATTCCAGTGCAGATATGATTACAAACTTAATTCTTTGTGGAATGAGAAATTTTATCCCGAATAGGGTGAAACCTATCAAACCCAAAGAAAACTCATGGTTTGATTCGAGCTGTAAAAAGGTTATTAGGGTTAGAGAAGTAAGCTTCCGAAGTTATAAAGCCAACCCTACAGAGGAAAACCGGAAAAAGTTTCAACAAGCTAGAAAGACCTGTAACGTTCATATTCGACGAACCAAATTTTTACATGATCAAAAATTACGGCAAAAAATTCTACAATGTCCCAAAGGTAGTAAAAATTGTTGGTCATTTGTAAAAAACATACGAAACACCACCTCGTCCTCGGTTCCAACGCTCGTCTTCAACGATACTCCTTTTGTCAGCTCAATCGATAAAGCCAATTTGCTTGCAGCACAGTTTTCTGTTAATTCGTCGCCGCCTGAAAGTGTTATGACTCCTCCTGTACTTGAGAGCGCAAATGATTCTATGGGACATATCTTCTCCCGCACTCGTGCAGTTGCCAGAGTTCTGAAAGATCTCGATATACACAAATCCGCTGGCCCGGATAGTATACCTCCTATTGTTCTGAAGAGGTGTTCTTCAACGCTGGCAAAACCACTGCGTAAGCTTTTCCATCTGTCCTACTCTACTGGTCTCTTTCCGAGTGGATGGAAAACAGCATTTGTCCAGCCTGTCCGTAAAAAAGGCGTGTCTTCTTCCCCCTCCAACTATCGGCCCATTGCGCTTACGTCCTTTCTTTCCAAGGTCATGGAAACGCTAATTAATTTTCAGCTAAAGAAATATCTCGAAGAACGAAAGCTTCTTAATGACCGGCAGTACGGCTTTCGTAGCAATAGGTCCACTGGTGATCTGATGGTATATCTCACCGAACAGTGGCACAAATCTTTACATCGTTTTGGAGAAAGTAAGATTATTGCGCTTGATATTTCTAAAGCATTTGATAGAGTTTGGCATCAAGCTCTCTTATCGAAAATGCGCGCATTTGGTATCGATGAATCTCTTCTTCGTTGGATTAGAAATTACCTTTCGGATTGTTCAATACAAGTTGTATTGGATGGTTTCAAGTCTGAAATTCACAAAATAAATGCTGGTGTGCCCCAGGGCTCCGTTCTGTCTCCGACTCTCTTCCTTATATTCATAAACGATCTATTATCTGAAACTTCTAATCCATTAAACTGTTTCGCTGACGACAGTACCCTCAGCTTCTCATATTCGTTTACAGATTCTCATCCATGTCCTTCGGATGTGGAACTTGAACGGCAGCGTATGATAAGCTCACTAAATTCTGATCTCGACAGCATTGTCCATTGGGGAATAAGAAATCGTGTAGAATTTAATGCTTCAAAAACTCAATGCTGTCTACTGTCGTTAAAACGAAACCCACCCCCATGCCACTATCCATGAGTGGCACTTGCATTGAGGAAACCGAAAAGCTTTCAGTCCTCGGTATATGTGTCACAGGCCACCTTTTATGGAACGACCACATATTCGACATCGCCAAAAATGCTGCTAAGTGTTTAGGTTTTCTCCGTCGATGCAAGAAATTTTTCTCCCCTTCTGATCTGGCTGTGATCTACAAAGCCTTTATTCGTCCAAAACTTGAGTATAACTCTCACATTTGGGCAGGTGCTCCAATAACCCACTTGAATTTATTGGATAGAATTGAAAAGAGAGCTCTTAAAATGATAGGTGAAAGAACTATAACGGAAACATTCTCATCTCTTGAGCACCGTCGAAATGTTTCATGTCTTTCGTTATTTTACCGTTATTTCCATAAACAATGCTCTAGTGAAATAGCCAGTTGCATTCCTCCCCTTAAACACTTTAACCGTAATACTCGCGCTTCTAGGAATGCCCATCAGTTTACCCTTGAGTCCAATTTCGGACGTACTGTTAAGTACAGAGATTCTTTCTTTAGTCGCACTACTCGAATGTGGAATGCTCTACCCAGCTCAATTTTCCCCTCCCATTGTGATCTACAGACGTTCAAAACCAACGTGCATCGGTATCTCCTTTTAAATCCCCTCCACTCTACCTAATCGCTCGTGCTGTGTATATCATCTTAAGGGTAGTCACAACCCCTTTTGTACGCGCTTAATATAAAAAAAAAAAAAAACCAGATAACATACTATTAAGTTCAATGAGATTGTCAAGGCAGGATGATGACGGTCTTTTTAATAAGTACAATGTCGATTGGCAGAACAGCATCGTCAGAATTTATCAGTTGAGAAAAGTAGACAAGATCCAGTATTTTGTTATTTTGGTTTTTAACGTAGTTTAGTTGGTTTAAGTCTAAAGAGGCCATTGCATCTATAGTACATAACTCGATGGCATATGATATGACGCATTAACAGGAAAATATTCTTCACATTCATTCGATTTGGACCATTCTAGGTTAGATCACCTTATACAATAATTTCATAAGTTGAGTTGATTTGCTCGAATATGTCATCGAAGGAGTCGTATATTTGTTTATATGTACCGTAGTTTGAGCTGGGTGGTATATAGACAGCAATCACATATAGGGTACCAAGTGATATCTGTATTTGTATGCATAATATTTATTGCTCTGACTGTAAAAAGTGATTGACTAAGGTGCTTATTTAAGAGTTTTTGACAACTATTAATAGTCCTCCACCAACTGTAGTGGATTCACTTGAAGAGTGTCGATAACGGGGGTAGACTTGATAACTCGTGTCAAACAGTTCAGTATCGGCAATTGATGGGCATAACCAAGTTTCGGTTAAAATAATAACTTCGTGAGGTTTTTGTCCGTAATCCATTGGCATTTTGATAGTTAATTAAAACTTTTTGTACTTGCTGCAGCGGTTGGTCTGCGTTGTCAGGTGTTGATGAAAAGTGGTTTGTTGTTTCTTTGAAGTCCTGTTCTCAAATTCGTGCATAATAATTCCAACTGGCCAAAAGGATACAAGTGGGGTGACGTCAATAATTTGACATGGGAAGACGTAACCAAAATTATTGATCTGCGAAAGTAAACAAAACTTTGTATCTTGAACAAAAATAAACAAGCAGATACATTAAAATTACATAGTTAAAAAACAACTCTTCCGTTTGCAGTCTATTTTCATAGGACGCATAGAGTGGCCTTTAATTCATTTGTCTCCTCCAAAAGGAAAATCGGTTAAGCAACAATCTATGTTTTAAACAAAAAATAATAAAAAACCAATCAAAAACCAACACTAAAAACCTAGCTCTAAAGAATTTACATAGCCATCAAACAAAAAATAAAAAACAAAAACAAAGACTTCAACTTCACAGCTAACTAAATAAACACTATTTCATTACAGATATTTTTATAGGAACTCTTTTGATTCTTGTTTAACAACACCCCATTGAAACTTTTATTCCAAATCTACCATTTATTCTCAATATTTAAATTGTTCTTCTAAAAAAGTGTAGAACATGAGATACTGCAATTATAAATACCTAAAATAATATTTCATGAATTCATTTCTCAAAACTAATAATTAGTTGATCGATATTAATATCAAAAACATTAAATTGAGAGTATTCTTAGTAAAGCTACAATAGTATATGTAGTTATTATTCACATAAGGAAAAAAGCCAAGTGACCAGAACGACGCCGTTATGACACACTAAGCTTAACCAAAAAAAACAAGCAAACAAAAATAGAAAATGTATTAGATACACGCATGCGGTTAGAGTAAATGCGGGAAACATTGCCCAAAATCAACTCGGAAAAAAAATATACATACCTACAATCCGAATCCGGTGATTGTTTTGTTAATGGCAAAACTAAAAATGTGCTTAAACATGAAATAGAAAAAAAGAGAAAATTTCTCATTAAATTAAAAATTACCTATAACGAATAACAATAAATTCGATTATATTTGTGACCTTTCTGAATAAACTTATTATTCGTTACTATACTCTGTTCAACAAAAATTGTCAGTACAGGGAAGATAGGACGTTTGTATCTCTGTCTGGTCGTATTGGCTTGCATATACCTATTTCAAGTAAAAGCTCTCATAGGGTTTCCGTACTTTGCATTATATCTCACCTTAATTAATTCTGTTCTCAAAAGCTTGAAAACAGAAAGCTATTTTATAAAAACCACTGAAAAAGCTCTTTTGTATTAATAAATTGTATAATATTTGTGACCTTTTATCGATAAAGATTGATATAACTTTTTGTGGGCTATAGGTCAATAAATTAAAGATGTTATTTGATGTGCAACGTTTCGAGCATGTTTATGCTCTTCATCAGGCCTTTATTTATAAAAATTATAAAAGTTATACATACATACATTAATATAAAAAGTATTATATATGACGTCAAGTAACTTACAAACAATATTTAAAGAATTTACGTACTTTTGTATTGCTTACAATGGGTAAGGTAACTATTTTGGAATATATATTTTTTTTTGGCTCACACAGCCAGCCAGAGTAGAAACGATTATTATGATCAGTGTGCTTTTCTCATGCAATGAGGACGGTCATTGTAGAGTGTACGATATTTTGCAGGTCTTTCCAACAACAATTCCTGTACGTTGTTCAGTGGTGTAGAATCTTTTTTATTGGCAGTTTTCTCAATTCAATGTCGTGAAAATATAAACACGCGCCCTGTTTTGAAAAAAGCTCGCCCATAAGCCCTGTACTGACAATTTTTGTTGAACAGAGTATAGGATTTGGTGTCCCAAACGAACCGATTCAGTTAGAAGTAGAGCAGTCGTTATTATTTGAAGTGCCTTACGTAACGATATATTTAAAAATAAACAAAATCTACTCTGAAAAAGAAATACAGGTGGTTCCTAATAGTAGTTAGTTTTGGATATTTTGTATTTGCTAGGTAAATTTAAAAAAAAAAAAAAAAGGAAAAGAGAAAAAAAATATATAAAAATAAATAAATAAAAAAAAATAGCACCAAGCCACCTTTGTAAGAGAGCAGACGTATTATAGAGTGCGATATCGTACAGCTTTAGTTGTTTAAATCACTTGACCCAGTGTTAACAGTTAATCTCTTGAACAAGAGATTATATTTTTCATTTACAGTAGTTTGCAATCTCTACTTAAATAAACGGAAGTTCTAAGCAAGTGCACACAGTGTTCCCCTGGTTACCCGCCGCTATGGCGGTGAACAACCAAAACCGGTTTGAGGGATTGGACGCAAACGATCCCATGCAAACCGTTAATCCCCCAACAAAAAAGAAAAAATACAATAAAGAAGGCAACGTCACAAAAGACCAGTGGCCAATGCTAACAACACCCACGCAAAATGTAGTCGATTTCTCTCGGTTCTTAATAATTACAAATTCTCCATCAGATACAGACAAAACACCAATTGCAAATCGAAATCCCATTGTTATAGGAAAAGGTATAGATGCTGTAACAACCCAATATAAAGACATTAAAGCTCTAAGAAACGGTGACTTACTTATTCAAGTGAACAAAAAAGAAATCGCTGATAGATTAGAAAAATGCAAATCTTTAGGTCAAATCCCAGTAGAAATTAAATACCATCAATCCCTAAACTCTTGTCAAGGCAGAATTTATTCATACAATATAACTGAGCTCAAAGAAGATGATATATTAGATTCCCTCAAAAAGTTTAGCGTCACACAAGTGAAGAAAATGTACAAAATGCAAGGTGATAATCAAACAGCCACTGGAGCTGCAATTCTCACTTTTGATGCACCGCAGCCACCTAAAGAAATAAAAATGGGTTGGCAAATTTTAGTTGTAGATCCGTATTTCCCAAATCCAATGATCTGTAAAAAATGCCAACGTATTGGACACACTAAAAACCACTGCAAGGAAACAACGAGTCTATGTGCTACCTGCGCCGAAACTAGCCCTCATGAAGAAGAATGTAATCGAGTATTTTGTGTAAATTGTATGACAGGTGAACATCCCTCGAAAGACCGATCCTGTCCAGTTTTTATCAGGGAAAAACAATAATGATAATAAAAACCATGAAACGCTGCACAATAAAAGAAGCTAAAGAAGAATACGGTAAGTCGGGACATTTATATGCACACCATATACCAATCCAAAATACAAAAAAATCAATAGCCCAAGTCATTAAAGATAAAATTGCCAATGATATACCAAAAACAACACAGAAGCCTTTAGCAGAAACGTTTTCAGAACTTAATAAAAACAACCAAAACACCCCTTTCACTTCAAAAACATTAGCTACACACAAAACAATAGATACTCCAACAGAACAGATACATTCGAAACATCAAACATCTCAACCATCAAACATTCAACCAAATAACATTTCCATAAACAAATCACAAACAGACAACATTTCAATACATACATCACAATCATCAAACATACAACTAAATCAAATTATTACAGACAACAAACAAAAAAATCCACAAACCGACAACATTTCAATACAACAAAAAACTGAAGTTATCTCGACTGCTTCTACACTTGCATCAACTTCAAACGACCAAGAAAACAATTCTAGTATGGATTGCAGTTGCAGTGAAGACGAAAGTTTTATAATAACAAATGCCGACAAATTGTTGGCAAAAGCAACAGCCTTATCTTCATCACTTCAAAATCTTTCTCGACCAATTCATAACAAACATAAACCCTCTACATAAAAATGGACAGCCAAAAAAATAAAATTAAACTCAAAATTCTACAATGGAATATCCAGGGATTTTTTAATAATCTTCCCAATTTGGATATTCTTATTAAAAAATACGAACCTACAGTTATAGCTTTACAAGAAACAAAAGTTTTAATCAAAAATGCTCCTACAAGATATAAAGACTATGTTGCTTATTTTAACAATAGGCAACATGACAACAATAAGGACGGAACCGCAATATTAATAAAAACAGGTATACCCCATTCATACTCAGATTCATCAGACATCTTCTTAACTCAAACCCTATCAATAAACATACCTCAGCCAATCACTTTGCAGAACATTTACCGCCAAACACAAAATATTGCTTCTCAACAGCAATACCTAAATCTTACTTCAAATAATCTTTCACACAGCGTACTCGTTGGAGATTTCAATGCAAATAACATCCTTTGGGGCTCCCCTTACACAAACAGAGCTGGTACAGTCGTAGAAGGTTGGCTGCAGAGCTCTGACCTTGTAATATTAAATTCGGGATCTCCCACACATTTCTCTTCAAAAAATTCGCTAACTGCAATTGACTTATCACTTGCCTCACCTGCAATTGCCCTTAATGCGGACTGGAAAACACACGATTGCTTAGAAGGTAGTGACCACTTCCCGATCCTGCTTGAAACATCTGCAACTTGCAAATTCCCCACTATTTTTCACTCCCGATTTTTGGAAACCCAAGCCGATTGGAAAAAATTTGCAAACAATGTCCAACAAGCAAATTCTGCTAAACCAATATCTAATAATGTAAACAAAGAGGCAGCTTGTATAAAAAAATTTATTAGATTGGCAGCATCCACTTCCATCCCTTCTTCACATCCTCCTAGAAATACCTCTCAACCTATTTGGTTCAATCCGAACCTAAAACAATTGACAAAAGAGAAAAGAAAGGCATGGAAGCTGTTAAAAAGATCACCGAACGTCAGGAATACCATCGCATATCGACAAATAGCCGCTAAATTAAAAAGAGAAGTGCGATTAGCCAAAGCAGATGCATGGAAAAACTTTTTGGCTTCAATCAACCCATCAATGGAAGCTAGAACCCTATGGAGTAGAGTAAAGGCTATAAATGGAAACCATTCTACAAAAGGAATTAGTGCTATAGTTCATAACTCCACCACTGTTTTAGACCCATGTGAAATAGCCCAACTTTTTGCAACCAAATGGGCTGGGTATAGTGCAGATAATAACTTTCCGGACCATGTTTTAAGACTGAAAAACAGTGTTCAAGAAACACTCAATTATGAGTCTGACATGCTTATCAACCCGATCACGATTAACGAATTAATGGAATCACTAAGCAGAACCAAAGGGACAACTCCCGGCGCTGACAAGATTTCTTTCAAAATGCTTAAATATCTACCAGTGGAAGTAACACTCAGGCTAGTGATGTTATACAATAATATCTTGAAAGAAGGTGTTTACCCACATGAATGGAAGAAAGCTCATTTGATTCCCATCCCTAAGTGCAATTCGAACCAAAACTCTTTAGACAGCTACCGTACAATATCCCTTCTTTCTGTACTGTCCAAATTATTCGAGAAAATAATAGGGAACAGGCTTAAATGGACTCAAGAAAGACATCTCAACAGCGGTCAACACGGCTTTAGACCAGGAAGAGGAACCCATACTTTGTTTCACATGCTAGACCATGCAGTGCACGCAGAGTTAGCCTTACATCAACACTCTGTTCTTTTGTCCATGGACTTGGAGAAGGCTTTTGAAAGGGTAACTACTTATGGAGTAATCAATCAGCTAAAAGACTGGGGAATCAACAAACAACTTCTTCAGGTAATTTTTTCCTTTATGTCAAATAGAACCGTCATTGTCAAGATAAATGGACACCTCTCAAATGTAACTGCCATCCAGAATGGAATACCGCAAGGTTCACCAATATCTACAGTGTTATATAACGCTTATGTAAATCCACTTCTTGAAATACTTCAATCAGAGCTTATGCAGACAAATACCCTTCTTACCTATGCTGACAATATTTTTGTCTTAGCATCTGGAAAACCCGATGAAGTCAAAGATACCTTAGATTTTACAACATCAAAAGCACTTGAATGGTGTCAGGAATTCGGAGCAAAAATGCCATTAAATAAAATGGATGCATTACATGTTTGCGGAAAACATAATTGCCCAAACAATGCTATAACTATTTGTCACACAAGCATCCCTCTTCTAAACAATGCTAAAATTTTAGGACTGGTCTGTACTAAAACTTGGAAATGGCATTCACATGAAAAAATAGTATCTCAAAAGCTCGGTAAAACAATTAACTTACTTAAAATAATTTGCAGCAAGTACAAGGGTCCTCATATCAACACTGCGATCGATATAGCAAAAACGCTTTTAAGAGGAGCTATCCAACACGGCCTTACAATATTTTCTAATTGGACTAAGCAAAACGACCGAAATGTGCAAGTAAAAATAAATGCTGCGCTAAGAACTGCTTTAGGAGCATTACCATCAACTCCCATCGAAGCTTTACTGGCCGAATCAAATATTTTAGGCTTTCAAGATATGAAAGTTATAGCACAAACTAAACTTTTCTCTAAAAGTATTGTAAATACAAAGCATGCTCTTCATGAAATTTGCAAATCAGGTTGGATTGCAGCCGAAACATCGAAAAACAAAAGCTCCATCTCTTGCTCAATTCGCAACATCAAAGCTTCGAGGATAAACAAACCTGAACTTCACGATTATGACAACCAAACTCCTCCTTGGATGTTTCCTGGATATCTTATAGATATTTCCTTAACAGAAACTTCAAAAGAACACACACCAAATGATGTTTTAAGACAAAAGTTTGCTGAAATTATACAAACTGGTAATTTTGGTTGCGTTCTATACACGGACGCTTCTTTTAAAGATGGAGTAACCGGATACTGCGTTTATAGACTTGATAGTAACAACAACAACATTTTACTACAACAACTTACCACCCCTGATCAAAATTCGTATACTGGTGAAGTAATGGCACTAGTAGAAGCGTTTAAATATGCCAGACATTCAAATGTCAAAACAGCTATCTGCAGTGACTCCCTAAGCGCTATTCTGGCGATTAAAAACAACAAAAGCAATGTTCCAATCATTCAGGCTCTTAGAGCTTATCTCTCCTCAGAATGTCCACGTATTCGTTTAATATGGTCAGCAGGACACGTAGGTATTCCAGGGAACGAAAAAGCAGATGCCGGTGCACGCCATGCAACTATTATGCCTCTAGAATACAAAATACCACCATTTTCAAACTCTATATGGACTCAATCTTTCAGGGTTATTCAAGAGGAAGCAGAAAATCGTTGGAAGCAATCAAAATCATTTCTGAGATCTCACAAACTTGATTTATCACCTGTAATCTATCACAAAGACTTAAACCGATCGCAAGCAGTACAGATTTCACGATTGAGACTGGGCCATACAATGTTTAACAAATCGCATCTTTTTAACAAAGAAGACCCTCCATCATGCAGCCTTTGCAGAGAAGTACTAACAGTTAAACATATTTTGCAATGCTGTAAAATAACAAAGGAACACTTCAAGGGAAATGTTCCCAAACTTGAAGAGTTACTAGATCCTTCAATACAACCCAGTACTTCAAAACTGTTTCCCCTATTAGCAAAGCATAATGTTAAAATTTAAAATATTACATCTTAAGACTTAATCTAAAAAATACACCTAATTATATAAAACGATAATGAATTCACTTGAAATAAATATTTAAAAAATTGTAAATAAAACATAATAATATATGTACATATGTAGATATATATTTAACATTTATAGACTTATTTGAATTACTAATAGATAAAACTTATACAAAAAAATCTATTATTTGTAACCGCCATATGGGCATAATGTAAACCCCGGCGTTATATCCCGGACGATGTAAATTTATTTATATTGTATCCTTTGAAAATAAAATAAAATAAAATAAAATAAAATAAAATAATAAAATAAAATAAAAAAAATAGGTATTTTAAATTGTGAGAAAAAAAAAAGTTTAAATCATTCGAACCGAGGAAGGTAAAGAGTGGGATGCTGGGAGTGACTATCGAAGTCATTCTGCTAAATGGGATTGGCCTGGATGCGAGTTAAATCGTAAACAAGGGCAAATTAGGTTGCAGATTCGTTAACTAACAGCTAGGAGTGGGTTAGTAGTGATGTACATCCGTGTAAGGATTTATCGTATGTTTCAAAGGATTTTGACTAAAAGGATACAAATTCAGTACATCTATACTCAAAAAATTCGAATTTGAACTTAGGTGCCAGAATTGGATTTTTCTGGTCAAAACTAAGCTCAAAAAGAGGAAAAAATAGTCGGCGGAAATGCTTCCATGTTAGGGAAAATGAAAAAAAAAACTCGGCAGACTGGATATTAGATGAAGAGACATGAAAAAAAAAGTTGGTTTTTGGTACGACGGTGAGTTAAGTCGTGTGCGGTCGAGCGTTAGTAGGACAAAAAAGAAAAAAAATAAGTTCTATCACATCCTACAGTAAAACAAAAAAAAAAAAATACTTTAACAAACAAGTGTGAAAATAATCACTAAACATAAAATTTTTCAAATAAATAGAAAACACGGTCGCAGTTAAAGTGAATTAGAAAAAAAATAAAATAAACCAGGGTTTCCTACGGGAATCCAAGATAAGAAGAATCGGACACGTGATTCTAAAACAGAACACGATTGAAAAAGTGATCCCTTACCTTTTTATTGTGTTGCGAAAACAGTCAATGCCCGTGGCGGGCTTCCGATAACCACCTAACCCAGCAAATTTTTATTCAATGCCTGAAAAAAAAACTTAACCATAAACCCCATCACGTGCCAAATCCAACGACATCTACAGACCCCTCTAGACGACTCGGAGTGCGGGGTAAGCCACGTCCTAAAACTCGCCATCATCGATCGCCTAACATATCCCGTCGAGCTAGTAGAAGCACCCTCAGATCAGTGGCGATTCCTCTCAGTTAGCAGGTTTATCGCCGCTAAACCAAGAATTTATTTTCTTTCTTGCAATAATCAATACCATAAATACAAAAAACTACCCACCTAACTACCTATTCTCAAAGCATATTTTCCTTCACACAACACAAAACTCCCATATTCCTATCTGCCTCAGTGCAACAATATGCGATACCAAAAGTCTAAAACCAAATTCTCTGCATAGAGCATTGATATAATAATAAAAATAAAAACAGATACCTACCTAACATACCCATATTGTTCTCTTAAAATTATATTTTTCTTCCTGCAGACACACAACACAAAACTCTCATTCACAAGTCTGCCTTGAAACATTTTAGCTTGCAACATCTGCGCTGCACAATTTCATACAATTTTTAATAATATCTATACAAATTACAAATACAAACGCAAATACAATACAATACAATCTAGAATACAAGAGCGTTTTACCAAAGATAATCAGCCTTATGCATAAACGAATTATAGCGAGTGCATAGCGCTATGCATTCTATATAATGCCTCTGAACGCAAAAACCTTATTCATAAACTTATGCAACGTTGAATAGAAGCAACATAAGCTAAACGCGTTTGGAGGTTTTATAGAGCCAACATAAGGGTTGTTTAGTATCGGAATGTCACTTTGACTCACACATAGCAATAATGTAGATAGATGTTAGGGGGGCGCTTATTTTTGCAATCTTTGAGGTGTTGAAATCTCACTTTCAAAATATTTTATAAAATTTAATACAACAATTAATAATCTTGGTTTTGTTCATTTACTGTAAATTTTTGTTGGGATATTGTTTTAAAAAATAAAGAACATTGTTTTGTACACTTTATTTTATAGAAGCTGCTTAATAAATGTGCAAAATTTAAAGATTTTCCATCAAATCTTACAACTTTTGCAAATGCTCGACGGCATGCGTGATTAAAATAAAATTATACAAATATTCACCTTTATCACTTTCATGGGAAAATACAAATGAATTATAAGCATTACAAAATAAGCACCACCCTTTTATTTTTCTCCTCAACAAAAACATCACGATGTCAGTGAATGGAACAATTCATGAAATAAATCAAAAACGACGTATTTTTTCTTTCAAATATTTTTAATTTTATTTGCCAACACAAAAAAATAACAAAGTTACTGGATAATTATAATAATATTAAAAGAAATTAATAAGGAACCAAAAAGAATCCAATCGCCAGCAGAATTGCTTCTATTGAATTTTCACACAGCACACACACAGCTGGGTCTCCTTTGTCAGTTGTGAAAGTTAAACGTACTATATATCTCCTTTATGGTACTAATTTTGACACAAGCTCATTATAACTATAATGTGTTGAAAAATATTTTATGCATAACAATTTATGCAACGTTGTATAGTGGCTACATAAGTCCTTATGCAGTGCATAACTATTCATCTGTTCAGCGGATTCTAATGAATACGGCTGAATATCATTGTATATAAAAACTATAGTACTATTATGGAATCGATTTTTCTGTTACTGGGAGTGTTCTCGTGAGGGCGCAAACATCGTGCCACGTTGGTTTGGAGAGATGTGAATGAGGATAGGAAGAGGAATAAGAGCTGGTAGTAAGGAGGAGAGGAGTATATTTTGTTGATTCTGACAGTTGCTGACAACAACTACCTGGTGTGAGTGAGATATTTTTCCGTCATGGCAACGAAGGGGATAATTCGCACAAAATGAAAAAAATGTTTTCGTTGTCATGGTGCATTGTACAACGGTATCGTTTTTTGTTTGAATTTGCGAACAGATTTTTGTTGTTGTTTTCTATCACAGTCTATGATAGTACACAATATACATACATATGTCTATAGATAGGTTAATTATGATTTGATTTGTTTCGAATTTGTTGAAAATTTTCAATTTCAGCTGAAAATCATAACATCAAGACTACACCGTTGGTAATTTTCACAATTCCTAGGCAAACATAGTCTTACAACGATGCTATATTTTTTTATGAGGCTTTCAAGAACAAACATTTTTTTCGAAAAAAAAAATCAAGAAACATTTTTTGAGGTTTATTTTTTTGGAGAAAAAAACTAGAAAAAAAACACTTTAAAAGTAATTACAGGTAAATTTAAATGTAAAAAATTGATGAAAACAAAGAAATTGTTTTAGCTACCTTTTAAAAAAAATACTTTTAACAGTTAAGTCATTTTGATACATTAAAAAATCAACTTTTTCTTTTAACGTTTAACAAAATAGGTAGGTACTTTTAGAGATAAATACATTTTAATAAAATTTGAAAAAAAAAACTAGAACATTTTTATAAAATTAAAAAAAAGTAAACTTTTTTATATACCTTTAAAAAAAAAATTACCGTTAAAAAATGCTTTTAGAGGTTAACAAGTTTTGATTAAATAAAAAAAAAAAAAAATATTTTACTTTTAAGAAAAAAAAACAATTCTTTTACTGCTAAACAAATACTTTTACAGGAAAACAAATTTTGATAAAATTAAAAAAAAAAGTATTTTACATTTAAGAAACTCTTGATAAATTTAAGAAAAAAATAGGTTTAACTTTAAAAAATATACTTTTAAAAGTAAAGAAATTTTGATAAAATTTAAAAAGGAATAACTTTTTACCTTAAAAAAAAAACTTTTTAAGGTAAACAAAATTTGAAAATATTAAAAAAAAAACAATTTAAATAAAAATTTTGGGAAAATTTAAAAAAATAAATATTTTTTTAACTTTAAAAAATACCTACTTAAGATAAAAATTAAAAAAAAAACTATTTTACCTAAAAAAAAAAAATATTTTTAAGAGTAGAGAAATTTAAAAAATAAATTAATAAATAAAAATGGAAAAAATTAAAATTAAATTAACGTTGTTAAATTTTTACTTAACAAAGTTCAAATTTTGTTTATGAAAATTGCATTAAGTAATTTTAATAAATTCGCATTCAAACTAAAGAAATTTTACTTTACGAAGTATTTTTTTTAGTTCACGTAAAAAAATTCAATTTAGTTTAAAAATGCTTATTCAAATTTTCAAAAACCAAATTTCAACTTTATGAAATAATACTGAGAAATTCACGTGAAAAATTCAATTGTGAATAATTTAACAATAACTATTAGGCAATGTTCAAATTTCGGTTATGAAAATTGTATGAAGTAATTTCAATAAATTCGCATTTTTTTTCGTTTGAAATGAAATTTGAACTTTATTAAGTAATTGTTAAAAAATTCACGTGAGAAAATCAAATTAAGTATTTTTTTTTTCAAAATTCCCGTGAATATTTAGACACTACTTACTCAACAAAAACTTAAAAACTTTTTTCGCACAAATTTTCACATGGTGAACTATAAAATTTTAAAAAATGTTATAATCTAGGGTATTTTAAAAATTATCTCATAAAGTTAGAATTTCACTTCTGGAAAGAAATTTGCTTTTTCCTCGTCACCCAAATAAATGCATCTAATTTCTCATACTTTTTTTCTCATATTTTTGTCTACGAAAAGTTCACTTCACTTGGACGTATATGAAAAAATTTAGTTTAAATGGTTTCGTATCGAAATTGTATAAATTATTAAATTTTATTTTGTTTACCATTTATATATATGTATATATATAATAGATAATATAAAATAATAAGTACCTACCTACTAAGGCGTTCACATCATCTAATATCATATATTTATCATAACTCCTTAAATATGAACGCAAATATCAACCTACAAAATTAAAACAATTTCTTCCTATCCCTACTTGATATAAGAAATTATTGTACAACTTAAAGTGGCAACATTACTCAACTTGCTACAGCATATCTCACACACAACGAAAGAAAAAATATAATCATTATTTCCTTTTAAAATTATATTTATTATCCTACTTCCTCCTTAAATTTAGCAAAAAAAAGCTTCAGTCTTCCCCTAAGAAGAAGAAATAGAGGAACTGCCCTTGTTGGAAAAAAGTGAAGCAGTTTTTAAAATGGTGTGAGGTCTCACAAACACAAATGCATTACAGCAGGGACGGAGTGCTCTTTGAAGGCAACTCACTAGGGCGCCATCAGAATAGTCATTTTTGTTATTTTCCGAAGTTGTTTTAGTGGAATGTTCTAAAAAAAATAAAGAGTACGTGCGTGAAGCAATTTGTCAATCTGAAATGAAATTTGTCAAATGAAAAAAGTGTTACAAATTAAGACACATATATATAAAAAAAAATTTGAAAAGACAAACCTTTTCAAGTGAATAAAATAGACATTGTAGTTATTTAGCAATCAACAAAAAAACAGTAAGTGCGGTAAGAGCATTTCCTCTCACAAGTAAGTTTTATTATATTTTTCTCAAAGCAAGTGCTGTTAACTGTTTGTATTATTTATGTACATTAATTAACTATCGAAGAACATATTATTTATAATGGATTAAACTTTAAACATGAACCATGAACAACCAAATATGAACTGATAGACACCTTACTGAACAGGCAAATAAACATTGAAATATGAACTTATAAGTTGGCGACGGAACAAATAGATGTTTTATTACTAACTCAAAACGTAAAAAATCGATTTAATAACAAAAAATAATTTTCTCATAAGAAGGGCGCTTAACAGATAGTTGCGCCTTTCGACCTCCAATATAATCTCATGCACACCTGTTAACGAGAATTGCAGTTTGACATTTCTGGTTCTTAAATTCTAACAAAAAAATTATGTGCACATTTTCAACTAAATTATAATAATCTTGACTTAATTTAAAGTGTAACCCATTCTAAATATATTGTTTAATAGTTCATCAATCTAAAGACAAAAACATTACAGCACTTTTTTTGAGAAAAATATAATAAAATTCACCTGTGAAAGGTAAAGCTTTTATCCACCTTGTTTTGTTGATTTCCACACCCCTGAACAATGCACTTCATGTTTTTTTTTTAAATTTATAAGAAGATCACCACAATGTCTATCTAATGCACTTTAAATAATTTTTTTTTTTCAAAGTAATTGTTATATTATTTTGGGTTTTAACTTGTACCAATTTTTTTTCTTTGTTTTTTCTAATCACACGCTAACGATTTGACACTTCTGGTTCTCAAAAATAGCTTCACTCACGTACACTGTATATGTGACAAATACCTCTTCCTCTATTTCTTCTTCTAAGGTCTTCCCCTACGTAAGCAAAATTGGTGGAAGAAAATAACAAAAAAGAGTTTAGTGTTTACTCCCTTGCACTAGCTTTAATTTTGTATGCGTTGTTCTTGTTCATTTATTGTTGCCTTGAACGTCATTCTAATCGTCAATTCCCTCAGTTTCTCCTTATCCTGTACTCTCCAATCTCTACAATTTCGTAGTACTGGTAGTGCTCACCTCGAATCTCTCTATCGATCCTCTTCATTATAGTACTATAGTTTTTATATACAATGCTATAAGAGTATATATACAATATGATGTTGCTAAATGTTGCAATGGTCAATATAAAGAGCGAGAGCGAAAAATTCTCACTGGGTAGAATCATTGTATATATACTCTTATAATAATATCATGGCTCAAATTTTGTAGTACTAATATACTCACAAAATGTGCCGAAATTGGCGTTAAAATCGCTTAAATCCACAGTGGAGACCTGGGGATAACGATGCAAGGAAAAATAAAAACAATTAATAAGAGGGAGAGGAGAATATCGATAAAATTCGTACAATGACAACGGTAGTAAGGAAGTCAGATGTTAATGTCAGTCAACAGCGAGAATAAGGGGAAGAAAATAGAAAATAAAAACATATGTTTTCCTATGGGATTATTCTTCGGTTATGTTCTTCCAGTTTTTTTCAATGAGTTTTTGTTGCTTTCTTTTGATGGCTATGGGTATATGGTTTTTTGCACGATTTTGCAAGGTTACTATATTATATTGGCCAATTGGTACCATATTGTATCATGTAGGTAGGTATATATGTACATTTTTATAAATTAGTAGGTAGATATACTAGGTAGGTATTTAAAGAAATTAAACTTTTTTGCACAAAAAAGTATGGAAATAGGTAGGTATGGTAGGTACACATGTACCTAAATATTTTGAATTGAGGAATGTACATAGGTAGGTAAATTAAAACTTGATATACCTAGGTAGGTAGGTGCGTAAGGTTATTTTAATGTGTGTACCTACATAGGTATTATCAATTAAAATAGGTAAGGTAGGTAGGAATGTATTAAAAAAATAAAAAAAATTATTTTCAATTGAAGGTAGGTAGGTACCTACGTAAATAGGTACCTAGGCAAAGGTAGAAACATTTTGAAACTCAATTCAACAAACTCAATTTTTTTTTTAATAAAAAGCTTTTTTTTTTGTGTAAAAAAATTTTTTTTTGAAAATGAGTGGGGTCGACCCACACTAGTAACTTCCCATTGGTGCACTGGAAAACCATATACATACATACACATTTACCTAAGTGGTGGGTGGTAGAGTATATATTACATAATTATATATTATATAGTGTAATAACTTTGGGTTTTTGGATAATCAGTATAAAGGTAGGTATAGATATAGAGATACAGGGCAAAATGTTGCATTGCCTATATTTTGTACTTTAGCTATATTTATAATAGTAATATGCAAAAGTTTGATTCTGATGTTAAAAATTTTTCGAATTAAAACATTTTGATTTTTACCTTTTTAAAGGTTGGTTTTTAAAATCTCAAAATTACACAACACTTAGATGGTATAGGTATACATTTTTGGTAAGAATTTGAAATCGATATAATGTTTTTTTTTCTAAATATTTGAGTTAAAAAACATTTGTTAAGTATCTATTTTACAATATTATAGGTACCCATTATATACATACATGTATAGCAACTACTTATAAATAACAATTACTTTTCCCAATGACGCTACAGCTTAATTTATAAGTATTAAAATTATAGGTATACTTAAATTTATAATTTTATAGTAATAATTTTATGTAGGAGTGCACTAAAAAGGATTTTTTTTAAATTCTTAAAGGAGAATGCCCAAAAATGTATGGGCGAAAAACCCAGAGTCGATTAAGAAAAGTCGTATATGGTTTGAAAGGGCATAATTTGTGGACAACAAATCTGGAATTATTTTCTTTAAAAGTTATCCCCGGGACTGGCTATGACCATTTCTATTTTTTTTAAACAAAGTGTTTCTTCATGTAAAAAAAATAAACAGTGACATATTTTCATATTGTGGTTGATCCATGCTATTAAATAGGTCAGCTACAAGTCACTTAAATCTGCAGTTATAAGATGATACTGTCCAAAAAGCTGGTTGTCACACATATTGGTACACAAAAGTTTAATTATAAAAATAAAGAATGAAAAATCTTAAACGATAAGAATTCGAGTCAGTGTCCGTTATAAAAAGTAAGTGGATAGTCGCTATATGAGTTTGTATTTACCACTGTATATAAATGCATCTGTCTTTATTTCGCACCGCATACCGCTTTTTAATCACAAGAAACTCGTTGCTTGCAAAGGTGCTACTTTGTGCAACCGTTGGCCGATATGGAGTTATGGAGTGACAATAAAAATTCATATTTTATGCATAAGAGTTCGATACCAAGAATGTGCAGCTTAATAGTAACAGAGTTTCGAAAGACAAAGAACCCAAAAGACAATGTTCCCAAAGACAAAGTTTCGAAAAAAATTTAAACAACGGACAACAAACAGTTGGAGGAAAAAGTGTACGTGAGAATTAAGTGTAACTTAAATTATTCGCATAAAATTCCGAAATGAAAACGGTTAAAACTTTTCAACCACAATGGTAAAAGTCCGAAATGGTTTGTTTTCATAATTTCCTTTTTTTACCGATAACTTGGATAAGAGTACTTTCCATAATTGCAACCCCAAATTCCAAATAAAATATAACGTCCTCCACGTATGTAACAATTTTTTTTGAAAACTTGTGTTGTGAAATTTTTCCTTTTTGAAAGTTTTTTTTTTTCAAAACCTTGTTTTCGAAGCTTCGTGTTTCGGAACTTTGTTTTTCGAAACTGTTTTGAATTTCCATGTGTCCAGTAGATATGGAGGTATATTATTTTATTCGATAACGCTTTTTCTGTATTGCCTTTACCAACTTTGTAGACATGCAAAAACACTTTGCTATTAAAAATAAATAAACTGTGGTAGCTTGGCCCGGGGATAACTTTTTAAGAAAATAATTTCATATTTGATATCTACAAACAAAGTCCTTTCAATCCATATATAATTTTTTTTAATCGACGCTGGGTTTTTTTTGGGCATTCTCCTTTAATAGTGTTGCAACGCAACATGCAACAAGATCAAAAAAACATCAACAAAACAAAAAAAAAACTCATATTCGTTTTGCCGACGGCAAAACCATATCCCCAATGCCAACTACCGACGGCAAAACGAGTTATAAATGTTTTAATGATGAAAATTCAAAAATAGTCAATTCGAAAAGTGCTTAGTAGTTGCATGGGTGTAGATTTTTTATTTTTTTTATTTTTACATATTTTTATAGAAGATGAATAAAGCAATTATCCATGTTTAAGGAATTCTCGATAGGATTTTTATTTCGTGATGAAAATGATTTTTAAAAAACATACATTTCTGCTGGTCAATTTTTCAAAGTCTCTGATTTTCATATTTTTAATTAATATTTGTATTTCTATCATTTGACAGATTTATCTAAGGGTAAACATTATACAAATTTTTTTTATGTTTTGTATAAATATCTTTTTAATAAAAAGTCGCAGAGATTTTAGATCTTAAAATGTAGCTCTAAAATGTGGCTAAAATTGTGTTTACAAATTTTTGAGGAGGGATGAAAAATTTCATACTAAAAGGGTGTGTGAATGACCCGTCAACAGAGGCGCCGCTAGACCAAAATGAGGTTCAGAATCGTTACAACAAACTTAAGACAATATTTGATTTTAAAGTTTTTAAGCATTCTCTAATTTGTATGCACGTATGTATGTACATACAAAAAATAAAATACTAAGCTAACTAGAGCTTTTTAGATAGCGTCCAAAAAAACAGTTTGCGCATGGGTTGCCTGTAAAAAAGTGGGCCCGTGATGGGGTTGCCACGCTTTAATTATCTGATTGATTCAATTATCTGATTGAGCTTATGTCGTAAGCCATAAAGAAATAAAAAAAATGTAATATGAAAGAAAATTTAATTTAAAATTTTCCAAATAGGAAATTTTTTGAAATTTTAAAGGGTAAGTCATAATGAAATGATTTTTTTTTTTTGTATCGATAGATTTTATAAAAAACATAAATGTTATACATAACAAAAAAAAGTTGTCAAAAATTTAGAACTCGAGATATGAACGTTGAAAGTCAAAAATAGCAAATAAGATGTTTGAAAAAAAAAAATTACTATAAATCAATGTGACGTTCTATTGAAATACAAAGTATGTTTTTATAAATCTGATTAAAAAGAAGTTGATAGGTGTCTGCCAAATTTTTAATTAAAGCTTTGGTTTTGGCAAAGAGAATTTTCTAATAATATTTAATTTTTTTTAATTTAATTTTATGTTGTTTTATTTTTATTTTTGTTCCCTTTAGTATTTCATTGAAATTAACATCAAAATGCAGATAATTCTCCTATATGAGCATGATAGTACTAGGATTTCTACAAACTCTTGGTTAAGACTCAGGGTTGCCGCAATTCAAAAGATGTATAGGCCAGTCAAATTCGACAATAAAATCCAATAGCCCCATGTGGTTCTGCATTATTGATATGTTGTTGGGGCTGTTATAGTATGTAGCTAACTGCAGCTTTGAAAAATTGTGCGCGCTGCAGGAAAAATGCAACAGTGAAAAAATCGTTAAAAACGACCAATTTGTTCTGATATTTTCCTTTATAGCTTTCGAAGTATACAATTTATAATAAAGCCTTCCGCTATAAATTTGTTTGTTATAAAATTTTCTATAAGACCATATTTGTTTTAAATTCATGCATGTTACATTTGTGTTGCTATCTAACCATAAATTAAAAAAAAAATGTGAACAATTTGGTAATTTTAAAGCATTCAAAAGCACTCCAATTCTTCTAAAAATTTGGAATCAAAAATGGTCTAAATAATTACAACACGAAGTTGTTCTAAATTCGATCCAAATTGTTCTAATGGTTTCGGCAAGAAACATTTATAATGTTCACTATTTAGTCAAAATAATGCTATTTTATCTGCTTAAGCGTATTAGTCTTTAAAATTGTATGGTAGTATATTAATATTTTTTATTTTGAGAAAATGACCTTTCTCTAGACATCTAAATTTTGAATTTCAGATAAGCACTTTTCGATTTATAACCAATTTTATGCAGACAATTTTAAATTTTTTTCTGGATTTTATCTGTAAAAAATATTTAGAATGTAAAATTTTAATATTTTTAAAAATATGTTGTGAAGCTTTGTGAGCAATGCGGAGTTATGTTTTATATATCAAACATTTTGTTAGATTTTCAAAATGTATAATTTTTAAATTTGAAAACATTTGATGGGCATGGTGAAAATATAAAAATAAAATTCGTTGAAAAAGCATGATCATTTTGCATTTTGTTGGTAAAAAAAATTCAATAAAACTAATTTTAACGTGTCTTTTGTTGAAATAATCAGTAAAGATTTATTGAAATTATTTTAGAAGAGGATTAGAGTAATAAGTGTGTTGATTTTGTTTTTCAAAATTTATCAATTTTTTACTAACTTTTACATTTAAAGTACCAAAAATCGAGTTGATTTTTCACTAAATCACATTTTTAGTATGAATTTTTTTAAGATTTTGAAAAAATTTTAACACAGAATTCTAGATTATCAATTTCTACCTTACATTCATTTATCATTTATTATGAACTAATAATTTTTTCTCAATTTTGAAGCCTCTTAATTTGTCTGTATGTAGATTTTTTGTGAATTTCTTTACTAAATTGGTCGGCATTTTTTTCCCGTTAGATTTACAAATTTAAAATAACCCATATATTTGTAGAAAAGTAATACACGTATAATTGTGTTTCATTAGTTTTTTGAAATTCAAAAAAAATTCATCAAGTTTTGAATTTAATATATTTAATATAAATTTGACGGGTCATGTACACACCCTTTTAGTATGAAAATTTTCAACCCCCCTCAATAATTTTTATACACAAATTTAGCCACATCTATAGCTAAATTTTGAGATCTTAACTTTTAATATCGGCCGAGTAGAAATGAAGTTATGATTTTTTATATTAAAAAAAATCGAATAAAAAATAATTTGAGATAACGGTGCTTTGCACTGGTTGACGATTGTTGACAAAGCAGACCATTTCTATGGATTTGAGCCGATTTTGTATGAATTTTAAAAAATCAATTATACGCTAATTTAGGAGGTAGATTAAAAAATGAAGTATCAAATTAATAGTTATTCTATTGAGATTAAATATGAGAAAAAACTAAATCAATCCATGCACACACTAACATGTTATTAAGTAATATGTGTTAACAATATTATATTGTTAATTTCTCATCTCAGCGGTACAGTAGGAATATAGAACATACAATAGCTATAATTCATTAGTACATTGCAAACCTGTACGACTCTTTACTTAAAAGATATTAACAAAAAAACAAATTTTAAAATTTTTACTTTCTTAAATAAATCTGTCAAATGATAAGTTAGAAAGATAAAATGTTTACCATTTGATTGCTATCAAATCCCTATATCTATAACATAATGAAATTTTAGAATTTTCCAACAACCCATTAAAAAGATAAAAATCAAATTACTTGAAAATTTAACTAAACAAATTTACCTTTGTTCAAAAATCATTTTGGGTATGAAAAAAAAATCCTATCGAAAATTCCTTAAACATGGATAATTTTTTTCATTATCTTTAAAAATATGTTAAAATAAAAATTATTAAAAATCGACTCCCATAAAACTACAAAGTACTTTTCGTAACGACTATTTGTCAACTTTCAGTCTTAAATCGGTTATATCTCGGTTTTTAGATTTTAAATAATAAAAAGATGTATACACGTTTTTTCCTAACTTTTTCTAATCTTTAAAATAAAAAAAATCAAGTCCCTACAACTACACGTTTAGAAGTTAGTTTTTCGACTTTATTTCAGTTTTCACCCTTAAAACCCTATTAAATGTACGAATTTCAAAAGATCCGTTCAATAAACTAAACCTACAATAAACTTTAGTATATATTTTTAGGACTTCTAGTTTAAGCTGTAGAGTGATTGGCAAATGTTGTTGTAATTTTTCTTTCTTTTCTATAATAAAAATAACAAATAAAATAACTTAACCTACAAACAATGAAACTATCAACACTTAACCTACCTCAACATCACATAAAGATTCCTTCTTCTAGCCACTGAAAAGTACCAAGGAAATTATGCCCATACATACAAATTAAACTGAAATATACATAAACCATCGCCGATGGAAAAATCTGTCTACTTGCTCGCCGCAAACAGATGATTCTTACATTATCATTTGGGAACATACAAATTGTATTTGTTTTTTTGTCATCTTTATTCTATATACTTCCTCTTTCACTATCTACCTCCTATAGAAAACAAATTGACAGCCAAAACAATACAGATATTTTTTGTCTCCCTTGTAACCTCATACATTTTGTATAGCCTTCTCTGTTCTTCTTTTCTGTCTTTAGCCTTCGTTTTCTTCTAATTTTCCCCTCATTTAATCTCTACACAAATTGAAAACTCCCTTAGATCGTTAGTTCTAACACTCCTCACCATACGCAGCGGCAATTATTTAAGCCATGGTATTACATCATACTTATCGTGTAAATATGTGTAAACCGATTGCAGTTTTCCTAGACCAAAACTTAATTTAAGATTATGGCAAAGATCATACTTATCGTGGAAATAATATGTGCTAACCGATTCATTCCGCTGTTGAACCCTACTGACCATTCGTTGCCAATGAGTCGTGATGTTTTCTTGCCCAAGAAATGTTTTTTTGAATGCCGATTCGAAGTCAGACCATTGTATACATACTCTTATATTAATATCATGGCTCAAATAATTGCCGCTGCGTATGGTGAGGAGTGTTAGAACTATCGATTTAAGAGACTTTTCAATTACTGTAGAGATTAAATGAGGGGAAAATTAGAAGAAAACGAAGGCTAAAGACAGAAAAGAAAAATAGAGGAGGCTATACAAAATGTATGAGGTTACAAGGGAGACAAAAAATAACTGTTTTGTTTTGGCTGTCTATTTGTTTTCTACAGGAGGTAGATAATAAAAGAGGAAGTATATAGAATAAAGATGACAAAAAAACAAAACCAATTTCTTCTATGTTCCCAAATGATAATGTAGGAATCATCTGTTTGCGGCGAGCAAGTAGACAGATTTTTCCATCGGCGATGGTTTATGTAGGAAAGAAAGAATGTGTGCATGGCTAAGTATATAGGTAAGGATGATCATTGTATATATACTCTTATAGTAATATCATGGCTCAAATAATTGCCACTGCGTATGGTGAGGAGTGTTAGAACTAACGATTTAAGAGACTTTTCAATTTGTGTAGAGATTAAATGAGGGGAAAATTAGAAGAAAACGAAGGCTAAAGACAGAAAAGAAAAATAGAGAAGGCTATACAAAATGTATGAGGTTACAAGGGAGACAAAAAATAACTGTTTTGTTTTGGTTGTCAATTTGTTTTCTACAGGAGGTCGATAGTAAAAGAGGAAGTATATAGAATAAAGATGACAAAAAAACAAAAACATTTTCTATGTTCCCAAATGATAATGTAGGAATCATCTGTTTGCGGCGAGCAAGTAGACAGATTTTTCCATCGGCGATGGTTTATGTAGAAAAGAAAGAATATGTGCATGGGTAAGTATATAGGTAAGTATGAGCATTGTATATATACTCTTATAGTAATATCATGGCTCAAATAATTGCCACTGCGTATGGTGAGGAGTGTTAGAACTAACGATTTAAGAGACTTTTCAATTTGTGTAGAGATTAAATAAGGGGAAAATTAGAAGAAACCGAAGGCTAAAGACAGAAAAGAAGAATAGAGGAGGCTATACAAAATGTATGAGGTTACAAGGGAGACAAAAAATAACTGCTTTGTTTTGGCTGTCAATTTGTTTTCTATAGGAGGTAGATAGTAAAAGAGGAAGTATATAGAATAAAGATGACAAAAAAACAAAAACAATTTGTATGTTCCCAAATGATTTTATGGGTATTCAATTTTCTTTCCAGATTTCAGTTTTATTTTTATGTATGGGCATAATTTCCTTGGTACTTTTCAGTGGCTAGTAGAAGAACGAATCTTTTTGTGATGTTGAGCATTAGTCTTACCCCCCAAAACCCATTTGTTTACATTGTTGTATTTGTAATTTAATTTTATTTTGTGTCGAAGAATAGATGTGAATTACAGCAACAATTTAACGCGGTGACTTTGATTGGTCTGACAGTTCTATTTTTTTTTATGAATTTGCTGTGGTGACTTTTGCTTTTATATCGATATCGGTACGTGCGTCTCAATTGCTGTCTTGTTTTTAACAATAATTCGCGGGTTTTCATTAAATATTAATAAAAAAAACATTAATTCAATCTGTCTTCAACATTGCTAGATATTTTTATAAAGTGTTTTTGATAATTTTGATTAACAAATGCGCAAAGCCTTGCTAAATCTCAGCAAAGGTGGCGATGGCTCTAAGAAGATATCACCAGAATATCTATTTTTGGTTATTAAAAAGAAGTTCCTCAATATCGTCGTCAACATAAAGTCCATGAATTTGTTTGCTACATGTTGGACAGATAACGCACCGTGCTCCAGCACACCACGATTGGCATGATACATTTACTGGCCGCTGAATGTAAAGCTGCCACAAAACAACAACCATTGGAATCTTATGGCTTCCCGAGCAGTTCCAGAGGCTGATGTCGAAGAGGAAAAATTGAATTTCCTTGATAATCTGAAATTTGCAATACAACAACACACATAATCCTATTTCAGAACAGAATCTTAGTGCTTAAGCTTTATTAAGAGACAATGACAATTTTTTTTGAAAAAGAACTTGCAATTTTGTGTATTGGTTGTTCAAATAAGAAATTGGTTAATAAATACAAAATATAGATAGAATATTGGTGTGATTTCACTTCTTTTTGCTAAGAAGTTTTTATCGGATGAAAGTGGGTGGAACAATTAAAGCTGTCTCTATAAGGAATATTAAGTTCTCAAGTTCTCAATTTCCTTATTTAATTTCATTATCCTGCGACTGTAGGAAGTGCCCCATGTAGTTGATATCAATCCTAAGTAAATGGGCTAATGCCATGGCCCATAAGTGAAAATCTTCAAATTTTCCACAAACAAGACCTACCGTGCGTAAATATACATAACTACACGCCTACTCATAGGTAGTTGTAATAATTTGTAAATTTCAATTAAAATATCTAAATATATCTTGCCAGCTAATTTTAAAGCAAATCTAGTTTTTGTAACCACCCACCACTAACATACCTTAACATTGCATACATATTCTTTCCTACGTTACAGCCACTGAAAAGTAACAAATAAACCTATGTATCTACATAAACCTACCCACTCGTAGAATAAATTTTGCATTTCAACGCAAATAATATCCTCAAAATCTTGCAAACAAATGTAACACTAAACTGAAATCTTGAAAGAAAATTTAATACCTACCTAATAACCTACCCTCGATAATACACAAATATATTCCTTTATGTTTATACTTACGTATGCACATATTTTTCATTCCCGCATAAACTATCAAGGAAAAAATCTGTCTCATTACTTCGACGCCAACAGTTGTTTCCTTCTACTATTCTATCGTTGAGGCTGCTACAGAATGAAATACCAATTTAAACAAGACAATCCAACATACAACACCAACATCCATAGGTCACGAAAAGCAAACATTTACCAACCCAAAAACAGAAGACACAATTGTTTTTGTTTTTTTTTTTTCAGTTTTGTTTTATTTAGGTACTTATACTCTTATTGTTCCCTTTTTCTAATGAGCAGCAGGTAAAGTAAAGTGATTATGATTATAGATTAATAGTAGGGATTCACGGAATAATAAATCAACATTCATACAAAATACAAAGTTACTATTATTCTATAACTTAGCTAGTCATTTGATTTGGAAAAAAGAATTGAACTACAGTTTTAAAAAAATGTGTGTTTGTTAAAAGAAACATTAATCCAAGTCATCTGCTGGCTTATCATCGGCCATAGTCCCACGAAGAGCTCCCTCACTACCATGATCCTTAATATTATACAATACATATTCAGCCTTAATGACTCTCTGGTGCAATGGATAGTTTTCTTCCAAATTCCATGAAGGGCTAAGAACCTTTAAACAAAAAACATGAGATAAGAATTTACTCAAATTAACTATAATGAGACATAAATAGTAACGCTTTATAGAAATTCTGATTGTGTCACCGCTTCACATCAATTCGTCTGCCAAATCAGCCAAACCAAAAATATAATGTGTAATGCTGCATTTACACGAATGGCAAAATGCCATTAAATCTGTCAAATTATAGCCATTTTTCTTTTCATCGTGTAAACGCTCTAAATACTGGCAACATTTTTGCCAAAATAAAATGGCAGAGATAATTTGGCATAAAATGCTGCCATTAATATGACTATGTGTAAACACTTTACTGACAGCATTTTCTGAAATTATGCCATTCTAGATAAGAATGAACTTGCTCATTCTTTTATGGCATGTTGCCAGTATTTTGAAATCTGTCATTATTTGAACTCGTGTAAATGCATGTCATAAAAAAATTATTTCTGCCATTATTTTACCATTTTTTTGGTAAAAATATTGGCATTTTGCCATTCGTGTAAATCCAGCATAAGGTCCACATGGCGAACTATAGGTACGTTCTTTCTATTTTTCAATAGGTTATTCTTTGGCTTCATCACTTTTTTTAGTTCGATAGTGAAAATTAATTTCAATTCAATGAAATAGGTTCCATTCATTGAGATATTCATAAAAGGTGTATCTATGCTTTTATGAATTCTTGCAATCCTCGCATATACTGATAGGAGTCACGATTTTCCAGCTCATTGGCCACTTCGAGGAAATTAGTAGACAAAGATTATAGTATGCGTGATTTCGCTTCAAGTAGAATATTTTCTTTTTTTTTAAATTAAAATCATTAAATTCTAAAACCACACATATTTTATTTATATTTTTACTAACAGAAAAAAAGAAAACGCGATAAAATTGACCGAATTGTTTTGTTTTTTTTTTTCAATAATTTTTTGACATTTCACCATTCACATCAAAGGGCGTGTTCGAAAAATTAAAAAACTAAGGGCGCATACAGACTACAGCCGTATTATCAGAATTGATCCATATACAATTATGTATCACCAAAACACAACGAAAATAGGAAATAATGATCTGGATCTCGTGTTGTTGTTGCGATGCATGTTTTTTGTGAACTATATGGATTATTTATGAAAATAATGTAAGATTATTTAACGGAATAAATAAATAAATAACTATTATCATTTTCATGGAATTATCTATATGGATCATGAGCGATAGATACATTTATTTTTATGGTGTTTTTCTTTGCACAACACAACAATGTTTCTTCGCCGCGCCGAATGTTTTCTTGCTGGCTTGGGAGACCCTTTAAAAGTAAAACCGCATTCGACTTCAGCGGAAGTACACTTCACGATGCGACAAAACATTATTTGTAGGAAATTGTATGAGCTTAATACTAAACTGCGCTTCACAAGAATTCGTATGAAATTTTATGAAGTTCTGTTGCCGCTTAGTAGGCTATTAAATATACCGGAATATGTGAGTAAGAAAGGTGCGATTTGTCGAATTGAACATTTTGACATATCTTCACGTTTTAGGTCTCTAGAATCAGAATCGATCGTTTTTAGCAAGATGTCTGTATGTATGTATGTACGTACGTTCGGGCTACTTTTTTCGTCCACCAAATCTTGAGAACGCATAAAGATATCGACCTCGGCTACATTTTATTTTACAGATAATATTGTCATAACGTTCTAAAAAGGTTTTCTAACAAATTCAATAAACCGTTTTTTACTACAGCAATTTAAAAAGGGGCTTTAAAATGTAATTTATCTGGAATATCTCGAGAACGGAATAAGATATACACTTCAGACTAATTTTATTTTACACATAATTACAAAATACCAAATGGGTAAATATTTAAAAAAATCTAACAGACACTGTTTTTTTTTTAAATAAGAAAAACAAATGAAAAAAACCTGACAAAAAACTATTTAAAATAAAGTTATTACAGTATAAAATATATAATTAGATAATATGTATATTGTATAAACCCTTCCACCCACCACTTAAGTAAATATGTACATATATGTACATGGTTTTCAAGTGCACCAATGGGAAGTTACTAGTGTGGGTCGACCCCAGACTCATTTTTTTTGAATGTTTGTCTGGAACTTAAGCCTGATCCACATCAGTGTCGTGTGTTATGTTGTAAAGTCATGTGTCGCTGTCATTCCATATATTTTATACGCCACACTGCAACACAACACACGAGACAAATATGTTTCTACGCATATGAAATACATTGTACCGATAGCGACACACGACTCCACAACAAAACACACGACACAGATGTGGACCAGGCTTTAGGCTTGCTCAAAACACAAAATTTGACCAAACCCATGCATTTCTGATAGAATGATCGCACTGGTCATTTTTCAATGTTTTTGGTATAACTTGTGAATTAAGCTGATTTTGAGAATGAATCTTATAAACACTTTTTGTAGGAAAATAGATTTTATACCATAATTTAAAGTTAAAAAAAAAATTATAAAAAAAAATTAAACAGAAAATTGTAACAAAAACCAACCTAAAAACAACAGAAAATCATTGGCCCTAAGTAATAAACGAATTTTGAGTCGAATTCATCCTAAATTCGAGTTTATTCCATAAAAAAATCGAATCTAACCTATATTGGACCCAAAATTCGTTTATTACTTAGGGCCATTGATTTTTATTTTTTTTTTTTTGTACTAAAATGCTCATAACTTTTGTTTGGCTTTCAATTCAAAATGTGTATACCCATTCGAACTAGGGATCAAGTCTCTCATAGTTTTTTTTTTTTTAAACTACGCTTTAAATATTTAGAACATACTGCTTTTTTTATGCAAAACTGGAAGCTAATAAATGTGTCTTTATTTTAACATAGGAAAGGGGCTTCTAAAAAACCTAGATAAAAAGTTATGATACAAAAACTGCAAAAGGGATCAAGTCTCCCTCTTCTCCCCTATATGTATTTTATATTGAATTTTCAGTAATCTGTAAGATTTTTTTAAATGCGTAGATGAATAAATAAATAAATATTTTATTACCAAAAATGATCCATATAGATTATCAAAAAACATGAATTACAACGTTTCACGTCGTCGGTCTATCAGAGATTTACCTGAAAGGTACAAACAAGTTCAAGCAAGAATAGGAGAATCAAAAAGAAATTTGTAAACCATCCAAATAGTCTATGCTTCACGTTCTAAATCTAGAATAATAAATCTCAACAAAAACATTCTCACATAAGGTCGGGTAAGCACTTCATAAATCATTCATCCATGGTTTATACTTTTTGAACACTCATGATATTTCCAAAATACCCGCCATTTTGGTTCACCGCGCATGGTGAATTTGGCCCAGCTTTCTATGTGTGCGTGTTTAAGCTTGTAGGCAAACCGGATGACAGCCGAGGTTTGGCATCTTTATATTATGTGTTTATGATGTTGAGGTAGGTTAAGTGTTGATAGTTTCATTGTTTGTAGGTTAAGTTATGTTATTTGTTATTTTTATTATAGAAAAGAAAGAAAAATTACAACAAAATTTGCCAATCACTCTACAGCTTAAACTAGAAGTCCTAAAAATATATACTAAAGTTTATTGTAGGGGTGCACTAAGAACGGATCTTTTGAAATTCGTACATTTAATAGGGTTTTAAGGGTGAAAATTGAAATAAAGTCGAAAAACTAACTTCTAAACGTGTAGTCGTAGGGACTTGATTTTTTTTATTTTAAAGATTAGAAAAAGTTAGGAAAAAACGTGTATACATCTTTTTATTATTTAAAATCTAAAAACCGAGATATAACCGATTTAAGACTGAAAGTTGACAAATAGTCGTTACGAAAAGTACTTAGTAGTTTTATGGGGGTCGATTTTTAATAATTTTTATTTTAACATATTTTTAAAGATAATGAAAAAAATTATCCATGTTTAAGGAATTTTTGATAGGATTTTTTTTCATACCCAAAATGATTTTTGAAAAAGGGTAAATTTGTTTGGTCAAATTTTCAAGGTATTTGATTTTTATCTTTTTAATGGGTTGTTGGAAAAATCTTAAATTTTATTATGTTATAGATATAGGTATTTGATAGCAATCAAATGGTAAAAATTTTATCTTTCTAACTTATCATTTGACAGATTTATTTAAGAAAGTAAAAATTTTAAAATTTGTTTTTTTGTTAATATCTTTTTAGTATAGAGTCGTACAGGTTTGCAATGTACTAATGAATTATAGCTATTGTATGTTCTATATTCCTATTGTACCGCTGAGCTGAGAAATTAACAATATAGTATTGTTAACACATACTGATACTTCATTTTTTAATCTACCTCCTATATTAGCGTATAATTGATTTTTTTTAAATTCATACAAAATCGGCTCAAATCCATAGAAATGCTCTGCTTCGTCAACAATCGTCAACCAGTGCAAAGCACCGTTATCTCAAATTATCTTTTATTCGATTTTTTTTTTTTTATATAAAAAATAATAACTTCATTTCTACTCGGCCGATATTAAAAGTTAAGATCTCAAAATTAACCTATAGATGTGGCTAAATTTGTGTATAAAAATTATAGAGGGGGGTTAAAAATGTTTATACTAAAAGGGTGTGTACATGACCCGTCAAATTTATATTAAATATACTAAATTCAAAACTTGATGAATTTTTTTTGAATTTCAAAAAACTAATGAAACACAATTAAACGTGTATTACTTTTCTACAAATATGTGGGTTATTTTATATTTGTAAATCTAACGGGAAAAAAAGGCCGACCAATTTAGTAAAGAAATTCACAAAAAATCTACATACAGACAAATTTAGAGGCTTCAAAATTGAGAAATACTTATTAGTTCATAATAAATGATACATGAATTTAAGGTAGAAATTGATAATCTAAAATTCTGTGTAAAAATTCTTGCAAAATCTTAAAAAAATTCATACTAAAAATGTGATTTAGTGAAAAATTAACTCGATTTTTGGTACTTTAAATGTAAAAGTTAGTAAAAAATTGATAAATTTTGAAAAACAAAATCAACACACTTATTATCCTCTTCTAAAATAATTCCAATAAACTGATTATTTCAACAAAAGACACGTTAAAATTAGTTTTATTGAATTTTTTTACCAACAAAATGCAAAATGGATCATGCTTTTTCAACGAATTTTATTTTTTTATTTTCACCATCAAATATTTTCAAATTTAAAAATTATAAATTTTGAAAATCTAACAAAAAGTTTGATATATAAAACGTAACTCTGCATTGCTCACAAAGCTTCACAACATATAGAAATGTCATTTTCTCAAAATAAAAAATATTAACATACTACCATACAATTTTAAAGACTAATACGCTTAAGCAGATAAAATAGCATTATATTGACTGTTTCTTGCCAAAACTATTAGAAAAATTTGGATCGAATTTAGAACTTCGTGTTGTAATTCTCTAGACCATTTTTCATTCCAAATTTTTAGCAGAATTGGAGTGCTTTAAAATTACCAAATTTTTCACATTTTTTTTTAATTTATGGTTAGATGCAACACAAATGTAACATGCATGAATTTAAAACAAATATGGTCTTATAGAAAATTTTATAACAAACAAATTTATAGCGGAAGGCTTATAAATTGTATACTTCGAAAGTTATAAAGGAAAATATCAGAACATATTAATCGTTTTTAACGATTTTTTCACTGTTGCATTTTTCCTGCAGCGCGCACAATTTTTCAAAGCTGCAGTTAGCTACATACTATAACAGCCCCAACAACATATCAAAAATGCAGAACCAAATCGGGCTATGGGATTTTATTGTCAAATTTGACTGGCCTATACATCTTTTGAATTGCGGCAACCCTGAGTTTTAACCAAGAGATTGTAGAAATCCTAGTACTATCATGCTCATATAGGAGAATTATCTGCATTTTGATGTTAATTTCAATGAAAAACTAAATGGAACAAAAATAAAAATAAAACAACATATAAATTAAAGAAACTAAAATATTTTTAGAAAATTCTCTTTGCCAAAACCAAAGCTTTAATTAAAAATTTGGCAGACACCTATCAACTTCTTTTTAATCAGATTTATAAAAACATACTTTGTATTTCAATAGAACGTCACACTGATTTATAGTAATTTTTTTTTTTTCAAACATCTTATTTGCTATTTTTGACTTTCAACGTTCATATCTCGAGTTCTAAATTTTTGACAACTTTTTTTTGTTATGTATAACATTTATGTATTTTATAAAATCTATCGATGCAAAAAAAAAAATCATTTCATTATGACTTACCCTTTAGAAGTTTTCGACCTTTTAATACCCTAATATACCCTTATTAAATTTAAAATTTCAAAAAACCTCCTATTTGGAAATTTTTAAATTAAATTTTCTTTCATATTACATTTTTTTTATTTCTTTATGGCTTACGACATTAGCTCAATCAGATAATTGAATCAATCAGATAATTAAAGCGTGGCAACCCCATCACGGGCCCACTTTTTTACAGGCAACCCATGCGCAAACTGTTTTTTTGGACGCTATCTAAAAAGCTCTAGTTAGCTTAGTATTTTATTTTTGGTATGTACACACATACATGCATACAAATTAGAGAATGCTTACAAATTTTGAAATCAAATATTGTCTTAAGTTTGTTGTAACGATTCTGAACCTCATTTTGGTCTAGCGCCGCCTCTGTTGACGGGTCATTCACACACCCTTTTAGTATGAAATTTTTCATCCCTCCTCAAAAATTTGTAAACACAATTTTAGCCACATTTTAGAGCTAAACTTTAAGATCTAAAATCTTTGCGACTTTTTATTAAAAAGATATTTATTCAAAAAATAAAAAAGTTTTTCCCTTAGATAAATCTGTCAAATGATAGAAATACAAATATTAAATATTAATTAAAAATATAAAAATCAGAAACTTTGAAAAATTGACCAGCAAAAATGTATGTTTTTTTAAAATGAAAAAAAATTTCCTTAAACATGGACAATTGCTTTATTCGTCTTCTATAAAAATATGTAAAAATAAAAAATCTACACCCATGCAACTACTAAGCACTTTTCGAATTGACTATTTTTGAATTTTCATCATTAAAACATTTATAACTCGTTTTGCCGTCGGTAGTTGGCATTGGGGATATGGTTTTGCCGTCGGCAAAACGTATATGAGTTTTTTTTGTTTTGTTGATCTTTTTTTGATCATGTAGCGTTGCAGCACTATTAAATTTAAGAATTTAAAAAAAATCCTTTTTTAGTGCACTCCTACATAAAATTACTTTAAAATTATAAATTTTAGTATTTAATTTTAATACTTATAAATTAAGCCGTAGCGTCATTGGGAAAAGTAATTGTTATTTATAAGTAGTTGCTATACATGTTTGTATATAATGGGTACCTATAATATTGTCAATTGATATTTTTACCTTCCCATTTTAAGTTATTGTAATTTCTGCGATTTATTGAACTATTTAAAATAGATACTTAACAAAAGTTTCTTAACTCAAATATTTTGAAAAAAAAAAACACATTATATCGATTTCAAATTCTAACCAAAAATGTATACCTATACCATCTAAGTGTTGTGTAATTTTGAGATTTTTAAAACCACCCTTTAAAAAGGTAAAAATCAAAATGTTTTAATTCGCAACATTTTTAACATCAGAATCAAACTTTTGCATATGATTCTTATAATTTTTAATCTATTTGCAAACAAATTTTACTATTATAAATATAGCTAAAGTACAAAATATAGGCAATGCAACATTTTGCCCTGTATCTCTATATCTATACCTACCTTTATACTGATTATCCAAAAACCCAAAGTTATTACACTATATAATATATAATTATGTAATATATACTCTACCACCCACCACTTAGGTAAATATGTATGTATGTATACTAGTGTGGGTGGACCCCACTCATTTTCAAAAATATTTTTTTTTACCCAAAAAAAATCTTTTTATTGAAAAAAAAATGAGTTTGTTGAATTGAGTTTTAAAATGTTTCTACCTATGCATAGGTACCTATTTACTTAGGTACATACCTACCTACCTTCAATTGAAAATAATTTTGTTTATTTTTTTAATACATACCTACCTAACTTACCTATTTTAATTGATAATACCTATGTAGGTACATACATTAAAATAACCTTACGCACCTACCAACCTAGGTATATCAAGTTTTAATTTACCTACCTATGTACATTCCTCAATTCAAAATATTTATGTACATACGGGTGTCCCGTAAGTAATGGATAACCCTGAAATGCCGCATAGTAGACTTTATGACCGTCCTGAAAACTGATAAAAAAAAAGTTCTATCCCAACCACAAGAAAAGTTATATGCATTTTTTTGTTCAGTGCATTATTTTTTTTCTTACTTTACATTTTTGAATACCACGAATACAAGTGAATGAGTTCCATAATTTTTTTTTTTGCAGGAATATCTTACATTACTTGTGCCAACACATAAGTAGAAGAAAATTATTATAACTGTTGGACTTCTTAGAGAAAAAAATTATTTAACATTGAATTTCAATGCAAAATGTGAAAACAAATAATTTTTGGAAAAGTTAAATCATAGCTGGTATAAACAAAATGCATGAATACCTGAGTGGCCAACTATTTTAAAAATATGCGCGTTAAATGCAGATTTCAAAATGGTATTACTTATTATTATATCTAGAGTCAATAGCAAGTTATTGGTAAAAATCTGCAATACTAGAGTAAATTTAGCAAAAACAAAAGTTTTCAAAATTAGCACAGTAAACGTGAAAATAATACCAAGCGTTGAACATACCAGATTTTTGATTTATTGGCTGTTTCTACGATGTTTTCTTAATGATAAATCCAAGCTTTCAACTTCTAGGGCCGAATGCATTATTGATAAAAATGTCAAAAAAGTGCAAAAAAACGGTTACATTTTCGAGCTTGTTTTGAATTTTACCTGTTCTATTGGGCTTTAGCAAACCCATCAAATATTTTGTTGGTTGCTATTAGTTTATTTGTTATTTTCTCTAAACAAAAAATTTTTGAGCCAGCTTTTAATCACATGATCACTTAGTTAGAAAACAAAAATAGATAATTTTTTATTTTTTTTTTATTTAAAGCAAATGCTCAAACTGTTTTCCACCCACTCTTATACAGGTTCTACACCTCCGAATAAATGAACGTCTTAGTGAACGTGCAAGGTTTTGCTCAGAAATTTGTAATGCATTTCTTAGCTCCTCTAAAGATCTGATCGGCTTGCTGTATACGATTTCCTTAATGCATCCCCGATAAAAAAAATCAAGTGGATTTAGGTCTGGTGAACGGGGTGGCCATAAAATTGGTCCCAGACGTCCTATCCATCTGCCTGGATATCTGGCATTTAAATATGCCCGCACAGGCACAGCATAGTGTGCTGGACAACCATCATTTTGAAGCCAATGGGATTCCTTTAGTTCTTGAGGCACTTCTTCCAGCAAGGTTGGGAGATCATTTTGGAGGAACTCCAAATAACCTTGGCCAGTTAAAATCCCCGGCAACTCAAAGGGTACAATTATTTTCCCATTGAGAATCCCAGTCCAATAGTTTATTTTGAATTGGTATTGGGACCTGTCTTCCCTCATGATGTTTGGGTTTTGTAGTGCCCAAAAGTGGAGATTATGGAGATTAGTGTAGCCATCTCTTTGAAATGTCGATCGCTCCAAAGAATTTTGTCAAAAAACTGCGGATCTTCTTCAATTTTCATTATCATTATGTCGACAAAAACTCATTCTCGTTTCATAATCTTGCAGCTGGAGAGTTTGCACCCGTGTTAGGTGAAAGGGATGATATTTATATTTACTTAGCACATTATGCGCAGTCGTCTTTCCGATCCCAGTGCGTCGTGCTATTGCTCGGATTGATACTGTAGGATCTCGGTCAGGTTCCGCAAGCACTAAGTCTTCGGTATCTCCTCAAGGGGGTCGTCCCACGCCAGCACCACCAACACCACTACCAGGCAGCCTTCCTTCCGAGAAACAGCTATGGACTCTAATAAACACTCGATAATCCGGGTGACGTGCGTTAGGGTACCTTTCCCTATACAGAGTCGCAGCTTCGTTTGCGTTGCCTCTGCACTCTCCATAAATGAAATGCATGTTTGCATATTCTTGTGCAGAATACAGAATACGTGGCATCGAAAAAGTTCAATCAAACGTCTTAATTATCAAAAAGCAGGTTCAGCAAAACAGCTATTTAGACCGTTAATTTTTCTGAAGAATGAAAAATAAAAACGATATAAATAAGTGTTCGTCGTGGTCTTAATCTTATGAGTTAAGATCAAATTACAAAAACTTTAATTCAAAATTTAAAACAACTTACGATTTTATGCGTTCTCACTTTCTCAGGATCTTATAATTTACTATTCAAAAAACACAATTAAAATTGAATCAGAAGACTTTTTGTTTGGAGAAAATAACAAATAAAAAATAGCAACCAACAAAATATTTGATGGGTTTGTTAAAGCCCAATAGAACAGGTAAAATTCAAAACAAGCTCGAAAATGTAACCGTTTTTTGCACTTTTTTGACATTCGGCCCTAGAAGTTGAAAGCTTGGATTTATCATTAAGACAACATCGTAGAAACAGCCAATAAATCAAAAATCTGGTATGTTCAACGCTTGGTATTATTTTCACGTTTACTGTGCTAATTTTGAAAACTTTTGTTTTTGCTAAATTTACTCTAGTATTGCAGATTTTTACCAATAACTTGCTATTGACTCTAGATATAATAATAAGTAATACCATTTTGAAATCTGCATTTAACGCGCATATTTTTAAAATAGTTGGCCACTCAGGTATTCATGCATTTTTTTTATACCAGCTATGATTTAACTTTTTCAAGAATTATTTGTTTTCACATTTTGCATTGAAATTCAATGTTAAATAATTTTTTTCTCTAAGAAGTCCAACAGTTATAATAATTTTCTTCTACTTATGTGTTGGCACAAGTAATGTAAAATATTCCTTCAAAAAAAAAAATGATGGAACTCATTCACTTGTAGTCGTGGTATTCAAAAATGTAAAGTAAGAAAAAAAATAATGCACTGAACACAAAAATGCATATAACTTTTCTTGTGGTTGGGATAGAACTTTTTTTTATCAGTTTTCAGGACGGTCATAAAGTCTACTATGCGGCATTTCAGGGTTATCCATTACTTACGGGACACCCTGTATGTACCTACCATACCTACCTATTTCCATACTTTTTTTTGCAAAAAAGTTTAATTTCTTTAAATACCTACCTAGTATATCTACCTACTAATTTATAAAAATGTACATATATACGTACCTACATGATACAATATGGTACCAATTGGCCAATATAGTAACCTTGCAAAATCGTGCAAAAAAACCATATACCCATAGCCATCAGAAGAAAGCAACAAAAACTCATTGAAAAAAAACTGGAAGAACATTACCGAAGAATAAGCCCATAGGAAAACATGTTTTTATTTTCTATTTTCTTCCTCTTATTCTCGCTGTTGACTAACATTAACATCTGACTCCCTTACTACCGTTGTCGTTTTAGGAATTTTATCGATATTCTCCTCTCCCTCTTACTAATTGTTTTTATTTGTCCTTGCATCGTTATCCCCACGACTCCACTGTGGATTTAAGCGATTTTAACGCCAATTTCGGCACATTTCGTGAGTACTATTAGTACTACAAAATTTGAGCCACGGTATCATCCTTGTATATGAAATCCATAGTACTATCATGGTGAATGTCGAATGGACTGACATCTTCATTCAGTGGGCAAAAGAATTGATTACAGTTAGAGTGAAATAGATAGAAGGCATGTTTTTTGTTGGTTTACATTTTTTTGTCGGTTACTTTTCTATGCAGAGGTGCAGAGAATTAAAAAGTGTGAAATAAAATTTTGGGAATTCTCCTTGGTTTGTTGGGTTTTGTGCGCTTAAAGAGGAAGGGGTGGTTTTTTCTTACAGCTTTGGGTGTCTTGTGTGCAAGAAAACAACGGTCAAGACATAATAGGTAGGTAGATTGTTTTTTTTTTTGCTTTCTAGATATTTAGGTCTGTTGGTAAGAATATAAGTGATGCAATAATTATTAATTTATGAGTTTTTTGATGAGTATGGCTCGTGGTAGGTAGTTAGCTATGTATGTCGCTTTTTTATTTTAACCTAGAAAAGTAGGTTGTATATAACTTGTATTAATATCTAGGTAGGAACCTGTAGGTAGGTAGGTACCTAGACCTACCCAAATTTTAAGTGAATGTTTATGATTATTTTTCGCTGATTTTTGTCTTTTTAAGGTGTTAGTTTAGAAATTTGAAATTAATAGGAATGATGGCTACCATTAGTTAGGACTTTCAGTGAGAAATTTGAACTTATAACTTACCACTATGTGACCATGTTTTTGAGTCTTAATTTGGCATCTAGGTATTACCTTAATCATTACTCTTGATAATTAAAAATTGCTGAAATTTCTTTGAAATTCTCTGTTTGGTTCATGGTCGACAATCGCCTACCAATTTTCTAATTAGAGTTTTAAAAAATCCTAACTTCATTTCTGTTGAAAAGAATTTTTAAATTAAGATACCTATTAAAATAAGCCTATAAATGTGCCTAAATTTTTGTTTAAAATTTATTGAGGAAAAAAATTAACTTTTGTACAAAAAAAAATTAACTTTTAACAAAAAAAAAAAAAAACTTTTTTACAAAAAAAAAATTAACGTTATTAAAATAATTAAATTTTGTACAAGGAAAAAATTTACTTTTTACAAAAAAAAACTAACTTTAATAAGCCTTAATTGAGTAACATTTTAAGGGTTGCCACATCTTTAAAATAACTTCTTTTTTTAAGTGAAGCGTGAGGTAGTCAACTTATTTATATACATATATAGGTATTTACGCTCAGCCCTGAATCATATTAAATAACATAGCGCCTTTGGCGACGGGGGCCTTTGGCGACCTGCTACCTACTACTAAGTATGTAAATAATTTTCTATTTGTTAATCTAACGGGAACAAAGTGGGGGCGTTTGAATAAAAAAATCAAAATTTGATTTTAATCGCTTTAAAAAAAACTAGTGATACACAATTATATACCTATACATAAAATACTCGTAAATGGCCATAACTAGGGCAATAATTTTTTGATATTTATAAATGAAGTATCAAATGAAAGTTTATAAAATACAAAAACTATATACAGAATTTTTGTTTTTGAATCAGCTTTTTTATGGTGTTATGAATTTTTGAGTAGAAGTCCCCATCGATCCTAGCTCCGCGTCTATTAAAAAGAGGGGGTCAAAGGTCACGAAGCATGGTATTTCGCTGATTTTAATCAAACAAAAATCGTCGACTAATAAAACATAACGTAATGATATCAATTTATCATTGAAATATAGGATCAATAGCGTGCTTACAAATATCTGGGGTGAAAGGTGTTTTTATAGTAGGTGGTGGGGGGGGGGGGGGGTTGTAGATTGAAGAATGGGGTGTGGACTTATAATGAAAAAGTATATAAAGTAGTGTCAGTGAAATTGGGCAAAAAAGTGGACAAACGATGTGCCATATGCGTAGGTTACCTCAAAATAATTTTGTGTGGTTTGAATACCCCCTGACCCCTCCTCAAAAACCACCCGTCTACCCTCTTCATGACTTCGTTCTTATGACAAATATCACATTTTTGCACAATTTCATTGACACTATTTTATAAGCTTTTTTAAATAAAAATCCACACCCCATTCTTCAATCTACAACCCCCCCCCCCCCCCCCTACTATAAAAACACCTTTCACCCAAGATATTTGTAGGCACGCTTTTGATTCTTATTTTCAATGATAAATTGAAATATTTGAAATATTACCGTCATGTTTCATTAGTCGACGATTTGGTTTGATCAAAATCAGCGAAATACCATGCTTCGTGACCTTTTACCCCCTCTTTTTAATAGACGCGGAGTTAGGATCGATGGGGACTTTAACTCAAAAATTCATGACACCATAAAAAGCTGATTCAAAAACAAAAACCCTGTATATAATTTTTCCGAACTTTGTAGAAATTTATGTCTAATTTTCCTGGATTATAATGTTTAAATGATCTTCTTGTTTTAAGTGTTTGACTTAAAATTAATTGAAGCAGTTTATAAAGAAAAAAATAGTATTTAGTCAAGTAAAATTTTGAAGAAAAAAATTTAATAAATTTTTTTCCAATTTTTGTTCTCTAGTTTAAGGTAATTGTTAAACAAAAAGTATTTTTAAAATTGAATATAGCTTTTAACGGCCTTTAGTTCATACAAATTGGCGTTTCATCCCGCCGTTCTCACTTGGACTCTTCAGTTGACAGTGAGGGCCTTGTCAAGACGCAATTTGTATTAAGTTCAGTCCAGCTTACATCAACTTTACAGCGAAAATCAATTGTGAATTATATCCAACCCAAATACAATTTCTAATCAAGAATTGTTCGAAATTTTGTTACCCGTGGCCTAGCACTGTTTACATATGAGTTTTTTTTTTATAATACAAATTCTATATACTATTGAAATACATCGGCCAAGTAGAAGACTTAGCATTATTTAATTGTACTTGTTGAATTATTGATTCAATATAGCTTTCAACGGCCTTTAGTCCATAAAAATTGGCATTTCGTCCTGGCGTTCTCACTTTTTAAAAAAAATTTTCAGAAAAATTGTTTTAAGATTTTTAGTTTTTAAAAGTAAAGATATACCCAAAGTCCTGTACCAAAACGACTGGTACAGTACCGAAAAATGACGCTGTATACCGCGTACTAAAGAAAAGCCTCGGTATACACAAATATACCGAAATTAAATTCGTGTACCAAAATTTAAAAATAAATTGAGATCAAGTCTGATCTGTATATGTACTTACCTATGTACATATACAGGGTGTCCCATTAACAATGGTCCAAGCTAAGAACTAGTGAAAGACCAAGGCATACCCTTTGAGAAATTTGGTAACTTTTCCATACCGAATCATAGCAGTTCTCGAGTAACGCCTATTTTTTTAAATTTGAAAAAAAAATCTTACTTTGAACCAGTTTTTTGCCCGCCCTGTCCACAAATTTTGCAATAAAACATTGACTTATACCTAGTTCCAAATAACTTTACTGAGTAAAATATTTTTCTTGGCATTTCCATTTACCTAAAATTCATTAGTTAATATTGAACTTTGCCAAAATAAATTTTGACCTCAATCTTCTGAAGGGCTCCCTGAACAAAATTCATATGGCTCAATAAAGGTTTTATATTTCAGAAATTGCCTATTTTTCTGTAGTTTTTAAAAAGGTATAAAACTTGCCAAAGCTATGTTTAAATAGACAGTTATAACCGTTTAAACGCAATCAAACAGGTGCTGCAATAAAAGTATGTAAAAAACCCAATATTCGATTTTTTACCTGGTTTAGATTTTCCCAAATATCATAAAATGTATGGGTTTTTGGGTGCACTTATTAATGAGTTTTTTTTACTATTGTTGTGTTCATCAGGTAAAAATAATAAAACTTTATGTTATTAGGCATTTTTTGAAAAAAAAACAAAATTTTGCTCGGGCAAGAAAAATTGAACACCATTTAAAATTAAATATCTCGCAACCCTAAACACATTTAAACGTAGTTTTAAAGGATAGTTTTTTCTAACTACAAAAAAGTCCAAAATGAGGTCCCTACCATTAGCACTGACAGAGAAATTAACCTTACCAGGGGTCAGGGTACACCAAAGTTTGCCTTTTTTTAAATCCTCAAAAAATGATGTCAAAGTTGAAAATCAGACTTTACTAGGTATAAAACAATTTTTTTCTTAGAATATGACCAAAAATCACATGCCAAAGTATGGGTAACGAATTACAGGACACCCTGTATACATATAAGTATGTGCATACCTACCTATAGCTGTGTATAATTCAATTTTCAGTGCACTGTCCGTCTTGCAATTTACATTCATTTTCGCCTTCTGGTTTATTTGAAAAATAAAAATGTTAGCTACATACCTATGTAGAATACATACCTATAGGTAGTTTTAATTAAACGAACAATGTAGTAGGTATATAGGCGTAGCTAGGGAATATATTTCAAAAATTGCTAGGTAGGTAGGTATCTATACCTAACCTAAACTCAGATAAAAAAAATTATTTGACAACTAAAACTTATAAAACCTACCTACACACTATGATATCTCCCACTGGCTGAAATTCAACCACCACATTGACAGATTCTAGTGTCAAACAAGTAAAAGTTACCTAGGTAGGTACTTACATACCTACCTAAATTCCTACGCGTATGATAAATTGTGAATGCAAAGTCAAACCAAATAAACCGACCTACCCCCTACCTACCCTGAAAATCAAACAAACAAATTTCAAGCCAAAAACAGGAAATTTGTTTTTATTATCTGTACCTAGGTATAGAATCTACCTACCACCAAGAACCTACCTACCTCAACTTGCATACAAATTCTCACTTTTGTCATTAACTTATATAGGTATTCCTCGGTATAATAAATTGTAAATTTCTTGTAAAAAATTTCAGGTCAAACTCAAAATCATCCAAGAATTAAAATATTAATAAAACCTACCATTCATTATTTATACGAATGTATCTACCTATTTAGTTATTTTTTCCTTTCCCGCAAAAAAAAATATGCTCGAAATCTTTGCCAGACAATTTAATACAAAAACTACCCTTAATAATACCTATACGATGGCATATACAAATATATAAATATAGGTACTTACACAACATGACCATATTTTCCTATCCCGCATTAAAATCAACCTAATATACAAATGTAGGTATACCTAAAAAAAAAAAACTATATTCCTTGCTTCAAGGTTGATGACGACGACGACAACGACAACGCAAACGACTAACATAATGTAACATAATGTATGTCTACTCTCTACTTCTCTTGTTCTTCTCGCATATATCATATCAGTAAATTAAGAAACAAAATTACTTTGCACATTCAATCAAAGAGGATACGAACATTTTTTTGTCATTCCTTTAATTGGTAATCTCGCTTACTTTGATTCTTATTAGAATCGAAAAAAATACATTTCTCTTGCTCTAACTACATAAGTCTCGATTCTCCGATTAATGCAAGTCTCCCAAAAATGTAAGTCTCCGCGGAAAATTGTCTCCCAAAAATGGATTACTCCGCGAGCTAAAGTGGCGCCACCACAGGCAGTGGGTCGCCCTAAAAAATTTTGTCCATGATAGTTCTATGGATTTTATATACAAGGGTATCATTGTATATATACTCTTATAGTAATATCATGGCTCAAATAATTGCCGCTGCGTATGGTGAGCAGTGTTAGAACTAACGATTTAAGAGACTTTTCAATTTGTGTAGAGATTAAATGAGGGGAAAATTAGAAGAAAACGAAGGCTAAAAACTGAAAAGAAGGATAGAGAAGGCTATATAAAATGTTATGATGAGGTTACAAGGGAGACAAAAAATATCTGTATTGTTTTGGCTGTCAATTTGTTTTCTATAGGAGGTAGATAGTAAAAGAGGAAGTATATAGAATAAAGATGACAAAAAAACAAATAGGTACAATTTGTATGTTCCCAAATGATAATGTAAGAATCATCTGTTTGCGGCGAGCAAGTAGACAGATTTTTCCATCGGCGATGGTTTATGTAGGAGAGAAAGAATGTGTGCATGGGTAAGTATATAGGTAAGTATGATCGGGGGTAGGTTTTGGTTTTATGGGTATTCAATTTTTTTGCCAGATTTCAGTTTTAATTTTATGTAGGGGCATAGTTTCCTTGGTACTTTTTAGTGGCTAGAAGAAGGAATCTTTATGTGATGTTGAGGTAGGTTAAGTGTTGATAGTTTCATTAAGTAAGTTAAGTTATTTTATTTGTTATTTTTATTATAGAAAAGAAAAAAAAATTACAACAACATTTGCCAATCACTCTACAGCTTAAACTAGAAGTCCTAAAAATATATACTAAAATTTATTGTAGGGGTGCACTAAGAACGGATCTTTGAAAATTCGTACATTTAATAGGGTTTTAAGGGTGAAAACTGAAATAAATCGAAAAGCTAACTTCTAAACGTGAAGTCGTAGAGACTTGATTTTTTTTTATTTAAAAGATTAGAAAAAGTTAGGAAAAAACGTGTATACATCTTTTTTTTATTTAAAATCTAAAAACCGAGATATAACCGATTTAAGACTGAAAGTTGACAAATAGTCGTTACGAAAAGTACTAAGTAGTTTTATGGGGGTAGATGTTTAATCATTATTAATTTAACATATTTTTAAAAATAATGAAAAAAATTATCCATGTTTAAGGAATTTTTGATCGGATTTTTTTTCATACCCAAAATGATTTTTGAAAAAGGGTAAATTTGTTTGGTCAAATTTTCAAGGTATTTGATTTTTATCTTTTTAATGGGTTGTTGGAAATATCAAAAATTTCATAATGTTATAGATATAGGTATTTGATAGCAATCAAATGGTAAAAATTTTATCTTTCTAACTTATCATTTGACAGATTTATTTAAGAAAGTAAAAATTTTAAAATTAGTTTTTTTGTTAATATCTTTTTAGTAAAGAGTCGTACAGGTTTGCAATGTACTAATGAATTATAGCTATTGTATGTTCTATATTCCTACTGTACCGCTGAGCTGAGAAATTAACAATATAATATTGTTAACACATATTACTTAATAACATGTTAGTGTGTACATGGATTGATTTAGTTTTTTCTTATATTTAACCTCAATAGAATAACTATTAATTTGATACTTCATTTTTTAATCTACCTCCTATATAAGCGTATAATTGATTTTTTAAAATTCATAAAAAATCGGATCAAATCCATAGAAATGCTCTGATTTGTCAACAATCGTCAACCAGTGCAAAGCACCGTTATCTCAAATTATTTCTTATTCGATTTTTTTTAATATAAAAAATCATAACTTCATTTCTACTCGCCGATATTAAAAGTTAAGATCTCAAAATTTAGCTATAGATGTGGCTAAATTTGTGTATAAAAATTATTGAGGGGGGTTGAAAATGTTCATACTAAAAGGGTGTGTACATGACCCGTCAAATTTATATTAAATATATTAAATTCAAAACTTGATGAATTTTTTTAATGAATTTAAAACAAATTGTGGTCTTATAGAAAATTTTATAAGAAACACATTTATAGCGGATGGCTTTATTATAAATTGTATACTTCGAAAGCTATAAAGGAAAATATCAGAACAAATTTGTCGTTTTTAACGATTTGTTCACTGTTGCATTTTTCCTGCAGCGCGCACAATTTTTCAAAGCTGCAGTTAGCTACATACTATAACAGCCCCAACAACATATCAAAAATGCAGAACCACATCGGGCTATGCAATTTTATTGTCGAATTTGACTGGCCTATACATCTTTTGAATTGCGGCAACCCTGAGTTTTAACCAAGAGTTTGTAGAAATCCTAGTACTATCATGCTCATATAGGAGAATTATCTGCATTTTGATGTTAATTTCAATGAAATACTAAAGGGAACAAAAATAAAAATAATAGAACATATAAATTAAAAAAAATAAAATATTGTTAGAAAATTCTCTTTGCCAAAAAAATAAAATATTGTTAGAAAATTCTCTTTGCCAAAACCAAAGCTTTAATTAAAAATTTGGCAGACACCTATCAACTTCTTTTTAATCAGATTTATAAAAACATACTTTGTATTTCAATAGAACGTCACACTGATTTATAGTAAATTTATTTTTTTTCAAACATCTTATTTGCTATTTTCAAAATTTCATATCTCGGGTTCTAAATTTTTGACAACTTTTTTTTTGTTATGTATAACATTTATGTATTTTATAAAATCTATCGATGCAAAAAAAAATCATTTCATTATGACTTACCCTTTAGAAGTTTTCGACCTTTTAATACCCTAATATACACTAATTAAATTTAAAATTTCAAAAAATCTCCTATTTGAAAATTTTTAAATTAAAATTTCTTTCATATTACATTTTTTTTATTTCTTTATGGCTTACGAAATAAGCTCAATCAGATAATTGAATCAATCAGATAATTAAAGCGTGGCAACCCCATGACGGGCCTACTTTTTTACAGGCAACCAATGCGCAAACTGTTTTTTTTGGACGCTATCTAAAAGGCTCTAGTTAGCTTAGTATTTTATTTTTTGTATGGACATACATACATGCATACAAATTAGAGAATGCTTACAAATTTTGAAATGAAATATTGTCATAAGGTTGTTGTAACGGTTCTGAACCTTAATTATAATACTGACTGCGGAAGATTTGATGACAGGTGTGTAATTTACTTTTTTTTATAATATTGCGGCCTAAAATCATTTGTCCAGGGGCCCCGCAAATTTAACCTCGCACACGCCTCATTCTGGTCTAGCGCCGCCTCTGTTGACGGGTCATTTACACACCCTTTTAGTATGAAATTTTTCATCCCTCCTCAAAAATTTGTAAACACAATTTTAGCCACATTTTAGAGCTAAATTTTAAGATCTAAAATCTCTGCGACTTTTTATTAAAAACAATTCAAAACATAAAAAAAAAATTTCATAATGTTTACCGTTAGATAAATCTGTCAAATGATAGAAATACAAAGCAAAAATGTATGTTTTTTAAAATCAAAAAAAAAATTCCTTAAACATGGATAATTGCTTTATTCTATACAAATATGTAAAAATAAAAAATCTACACCCATGCAACTACTAAGCACTTTTCGAATTAACTATTTTTGAATTTTCATCATTAAAACATTTATAACTCGTTTTGCCGTCGGTAGTTGTCATTGGGGATATGGTTTTGCCGTCGGAAAAACGTATATGAGTTTTTTTGTTTTGTTGATCTTTTTTTGATCATGTTGCGTTGCAACACTATTAAATTAAAGAATTTAAAAAAAAATCTTTTTTAGTTCACTCCTACATAAAATTATCACTATAATATTATAAATTTTAGTATATAATTTTAATACTTATAAACTAAACTGTAGCGTCATTGGCAAAATTATTGTTATTTATAAGTAGTTGCTATACATGTATGTATATAATGGGTACCTATAATATTGTCAATTGATATTTTTACCTTCCCATTTGAAGTTATTGTAATTGGTGCGATTTATTGAACTATTTAAAATAGAAACTTAACAAATGTTTTTTAACTCAAATATTTAGAAAAAAAAACATTATATCGATTTCAAATTCTAACCAAAAATGTATACCTATACCATCTAAGTGTTGTGTAATTTTAAGGTTTTTAAAACCACCCTTTAAAAAGCTAAAAATCAAAATGTTTTAACATCAGAATCAAACTTGTGCATATAATTCTTATAATTTTTAATCTATTTACAAACAAATTTTACTATTATAAATATAGCTAAAGTACAAAATATAGGCAATGCAACATTTTGCCCTGTATCTCTATATCTATACCTACCTTTATACTGATTATCCAAAAACCCAACGTTATTACACTATATAAAATATGATTATGTAATATATACTCTACCACCCACCACTTAGGTAATTATGTATGCATGTATATGGTTTTCCAGTGCACCAATGGGAAGTTACTAGTGTGGGTCGACCCCACTCATTTTTCAAAAATATTTTTTTTTACCCAAAAAAAAAGTTTTTTTATTGAAAAAAAAAATTGAGTTTGTTGGATTGAGTTTCAAAATGTTTCTACCTATGCATAGGTACCTATTTACGTAGGTATATACCGACCTACCTTCAATTGAAAATAATTTTGTTTATTTTTTTAATACATACCTACCTAACATACCTATTTTAATTGATAATACCTATGTAGGTACATACATTAAAATAACCTTACGTACCTACCTACCTAGGTATATCAAGTTTTAATTTACCTACCTATGTACATTCGTCAATTCAAAATATTTGGGTACATGTGTACCTACCATACCTACCTATTTCCATACCTTTTTTTGCAAAAAAGTTTAATTTCTTTAAATACCTACCTAGTATATCTACCTACTAATTTATAAAAATGTACATATATACCTACCTACATGATACAATATGGTACCAATTGGCCAATATAGTAACCTTGCAAAATCGTGCAAAAAAACCATATACCCATAGCCATCAAAAGAAAGCAACAAAAACTCATTGAAAAAAACTGGAAGAACATAACCGAAGAATAAGCCCATTGGAAAACATATGTTTTCATTTTCTATTTTCTTCCCCTTATTCTCGCTGTTGACTGACATAAACATCTGACTCCCTTACTACCGTTGTCGTTGTACGAATTTTATCACTATTCTCCTCTCCCTCTTACTAATTGTTTTTATTTTTCCTTGCATCGTTATCCCCAGGTCTCCACTGTGGATTAAAGCGATTGTAACGCCAATTTCGGCACATTTCGTGAGTACTATTAATACTACAAAATTTGAGCCATGATATTACTATAAGAGTATATATACAATGAGTAGGTTTATGTCCAACATAAATCTCTTAAGAGGTACAATTTCTGCCTCATAAGTTATGCTCAACCTAAGGAAATTTATGTTCAAGTTTACGTTTGGTGCAAAGCAATATGCGGTACTTAAGCGTTTATGTTGAACTTAAGCATTTATGTTTCGTATCAGCAAACGGGCCTTAATGTTGCGTCCACTGTCAGACTTTTATTGTTTCGTTTAGTCTGCGAGACTTGGATTGTGGTTCTGGGCCCATCGATACCAGGGCGAGCAGGAACGATAATGTTATTGCTTACCTGTTCGCGGGTATTATTCCTGTTTCCACAATGTTGACAGGTGACTCTTCTTGGTGGCAATCTGCACTGGCGCTGGAGATGACCGGTTTTGTTGCAATTTCAGCATCGAGCAGGGCCTTCTCGCTGATTTCTACGGAGTTCAGCTCTCTGGCAAGAACATTCTTCAACTTCAAGTTCTCTTACCCGATGAACTCCTAAGGAAGCCTGTTCTGATGCTTCCATAGTCAGAGCGAACGCTAATGCTTCAGAAAGCGTGCGTTTTCCAGCAGTTCGAATTGCTCGGTGGAGGTTGATGTCGGAAACTGCACGGACAAAATCCTCCGTTGCTAGCTGGTTGGAAATTTCATCTCCTGCAGTCGGGTATGCTGTGCCAACCGTTCGATGTCTGCTTGGAGTTGTTGCAGACTTTCACCTCTTTTCTGGACTCTGGTATTGAGCTGGACGCGGAAGACTTCTTGCATATGGCTATCGCCGAAGCGTTTGTCAATGGCCTGAACAAGAGCACTGAAGTTGCCCTTCTGGTCTGCTGGTATGGTTTGCAAAAGTTCAGCAGCAGAAGCTCTAAGGGCAAGCGTCAGTGCAATAAACTTATATTCGTCATCCCAGCCATTTGTTCTTGCGGCTGCCTCAAACTGCTTCTTGTAGATTGACCAAGAAGTTTGTCCATTAAAGGTTGGTGGATGCATTTCTTTCTTCTTCGGAAAATCGCAACTGCCCTCTCTTACCTTCATTTTCCTAACCTTATTTAATTCATTGGCAAAGTTCTGCATTTTGTCTTCGCGTTCTACGTTCTACGCGTTCCTCAATAGCCATGAATTTGTTTTCAAATAAATTTAGCTTACTTTCGATTAGATTTTTCTGGTCGTCTAGAAGATTCTTTTGCTCGTTGCGTTGTTCTGCCAATCGTACAAGCAGATTCTTTTGCTCATTTCACTGTTCTTCTAGAAGATTCTTTTGCTCCTTTCGTTGGTCTTCAAACTGGGCGAGGAGCTGAGCCATCATATTGGTAATGTCTAAGCTTGTACTTACTTGCTCTTCTTGCATCTCAATCTCAGATAGAAACGTGTCTGGATTTTCATCGTGTTGCCATCTTCCTGCAGACGGATAATGAGGTCATTTTTCGTTCCAGCAGTAGGAAGGCCTCGTCTGTTTAGTTCTTCTTTAAGTTCAACACAATTCAATGCAATCGTAATTTTACCCATTTTTTTTTTTTTCTTTTTTGTTGTTATATTTTTTTATTTTGTGTGTCACTTTTCACAAACACCTTTCTTATTTGTTCACTAATCCACACACTTTATCAATTTTTCACCATCTATAATTATCTGAATTCACAGATTAAATAAGTTTTATTCTACTTTTTATGACACCAATGTAATATTTTACTACGGGTTCGCAAATAAAACTTATTTCCTTTATTCAAACTGAAACTACAATTACTTCACAAAATAAAACGCTTTTATTTCAAATACTTTTACTTCAAAAGGCTCTCCCAAACCAATGCGGGACATTCGTTCCGGCGAAAAAACATTCGCATGTCAAAATTTATTTACATGGTGATATATGAGAGTGCCCACACCAACGCGGCGGAGAAACATATGAAATAATTTTGAGTGACGAATGTTTTTTCGCCGCATCGAATGTTTCGCATTGGTTTGGGAGAGCCTTAATACTTTTATTATAACCAAGCACAAGTATGCAACTCTTTATTCACACTGACATTTATTCGTTCTCTTTCAAAATCAAACTGCCGCTTTCGGACTGGTGGCCCTGTTTTTATATCCGAAATAAAGGGTTCTAGAATTTTCTAGGTTCTGCTAGATGGTGCTTTCCAAAAATGTTTCGTCAATTATTCCAGTACGAACGAGGCTGGACACCAACCGTGATGGATTTAATTATTTATTTCATTCAAAGATGGCGCGCCAAGTTGTACTAATGTGTCGTTGTTTACATAACTGGGCATATTCACCACAATATGAAAAAACCTACATACAGACATATCGTATTATATTTTATTACAGTCGTAAAATGGAACTTATTCTGAAAGAAAACTAAACTTAAACGATTCTTATCTATTCGAAATATTTAGAAATTTAAGCGTTTTTTTTAAAAGGAACATTTCAAATACTCCTACTGAATTAAAAGAAAAACAAATATTAAAATCGTAAAGCTTTGAGGTAAAATTATATGAATTAATGATCTTCAGGCAAACCAACTTTCGCGATTAAACACATACATACATATAAACAGATACTTCCATATATATTTTGTATTTAAATGATTGGAGAATAATTTTGTTAGATTAAAGTTAGACTTTTGTAATTAATTTATAGGGTATATGAATTTTTATTGTTAGTTTAGTAGTAAATTTTTTTATTCAATAAAGCAAAAAGTGTAACAGAATTAGTGAACATGAAATTGAAGGTGTTTTGATTGATTTATTTATGGGAAGCAGTTTTGAAAATTTTCAGGAACAAGTAGATAATATTATATGGATCTTTAAGTACCTTTCCCAAGGGTGGATGTGGTGGTGTAAGGCGTGCCACTAAAGACAGATAGGAAACAAAAAGTTTAATGGTAAGATGGTAACATAAAACTGAACTTTGATTTAGGGGGTTACCGCATATAGAATACACTGAGGTCGCCACTGAGGTAGCCAAGGACGTATCACTGGGGTGATGCGTGGGCGGGTTAAACCTCAAGGGCAATTGACACCTTGTCCTCCCATATATCTGAGTTGCCATCTCGAATTTCTCAATTATCTGACAGTTTTTTTATAAACAGACCTTTTTTTGACGGTTTCCTTTTAAAGCAAAGCAAATAAGTGACGATATTCGGTCTCAAGTTTTTTTCTTGAACCATATTTTTTATTTAATTTTTCCGGTTAACAACACCTAAACCACGGCATGATTTAATGCGTAACACACGTTCGGACTACGACTGGAAAAACCCACACAGCCGACGAGCAAGGCCTTGGCTAGCATGCCGAACAGATGTAGGTCAGGACACCCTCCACTTCAGCTGCCAGGATCGGCCCGGGGCATCCTGTACGGCTTAGGTCGTAATGGTGGTATAAGAAGTGCGGGTTCACAAGGACATTCCTTTTGAGTTCTATTTTAGTGCTTTTTATTTTGGCGATTTTTTTTTAGGGTTATAGCACTTCCGCTTCTTTGGGATTTTTAAGTTACTACAAGAGTGTCCTTGCAAACCAGCGGGTTCCGTTACACATTTTGGCGATCACGGACTGACAATTTTCCGAAGTAGTCCTGATCGCCCACCGTCTTTTATATTCACAAGGTGCTCCACGCATATATTTATTTTTTAGTACGTACATGAATGAACCAGAGGTCAAGAGATTAACACTGTTTATTTTGTATTAACTTTTGCTAATATTTATTGGGATATTTAAGTTAAGTTAAAAGAAAAAACGATTACATACATACATACTTACGCATTTTTCAGAGTTTAGGATAAATTCATCAACTTCATATGTAATTTATATATTATAAAGATTTGTATACCCATATAAATATACATACATAATGTATATATATATATATGGGTGGTTCTTCGGGGAAAAAAATTGACGACGCCCCCTAGATTGGTTCGAATTCATGAAAAAAAAAAATTCCCTAATTTTTTCAGATTTTTATTCCTAAACCTTCCTGACCCTATTTCATTAGCAATTTTTTTTTTAATTTTTTGTCAATTGTTTTTTATTGGAATTTTTTTGGGAAAATAATATCCTTTTCTCCGACTACATTAAATTGTATTGACTGTGTTATTGTTTAATTTCATTTAAGTAGAAAGAAAAAAATGCAGATAACGGTATTACCTATTGAAAATTACATTTTCAAAACTACGGCGCGCGCCGCCACTATAGCCGTTTTCAGTTCTATGACTTATTATCATATTAACATAACACATCGAAACGTTGGTAGTGTCCAATATAAATCTCATTTAATTCAGGTTAATGAAAACGATGGAGAGATCATAAAAAAAATAATAATTTATGTCAAAATGTTGCTTACTTTTCGCGTATTGAACGAAACAAAAAACAATAAAGTTTAAACAAATGATCGAAATTTGTTTAAACATACACGCGGCTGTGATTAGGTACGGCTTCCACAAAATCGCCTTGAAGGTTTACAAAAAAGATGAGGAAGTTGCACAAGAAGCCCCTCCACAAAACCCCCAGGACATGACCATAGACGAAGACCCTGTCGTCGGCATCGAAACTCCAGAGATGGAGATAGATGACATTGACACTTCTCCGGCTATGGTATTGCCCAATCCGCCAACCGAAAGGAAGGCTCCTTCCGTCGACCTCTCCGACATGGAGAGCGTAGACTCCCCTATCAACGTTCTTCTAAGCGAGGAAGAACTTTTAGGATCATCCTCTGAAGCCGAAGACGCTGACCAAACGGTGCTGGAGGTTGATCTGACCGACTGTGGTAACAATGCTGCAGCTGATTCAGATTAATCTCCAACACTGTATTATGGCTTTGGCCTCCCTTCTTCTCCGTCTGAACACAAACGGGGAAGATATTGTCCTGATCCAGGAACCATGGATTGCTAACTCCATTGCTATTACACGCTGCATGCGCCAGATAAAGGTGAACCTAGATCTTGCATAGTAGCTAAATGTAATACTAATGTATTTTTACTCCCTGAATATAGCGATCGAGATGTAACGGCCGTCAGATTACAAACCGAAAAAGGGTTGTACTGGATAGTGTCCGCCTATCTTGGCCATGACGATCTTGGCCCTCTCCCCAGTGTAAAGCTAAGGAGACTGATCGCTGATGCAGAACGGCAGAATATACGCCTAATTATCGGGTGCGACGCAAACGCGCACCATACAGTATGGGGGAGTTCGGATATTAACGACAGAGGTGAGTCTCTTTTCGATTATATTCTTACTACTAACCTACTTCTAAGTAATGTTGGAAACGTACCAACTTTTGTAACTAGAAATAGACAAGAAGTCTTAGATATCACTCTTGTCTCAGATATGGTTCATCAATCGATATTGGATTGGAAAGTATCTTCTGAGCACTCGTTCTCAGACCATAGATACATTCAATTCAGTCTAAATGATGAAACTGAAAAGCCTCCTTCCTTCCGGAACTACCGGAAAACAAATTGGCTCCTATATAGGGAAACTCTTAAAAAGTTAATCAAACCTGACCTTTTTAATCCTCCCCTGAACAAAACTGATCTCGATAATAAAGTCAAAGATCTAACAAATGCACTCAACAAATCAATGATCACTTCCTGTCCTCTAACTAAAATTAGGGGCAAAAAGAAACCTCATTGGTGGAAGCCAGGGCTCGAACCGCTCAGAAAAGAATGTAGGAAACTTTTCAACAGAGCTAAATACACCAGAGAAAGTTTAGATTGGGATATATATAAGAACTCGCTGAAAGTGTATACAAAACAAATGAGGATAACTAAAAGAACTTCTTGGAGGAACTTCTGTGACAAAATAGAAGATTCTTCAGAAGCATCCAGACTTAGGAAAGTCCTCTCTACCAATCCAGGGATGCCAAGCTCTCTTAAAACAGCAGATGGCTCCTGGACCAAATCCTGTGAGGAATCACTAAATTTGCTACTTGATACTCACTTCCCAGGTAGCTCACAAATTGTCTCAAATACTGAATTCACTCAGTCACATGACTTGGTCAATCAAATACCAGGTCTGATTACAAGGGACAAGCTCCAATGGGCTATAGACAGCTTCCAACCTTATAAATCCGAGGGACCAGACGGCATTGTACCTGCTGAACTTCAGAGATCCTCAGATATCATAATTCCTATACTGGAAACTATACTGAATGGTTGTCTGAATTTCATTCATATTCCTTCAGTATGGAGAGAGGTGAAAGTTGTCTTCATACCCAAAGCTGGAAAATACTCCCAAATTAATCCAAAAGACCTGAGACCAATTAGCTTATCATCATTCATTCTTAAAACTTTCGAACGTCTGATTGATATCCACCTGCGTGACACTATAGAGCTTAACCTTATCTCTAAAGCACAACACGCTTACTGTAAGGGAAAATCGGTGGAAACTGCTCTTCACACCTTAGTAAGATCTATCGAATACTCCCTGCACCATAAAGAGTACACGCTTGCAGCTTTCCTTGATATAGAAGGCGCCTTTAACAACGTCAGCGGCCGTGCAATAGTAGGAGCACTGGAAAATTTGAAGGTGGACGGCCTACTGATTAAGTTGATAGACCATATGTTGGGAAGTAGGGTCATCAACTCTGCATTGGGAGGCTATTCCACTAGAAGATCTGTCACTAGAGGCACACCACAAGGTGGGTTCCTTTCACCACTTCTATGGAACTTGGTCATAAATGACTTACTGACTGTCCTGGAGGGTGAAGGATTCAAAGTGATTGCGTATGCCGATGATGTTGCAATAGCTATATCAGGGAAACACCCCCAGGTTCTTACAGAACTTCTTCAAACCGCTCTTAACAAGCTAATTAAATGGGCAGAACGTTGTGGGCTAGGTGTAAACCCCCGCAAAACAGAACTTGTTCTCTTCACTAGGAAATATAAAATTCCACAGATAAATCCTCCAACAATTAATGGTGTTCCACTTTCCTTTTCAGATGAAGCCAAATATTTAGGTCTCATACTGGATGAAAAACTAAGTTGGAAACCTAATATTCAAGAGAGAATTAAAAAAGCAACTGTTGCTTTATTCTCCTGTAAAAAAGCTATAGGTACTAAATGGGGTCTATCCCCTGCCATAACTCACTGGCTCTACACTGCGGTCGTAAGACCGATTCTCACTTATGGGGTAACAATTTGGTGGACTGCTCTAGATAAAGTTACGTACTGTGACCAGCTGAGCAAGGTCCAGAGATCAGCAAGTATGTGCATAAGTGGTGCTCTCCGCTCGACACCATCAGCTGCACTAGACATACTCCTCAGCCTCACACCCCTCGATATATATGGCAAGCAAATGGCTGCAAACACAGCCGTCCGCCTTAAAGCCATTTCTCAATGGACCAACAACTCTATCGGTCATACTAAAATTCTAGACTTATATGAATCTATTCCTTGTCATTCCGACTACACCACATCCAAACTAAATTTCGACAAAAGTTTCCAGGTCACCATACCCTCAAGAGAATCTTGGGACGTTGGGGACCCTCTCAAAGGTGATTCAGTTCATTTTTATACTGATGGGTCGAAAACTGAGGAAGGTGTGGGTGGCGGAGTGTACTCAGACAGACTTAATTTAAGTCTCTCCTTCCGGCTCCCTAACCACTGTAGCGTATTCCAAGCGGAAATCCTGGCAATTAAAGAAGCTCTGTCTTGGCTGAGAGAAAACGTGATATCAACATCGGATATACGCATCTTCTCAGATAGTCAAGCAGCACTTAAATCTCTCAACTCTGTCTCTACCAACTCCGTTACGGCCCAAAACTGTCGATCGTCTCTTGAAGAGATGGCGGAACAGTTTAATATTCACCTTCTTTGGGTGCCGGGCCATAGAGATATTCCGGGAAATTGTAAAGCCGATGAACTTGCCAGAAATGGAACTCTAATGCCCGTTTTGCCTAATAGGTGGAACATAGGTATACCGATCGCTACGTGTAAACTTTTGCTAAAACAAAACTCTGCAAGGAAAGCAAACTCTAGATGGACAAACCTTACTACATGTCTGGCCACAAAAGAAATCAGGCCATCGCTAGACCCTAGGCGCTCTAAAAGTTTGTAATAGGTGTCATAACAGGACACTGCCTTATAGGAAAACACGCCACAAGACTTGGCGTTTTCTCAAATGACTTCTGTAGAAGTTGCATGGACGAAGAGGAGGAGGAAACAATTCCTCACCTCCTCTGCACATGTCCTGCTCTTTCACAGAGGCGCAGACTCCTTCTTGGGGACTACTTTTTCAATGATCCAAGCGATCTAGCTAATACAGACATACACTGTCTCATTCCTATCATGTGGTATCACAACGGACCTAATTATGGTCTAAGTGGGTCAGCCGTTTTCCTGACAGCCACTTTAACCTAACCTAACCTAACCTACACGCGGCTGTAGAGTTTAGAGACGCTTCATTTTAGCCTAATTCGAAGTCTTTTCATTGATTAGTTCAAAAATTACACCTGGTACAGTGTTTATATAGTGTAAATCCAAAAATAATAAAAACAAAAAAAAGTATTATCAAAATAGGGCCAGGAAGGGTTAGAGATAAAAATCTAAAAAAAAAGGGGATTTTTTAATCATTTTTTAGACATGATTTAGGGGGCGTCGCATTCAATTTACGCAAAAAAGAACAAATAAGAACTACCGTAATATATATTTACTATATACTTGTTGGCGATGATAACTAAATTGGGTTTAAATTATTTTGGGTGTAAATTATTTTTTTTGTACATGGTGCAGTATTTATTAGTTTTTTTTCTTATTTTGTTAAATTTCTGTAACTTCTGTTGCAGTCTAAGAAAGATAGGATCGGACCAGGGACTAATTAATTCATGAAATTTTATTTCTTTTATCGACGCAGAATGTTATAATCAACAATATATCCAGTCCCCCAAAATCCCCGCATTGGCTTTTTGTATAAGGCGCATTTTAAGAGGTGGAGAGGGGAGGGAGGCGGGAGTTTGTCAAGCTGTAAAATTTGTTGTAATACAATCTAATCATATGACACATGTTTTAAGGGTGCTTTTCAACGCTGATTCTAAAGAGACCAATACTGAAAAGATACATATATCCTGTGGAAAGTTAATGTCATTTTTATGGAATGATCACTTTTTTTTAAAGTACAACCAGTAATATATTACCCAAAACCATTTTAGAATTATGGGATGTTAATGAAATTTGGTATAAATGTTTCATTTGGCATGTTTACTAAGAATCAAAAGAGTCCCCAAAAATATCTGTGGTGAAAGGGTGTTTTTTTGAGGGCGAGATCTTAGTGCGTCATTATTACCATAACATGAACGAATAAGTTGATGAAATTTGCTAAAAATATTAAATATTTCATGGTTTCCTAGTATCAAAAGAGTCTAGTAAAATAACTTAATCGAAAGAGTTTTTTAGAGAGTTTTTTAAGTTTGACCTGCCCTTTACGGAGCAAAATGTTAGCTCTTACGAAAAATTGTATTTTCGTGTAATCGTTATAGTACATATGACATAATATATGATTTAAAGGTAGTTCTTAACGCCGAATCTAATCAAAGAAAAACCAATATGATACAAGCACCCTAAAAAAAGTTAGATTAATTCTGAAACAGAAATTACTGTTTTTTCCGTTAAGCAGGTTAAATATTACACCCCCAAAAAACACACTTGGACCTTAGATATTTGTACGGACTCTTTTGATCCTTGGGTGCCAACATAAATTTAATATTTTTAGCAAAGTTCAAAAGTGTCAGAATTTGTTCATGGATGTTATGGTAATAATCACTCACTTGCATCTCTCCGTCAACAAAACACCCTTTAACCAAAGATATTTTTGGGGACTCTCTTGATTATTGGTAAGCATGCCAAATGAAACATTTATACTAAATTTCATTATTATCCCACAATTTTAAAATGTTTGGGAAATATATTACTTGTTGTACTTTAAAAAAAAGTGATCATTCCATAAAAATGACATTAACTTTCCACAGGATACATATATCTTTTCAGTTTTAGTCTCTTTAGAATCAACGTTGAAAAGCACCTTAAAAACATGTGCCATATGATTAGATTGTATTACAACAAATTTGTCAGCTTGACAAACTCCCGCTTCACTCCCCTCTCCACCTCTTAAAATGCGTCTACACAAAAAGTCAAATCAGGGATTTTGGAGGACTTTGGATATGTTATTGAGGATAAAATTCTGCGTCGATACCAGCAATTAAATTTCATGAATTAATTTATCCCCGGTTGCCCATATTAAATTTCCTATCTTTCCTAAACTATTGGTATTCCAGTGTGAAGGAATTATTGAATTCGTTCTCAAATGATTTGGTTAGTTTCCGTTGGTCATTTTGTTAAATTTTTTTTTTGTCGTTGTTCATACCGAGACTATTACTACCTCAGTTGAGCTTAAGTTAGGTAGGAAAATCAAGCAAAGGGGGGTAGATATACATTTAAGGCCACACCAATTGTTGATTAGAAACTGGGTGAATACCACTTTCGAAAACCGAATCGAAATTCCTGATTAAAATAAATCTAATATTTTTTTTGTATTATAGAATTGTGAATTTTAGTAAATTTAAAAAGCTTTCTTTGCTGATATTAAATGTTTTTAGGTTTAGGGTTACCATCCTAATATGTTATTCTTTTTTGTTAAAAGTTTTAATTTAATTATAAAAGAAAATATTTTCAATTAATTTACACTTTTTCTTAAATAAAATTTTAATGCTTTGCACCATTATGGCTGAATCCGTGCGTTTCATTCAAGCTCATAGCTTGATGGCTTATTAAGTTTACCTTTTCAGGGGATGGTGAAGGCGACTAAATAAGACGGTGGAAAAATGAACTGAGCTGGGAGAGTGGTAAGCGATATATGGGGAAGTTAAAATCAGGTCGCTAACTTCCAAGGTAGGGTGGGTACAGACCAAGGGTGAGAACACCACAGCCCCCTCTTATTAGTAACGTCCGTCCGCTTATGCAAGTTATTTTTTGGTTTGTGATATCTTTTCGCATGATTAATGTGAAAGTGATAGGTGAGACTGAGTGGAGTGAGCAAGTTCCCACTCATTTTCGGCGAGCTCTAGCCGAGCATACGTTAGCATGCCACGCTCATGAAACTCAGCAAACAGTTTTCACTTTCCTTTAAAATCCCACTCAATCCTATTACAAATGGCGCCCAACGGAGGGTTTCGTATTTGTTTTTCTTTTCCCAGTTTCATTATTTCCGAATTGTTCTTGTTATCATCATCGGCAACTCGTAAGTAATGAATAAGCAATGTTGTTAATATACCTTTTCATTTGCGACGAGATAACAAGATGGTGATGGCAATAATATTTCAAACATGTTTTGTCTGGTCTAACCTTTTCCTTCAATGTTCCAATTTTACTTTTCTATCATTCTAATTTTCATTTCCTTGTCCCGTTTTTCTTCAAAGAATTGTGACCTGTTAGTGACGAAGTGTCACACAGTTGCACAAATTTCTTTTTATTCTTTCTTTTTTGTTTTGCTCATCCAATGTCTTCAAGTCTTCTATCCATAGCCCCAGGCTGGATTAGAATTGCGGAACAGCCACCAAATTTTGTCTTATGTTTGAATCTTTTTGTATCTACTTACCACTCAGAGGGAAATATTTAAAACAAGTCCGTCCGCTTATGCGCATTATTAGAATTCTTTTTTTGGTTTCTGATATCTTTTGGCATGATTAACGTGAAAGTAATAGTTGAGACTGAGTGGAGTGAGCAAGTTCCCACTCATTTCCGGCGAGCTCTAGCCGAGCATACGCTAGCATGCCGCGCTCATGAAACTCAGCAAACAGTTTTAAATGTTCTTAAAAATCACACTCAATCCTATTACAAAGTATATCGCTCATAGCAGTGATTTTAAGGTATTTGAGGCTGTCTCAGAGTCAGTCTGTGTTATTTTATGCAGCACAGGTGTGTGGAGGAAGAAGATATGAAACTGTTGAGAAACTTTTTAGGTTTTACGTAAAAAGATCCTTTCGCCTACCTCCGAACGCACCTAACTATATGATAATGGTAGAAACTGGACTGTCACCACTTTTTATCATTACATTGAAAATGCATGTCGATTATGTAATTAAAGTTATAAAAATTCCAAACCATCGTTTACACATTTTGGCGATCACGGACTGACAATTTTCCGAAGTAGTCCTGATCGCCCACCGTCTTTTATATTCACAAGGTGCTCCACGCATATATTTTTTAGTACGTGCATGAATGAACCAGAGGTCAAGAGATTATTAACACTGTTTATTTTTTATTAACTTTTGCTTATATTTATTGGGATATTTAAGTTAAGTTAAAAGAAAAAACGATTACATACATACATACTTACGCATTTTTCAGAGTTTAGGATAAATTCATCAACTTCATATGTAATTTATATATTATAAAGATTTGTATACCCATATAAATATACATACATAATGTATATATATATATGGGTGGGCTTCGTGGAAAAACATTGACGATGCCCCCTAGATTGGTTCGAATTCATGAAAAAAAAAATTCCCTAATTTTTTCAGATTTTTATTCCTAAACCTTCCTGACCCTATTTCATTAGCAATTTTTTTTTTTTAATTTTTTGTCAATTGTTTTTTATTGGAATTTTTTTGGGAAAATAATATCCTTTCCTCCAACTACATTAAATTGTATTGACTGTGTTATTGTTTAATTTCATTTAAGTAGAAAGAAAAAAATGCAGATAACGGTATTACCTATTGAAAATTACATTTTCAAAAGTACGGCGCGCGCCGCCACTATAGCCGTTTTCAGTTCTATGACTTATTATCATATTAACATAACACATCGAAACGTTGGTAATGTCCAATATATAAGGACAAATCTCATTTAATTCAGGTTAATGAAAACGATGGAGAGATCATAAAAAAATAATAATTTATGTCAAAATGTTGCTTACTTTTCGCGTATTGAACGAAACAAAAAACAATAAAGTTTAAACAAATGATCGAAATTTGTTTAAACATACACGCGGCTGTAGAGTTTAGAGACGCTTCATTTTAGCCTAATTCGATGTCTTTTCATTGATTAGTTCAAAAATGACACCTGGTACAGTGTTTATATAGTGTAAATCCAACAACAATAAAAAAAAAAAAAAGTATTATCAAAATAGGGCCAGGAAGGGTTAGAGATAAAAATCTAAACAAAATAGGGGATTTTTTAATCATTTTTTAGACATGATTTAGGGGGCGTCGCACTCAATTTACGCAAAAGAGAACAAATAAGAACTACCGTAATATATATTTACTATATACTTGTTGGCGATGATAACTAAATTGGGTTTAAATTATTTTGGGTGTAAATTATTTTTTTTGTACATGGTGCAATATTTATTAGTTTTTTTTCTTATTTTGTTAAATTTCTGTAACTTCTGTTGCAGTAGTCCCCCTCACGGGTTAGACTTTGTCGTAGTGAGGGGGCTTACACCTAGGCTTTCAGCAATCCAGCTGCAAGTCTAGGTAACTAACATAACCCAAAAAAACCGAAAACCGAAATGTTGAAAACTATATAATATGAAATGAGTACTAAAGAATTTAAAAAGCGAGCTGGGATATCCACTCAAAAGTCGGTAGGAGTCGCGACTACCGGCGATGGCTTGGCCTCTAACGAGGAGAAGTCGCCAGTGACAATTAGTACACCTGGTATAACGAAGTGCGGAAGGTCTTGCGAGCCGACCACAATCCATGGAAAGACTGATAAGTCATCCGTGGGGGGTGAATCGGCTCGTGAGCTAGACGCTACTGCTGGCGAAGAGGGCTTTGTCCTCCCCGCCAGTAGTACAAATCCTTCGTGCTCGGGGGGACCCCCCGCGACCATTGGCAGTGCTGCTGCGAAAAACAGCTCCACTGCCGTTGGCCGTGGGGGTCTCTCTTCGGGTACGTTGGCTTATGCCCACCGTAGTGGTAGTAGTGGCGTGACGTACGCTGCTGCTGCCATTACCACTGCCCGTAAACAAGCGAACTCCGGAGCGGGTGCCTTCTCCGTTACCGGACGAGGCAGACCGCAAAAGAGTTCGCAGAAGAGACTCCAATTTGTTGGAGGTCGGCGTGCGTTAGCAGGTTCTACCTCCACCGGATTGGGGCGAAAAAATGCACATGTGCTCAACTCCGGGTCGGGTGTCTTGCCCAGTAGTGCAGCCGTTAAAAGCTTTACTACTGGTAGGAACATACCGACCCCCGTTGCAAAGAAAGTGCTACAGCCCGTTGGAAGTGGGGCTATGAAAAATAGTTCTGCTTCCATCGGGATGGGGCTCAACAAAGCCACGCCCCCGCAGATGAGCTCGGAGACGGATATCACATCCGGCAGCGCGTCCGTGACTTACGGATCCAACACTGCTGGGGTGCTTAAGCCGCCTCCGTATTCACAGAAGAACCCCCAACCCGTTGGAAGCACGGCCGCTGACAACGGTCCTCCCTCCATCGGGATGGGGCTCAACACCCCCCAGGGGCGGGTACTTCTGCCAGCAGCGCGTCCGTGACTTACGGATCCTCCACTGCTGGCCGAAGTATACCGCCCCTGGGCTCAAGGAAGATACCACAACCCGTTGGTGGTAGGGTCATGAAAAATGGCTCTGCTTCCACCGAGTTGGGGTGGAACCAAATCAACCGTAAGGAGAGGCGGAATGCCGAGAGGATCGTGAAAGCTATCGGTGACATTCCGGTAGCGGATCGTGACTCGCGACAAACTGCCAAACTCCAATGGGCCATGAACATTATGGCTCTCAGAAAGACCAGCGGGGACTACACGTCAAAGCGTCAACGGTCCATCGGGAGCACCATCCCCGATCCCAAACGACCCAAGGTGCAAGGCACCGACAAATCACTTAACGTGAATAAAGGTCTGCCCTTTAGTGACGTACTAAAGGACAAAATTGTCATTGCAGTCATCGACAGAAGTAATGCAGATGGCAGGATCTCTCCTGAGAATTGGTTGAAGGTCATAGTGAAGCTCTCAGCTGGCTTCATGAGTTTAGTGAGGGAGCATCCCGGACCTCAACCAATCACAGACGATGCAGGCTGGCACCAAGGACGTGTTAAGCTCATCGCCTGTGCAGATCAGAGATCATGTGATCTGTTTAAGCTTGCTGTTAGCAGACTGGGAGAGGTCTGGCCAGGTGCTAGTCTCGAGGCTGTTGCTAGGGATGATATCCCCTGCAGGCCTAGAGCTCGTGCCTGGATCCCGATCGAACCAGCCAGCAAGGATGAAATACTCCAGATGATGCAGTACAGCAATCCAAGCCTACCTACAAAAGATTGGGTAGTCGCGAAGCTGGAAGAGATCAGGGGTTCCTTTAGATCTGCTATCATAGTAATCAACAAGGAATCTCTGGCTCCTCTGGTGTCGACCGAAAATGTGATTAGGTACGGCTTCCACAAAATCGCCTTGAAGGTTTTCAAAAAAGATGAGGAAGTTGCACAAGAAGCCCCTCCACAAAACCCCCAGGACATGACCATAGACGAAGACCCTGTCGTCGGCATCGAAACTCCAGAGATGGAGATAGATGACATTGACACTTCTCCGGCTATGGTATTGCCCAATCTGCCAACCGAAAGGAAGGCTCCTTCCGTCGACCTCTCCGACATGGAGAGCGTAGACTCCCCTATCAACGTTCTTCTAAGCGAGGAAGAACTTTTAAGATCTTCCTCTGAAGCCGAAGACGCTGACCAAACGGTGCTGGAGGTTGATCTGACCGACTGTGGTAACAATGCTGCAGCTGATTCAGATTAATCTCCAACACTGTATTATGGCTTCGGCCTCCCTTCTTCTCCGTCTGAACACAAACGGGGAAGATATTGTCCTGATCCAGGAACCATGGATTGCTAACTCCAGTGTTCAAGGACTCAGGACTCCGGGCTATTACACGCTGCATGCGCCAGATAAAGGTGAACCTAGATCTTGCATAGTAGCTAAATGTAATACTAATGTATTTTTACTCCCTGAATATAGCGATCGAGATGTAACGGCCGTCAGATTACAAACCGAAAAAGGGTTGTACTGGATAGTGTCCGCCTATCTTGGCCATGACGATCTTGGCCCTCTCCCCAGTGTAAAGCTAAGGAGACTGATCGCTGATGCAGAACGGCAGAATATACGCCTAATTATCGGGTGCGACGCAAACGCGCACCATACAGTATGGGGGAGTTCGGATATTAACGACAGAGGTGAGTCTCTTTTCGATTATATTCTTACTACTAACCTACTTCTAAGTAATGTTGGAAACGTACCAACTTTTGTAACTAGAAATAGACAAGAAGTCTTAGATATCACTCTTGTCTCAGATATGGTTCATCAATCGATATTGGATTGGAAAGTATCTTCTGAGCACTCGTTCTCAGACCATAGATACATTCAATTCAGTCTAAATGATGAAACTGAAAAGCCTCCTTCCTTCCGGAACTACCGGAAAACAAATTGGCTCCTATATAGGGAAACTCTTAAAAAGTTAATCAAACCTGACCTTTTTAATCCTCCCCTGAACAAAACTGATCTCGATAATAAAGTCAAAGATCTAACAAATGCACTCAACAAATCAATGATCACTTCCTGTCCTCTAACTAAAATTAGGGGCAAAAAGAAACCTCATTGGTGGAAGCCAGGGCTCGAACCGCTCAGAAAAGAATGTAGGAAACTTTTCAACAGAGCTAAATACACCAGAGAGAGTTTAGATTGGGATATATATAAGAACTCGCTGAAAGTGTATAAAAAACAAATGAGGATAACTAAAAGAACTTCTTGGAGGAACTTCTGTGACAAAATAGAAGATTCTTCAGAAGCATCCAGACTTAGGAAAGTCCTCTCTACCAATCCAGGGATGCCAAGCTCTCTTAAAACAGCAGATGGCTCCTGGACCAAATCCTGTGAGGAATCACTAAATTTGCTACTTGATACTCACTTCCCAGGTAGCTCACAAATTGTCTCAAATACTGAATTCGCTCAGTCACATGACTGGGTCAATCAAATACCAGGTCTGATTACAAGGGACAAGCTCCAATGGGCTATAGACAGCTTCCAACCTTATAAATCCGCGGGACCAGACGGCATTATACCTGCTGAACTTCAGAGATCCTCAGATATCATAATTCCTTTACTGGAAACTATACTGATCGGTTGTCTGAATTTCATTCATATTCCTTCAGTATGGAGAGAGGTGAAAGTTGTCTTCATACCCAAAGCTGGAAAATACTCCCAAATTAATCCAAAAGACCTGAGACCAATTAGCTTATCATCATTCATTCTTAAAACTTTCGAACGTCTGATTGATATCCACCTGCGTGACACTATAGAGCTTAACCTTATCTCTAAAGCACAACACGCTTACTGTAAGGGAAAATCGGTGGAAACTGCTCTTCACACCTTAGTAAGATCTATCGAATACTCCCTGCACCATAAAGAGTACACGCTTGCGGCTTTCCTTGATATAGAAGGCGCCTTTAACAACGTCAGCGGCCGTGCAATAGTAGGAGCACTGGAAAATTTGAAGGTGGACGGCCTACTGATTAAGTTGATAGACCATATGTTGGGAAGTAGGGTCATCAACTCTGCATTGGGAGGCTATTCCACTAGAAGATCTGTCACTAGAGGCACACCACAAGGTGGGTTCCTTTCACCACTTCTATGGAACTTGGTCATAAATGACTTACTGACTGTCCTGGAGGGTGAAGGATTCAAAGTGATTGCGTATGCCGATGATGTTGCAATAGCTATATCAGGGAAACACCCCCAGGTTCTTACAGAACTTCTTCAAACCGCTCTTAACAAGCTAATAAAATGGGCAGAACGCTGTGAGCTAGGTGTAAACCCCCGCAAAACAGAACTTGTCCTCTTCACAAGGAAATATAAAATACCACAGATAAATCCTCCAACAATTAATGGTGTTCCACTTTCCTTTTCAGATGAAGCCAAATATTTAGGTCTCATACTGGATAAAAAACTAAGTTGGAAACCTAATATTCAAGAGAGAATTAAAAAAGCCACTGTTGCTTTATTCTCCTGTAAAAAAGCTATAGGTACTAAATGGGGTCTATCCCCTGCCATAACTCACTGGCTCTACACTGCGGTCGTAAGACCGATTCTCACTTATGGGGTAACAATTTGGTGGACTGCTCTAGATAAAGTCACGTACTGTGACCAGCTGAGCAAGGTCCAGAGATCAGCAAGTATGTGCATAAGTGGAGCTCTCCGCTCGACACCATCAGCTGCACTAGACATACTCCTCAGCCTCACACCCCTCGATATATATGGCAAGCAAATGGCTGCGAACACAGCCGTCCGCCTTAAAGCCATTTCTCAATGGACCAACAACTCTATCGGTCATACTAAAATTCTAGACTTATATGAATCTATTCCTTGTCATTCCGACTACACCACATCCAAACTAAATTTCGACAAAAGTTTCCAGGTCACCATACCCTCAAGAGAATCTTGGGACGTTGGGGACCCTCTCAAAGGTGATTCAGTTCATTTTTATACTGATGGGTCGAAAACTGAGGAAGGTGTGGGTGGCGGAGTGTACTCAGACAGACTTAATTTAAGTCTCTCCTTCCGGCTTCCTAACCACTGTAGCGTATTCCAAGCGGAAATTCTGGCAATTAAAGAAGCTCTGTCTTGGCTGAGAGAAAACGTGATATCAACATCGGATATACGCATCTTCTCAGATAGTCAAGCAGCACTTAAATCTCTCAACTCTGTCTCTACCAACTCCGTTACGGCCCAAAACTGTCGATCGTCTCTTGAAGAGATGGCGGAACAGTTTAATATTCACCTTCTTTGGGTGCCGGGCCATAGAGATATTCCGGGAAATTGTAAAGCCGATGAACTTGCCAGAAATGGAACTCTAATGCCCGTTTTGCCTAACAGGTGGAACATAGGTATACCGATCGCTACGTGTAAACTTTTGCTAAAACAAAACTCTGCAAGGAAAGCAAACTCTAGATGGACAAACCTTACTACATGTCTGGCCACAAAAGAAATCTGGCCATCGCTAGACCCTAGGCGCTCTAAAAGTTTGCTATCACTTAGCAGATCACAAATTAGCTCCGTAATAGGTGTCATAACAGGACACTGCCTTATAGGAAAACATGCCACAAGACTTGGCGTTTTCTCAAATGACTTCTGTAGAAGTTGCATGGACGAAGAGGAGGAGGAAACAATTCCTCACCTCCTCTGCACATGTCCTGCTCTTTCACAGAGGCGCAGACTCCTTCTTGGGGACTACTTTTTCAATGATCCAAGCGATCTAGCTAATACAGACATACACTGTCTCTCTCGCTTCATAAAAAGCTCCGAATGGTTTTCGTAATGAGGATAATCTCCTCATTCCTATCATGTGGTATCACAACGGACCTAATTATGGTCTAAGTGTGTCAGCCGTTTTCCTGACAGCCACTTTAACCTAACCTAACCTCTGTTGCAGTCTAAGAAAGATAGGATCGGACCAGGGACTAATTAATTCATGAAATTTTATTTCTTTTATCGACGCAGAATGTTATAATCAACAATATATCCAATCCCCCAAAATCCCCGCATTGGCTTTTTGTATAGGCGCATTTTAAGAGGTGGAGAGGGGAGGGAGGCGGGAGTTTGTCAAGCTGTAAAATTTGTTGTAATACAATCTAATCATATGACACATGTTTTAAGGGTGCTTTTCAACGCTGATTCTAAAGAGACCAATACTGAAAAGATACATATATCCTGTGGAAAGTTAATGTCATTTTTATGGAATGATCACTTTTTTTTAAAGTACAACCAGTAATATATTACCCAAAACCATTTTAGAATTATGGGATGTTAATGAAATTTGGTATAAATGTTTCATTTGGCATGTTTACTAAGAATCAAAAGAGTCCCCAAAAATATCTGTGGTGAAAGGGTGTTTTTTTGAGGGCGAGATCTTAGTGCGTCATTATTACCATAACATGAACGAATAAGTTTTGACATTGATGAAATTTGCTAAAAATATTAAATATTTCATGGTTTCCTAGTATCAAAAGAGTCTAGTAAAATAACTTAATCGAAAGAGTTTTTTAGAGAGTTTTTTAAGTTTGACCTGCCCTTTACGGAGCAAAATGTTAGCTCTTACGAAAAATTGTATTTTCATGTAAACGTTATAGTACATATGACATAATATATGATTTAAAGGTAGTTCTTAACGCCGAATCTAATCAAAGAAAAACCAATATGATACAAGCACCCTAAAAAAAGTTAGATTATTTCTGAAACAGAAATTACTGTTTTTTCCGTTAAGCAGGTTAAATATTACACTCCCAAAAAACACACTTGGACCTTAGATATTTGTACGGACTCTTTTGATCCTTGGGTGCCAACATAAATTTAATATTTTTAGCAAAGTTCAAAAGTGTCAGAATTTGTTCATGGATGTTATGGTAATAATCACTCACTTGCATCTCTCCGTCAACAAAACACCCTTTAACCAAAGATATTTTTGGGGACTCTCTTGATTATTGGTAAGCATGCCAAATGAAACATTTATACTAAATTTCATTATTATCCCACAATTTTAAAATGTTTGGGTAATATATTACTTGTTGTACTTTAAAAAAAAAGTGATCATTCCATAAAAATGACATTAACTTTCCACAGGATACATATATCTTTTCAGTTTTAGTCTCTTTAGAATCAACGTTGAAAAGCACCTTAAAAACATGTGCCATATGATTAGATTGTATTACAACAAATTTGTCAGCTTGACAAACTCCCGCTTCCCTCCCCTCTCCACCTCTTAAAATGCGTCTACACAAAAAGTCAAATCAGGGATTTTGGAGGACTTTGGATATGTTGTTGAGGATAAAATTCTGCATCGATACCAGCAATTAAATTTCATGAATTAATTTGTCCCCGGTTGCCCATATTAAATTTCCTATCTTTCCTAAAATATTGGTATTCCAGTGTGAAGGAATTATTGAATTCGTTCTCAAATGATTTGGTTAGTTTCCGTTGGTCATTTTGTTAAATTTTTTTTTTTGTCGTTGTTCATACCGAGACTATTACTACCTCAGTTGAGCTTAAGTTAGGTAGGAAAATCAAGCAAAGGGGGGTAGATTACATTTAAGGCCACACCAATTGTTGATTAGAAACTGGGTGAATACCACTTTCGAAAACCGAATCGAAATTCCTGATTAAAATAAATCTAATATTTTTTTTTGTATTATAGAATTGTGAATTTTAGTAAATTTAAAAAGCTTTCTTTGCTGATATTAAATATTTTTAGGTTTAGGGTTACCATCCTAATATGTTATTCTTTTTTGTTAAAAGTTTCAATTTAATTATAAAAGAAAATATTTTCAATTAATTTATACTTTTTCTTAAATAAAATTTTAATGCTTTGCACCATTATGGCTGAATCCGTGCGTTTCATTCAAGCTCATAGCTTGATGGCTTATTAAGTTTACCTTTTCAGGGGATGGTGAAGGCAACTAAATAAGACGGTGGAAAAATGAGCTGAGCTGGGAGAGTGGTAAGCGATATATGGGGAAGTTAAAATCAGGTCGCTAACTTCCAAGGTAGGGTGGGTACAGATCAAGGGTGAGAACACCACAGCCCCCTCTTATTAGTAACGTCCGTCCGCTTATGCAAGTTATTTTTTGGTTTGTGATATCTTTTCGCATGATTAATGTGAAAGTGATAGGTGAGACTGAGTGGAGTGAGCAAGTTCCCACTCATTTTCGGCGAGCTCTAGCCGAGCATACGTTAGCATGCCACGCTCATGAAACTCAGCAAACAGTTTTCACTTTCCTTTAAAATCCCACTCAATCCTATTACAAATGGCGCCCAACGGAGGGTTTCGTATTTGTTTTTCTTTTCCCAGTTTCATTATTTCCGAATTGTTCTTGTTATCATCATCGGCAACTCGTAAGTAATGAATAAGCAATGTTATTAATATACCTTTTCATTTGCGTCGAGATAACAAGATGGTGATGGCAATAATATTTCAAACATGTTTTGTCTGGTCTAAAATTTTCCTTCAATGTTCCAATTTTACTTTTCTATCATTCTAATTTTCATTTCCTTGTCCCGTTTTTCTTCAAAGAATTGTGACCTGTTAGTGACGAAGTGTCACACAGTTGCACAATTTTCTTTTTATTCTTTCTTTTTTGTTTTGCTCATCCAATGTCTTCAAGTCTTCTATCCATAGCCCCAGGCTGGATTAGAATTGCGGAACAGCCACCAAATTTTATCTTATGTTTGAATCTTTTTGTATCTACTTACCACTCAGAGGGAAATATTTAAAACAAGTCCGTCCGCTTATGCGCATTATTAGAATTCCTTTTTTGGTTTCTGATATCTTTTGGCATGATTAACGTGAAAGTAATAGGTGAGACTGAGTGGAGTGAGCAAGTTCCCACTCATTTCCGGCGAGCTCTAGCCGAGCATACGCTAGCATGCCGCGCTCATGAAACTCAGCAAACAGTTTTCAATGTTCTTAAAAATCACACTCAATCCTATTACAAAGTATATCGCTCATAGCAGTGAGTTTAAGGTATTTGAGGCTGTCTCATGAAACTGTTGAGAAACTTTTTAGGTTTTACGTAAAAAGATCCTTTCGCCTACCTCCGAACGCACCTAACTATATGATAATGGTAGAAACTGGACTGTCACCACTTTTTATCATTACATTGAAAATGCATGTCGATTATATAATTAAAGTTATAAAAATTCCAAACCATCGTTTACACATTTTGGCGATCACGGACTGACAATTTTCCGAAGTAGTCCTGATCGCCCACCGTCTTTTATATTCACAAGGTGCTCCACGCATATATTTTTTAGTACGTGCATGAATGAACCAGAGGTCAAGAGATTAACACTGTTTATTTTTTATTAACTTTTGCTTATATTTATTGGGATATTTAAGTTAAGTTAAAAGAAAAAACGATTACATACATACATACTTACGCATTTTTCAGAGTTTAGGATAAATTCATCAACTTCATATGTAATTTATATATTATAAAGATTTGTATACCCATATAAATATACATACATAATGTATATATATATATGGGTGGGTCTTCGGGGAAAAACATTGACGACGCCCCCTAGATTGGTTCGAATTCATGAAAAAAAAAATTCCCTAATTTTTTCAGATTTTTATTCCTAAACCTTCCTGACCCTATTTCATTAGCAATTTTTTTTTTAATTTTTTGTCAATTGTTTTTTATTGGAATTTTTTTGGGAAAATAATATCCTTTCCTCCGACTACATTAAATTGTATTGACTGTGTTATTGTTTAATTTCATTTAAGTAGAAAGAAAAAAATGCAGATAACGGTATTACCTATTGAAAATTACATTTTCAAAAGTACGGCGCGCGCCGCCACTATAGCCGTTTTCAGTTCTATGACTTATTATTTTTATATTAACATAACACATCGAAACGTTGGTAGTGTTCAATATATAAGGACAAATCTCATTTAATTCAGGTTAATGAAAACGATGGAGAGATCATAAAAAAAATAATAATTTATGTCAAAATGTTGCTTACTTTTCGCGTATTGAACGAAACAAAAAACAAAAAAGTTTAAACAAATGATCGAAATTTGTTTAAACATACACGCGGCTGTAGAGTTTAGAGACGCTTTATTTTAGCCTAATTCGAAGTCTTTTCATTGATTAGTTCAAAAATGACACCTGGTACAGTGTTTATATAGTGTAAATCCAAAAACAATAAAAAAAAAAGTATTATCAAAATAGGGCCAGGAAGGGTTAGAGATTAAAATCTAAAAAAAATAGGGGATTTTTAAATCATTTTTTAGACATGATTTAGGGGGCGTCGCACTCAATTTACGCAAAAGAGAACAAATAAGAACTACCGTAATATATATTTACTATATACTTGTTGGCGATGATAACTAAATTGGGTTTAAATTATTTTGGGTGTAAATTATTTTTTTTTGTACATGGTGCAATATTTATTAGTTTTTTTTTCTTATTTTGTTAAATTTCTGTAACTTCTGTTGCAGTCTAAGAAAGATAGGATCGGACCAGGGACTAATAAATTCATGAAATTTTATTTCTTTTATCGACGCAGAATGTTATAATCAACAATATATCCAATCCCCCAAAATCCCCGCATTGGCTTTTTGTATAGGCGCATTTTAAGAGGTGGAGAGGGGAGGGAGGCGGGAGTTTGTCAAGCTGTAAAATTTGTTGTAATACAATCTAATCATATGACACATGTTTTAAGGGTGCTTTTCAACGCTGATTCTAAAGAGACCAATACTGAAAAGATACATATATCCTGTGGAAAGTTAATGTCATTTTTATGGAATGATCACTTTTTTTTAAGGTACAACCAGTAATATATTACCCAAAACCATTTTAGAATTATGGGATGTTAATGAAATTTGGTATAAATGTTTCATTTGGCATGTTTACTAAGAATCAAAAGAGTCCCCAAAAATATCTGTGGTGAAAGGGTGTTTTTTTGAGGGCGAGTTCTTAGTGCGTCATTATTACCATAACATGAACGAATAAGTTTTGACATTGATGAAATTTGCTAAAAATATTAAATATTTCATGGTTTCCAAGTATCAAAAGAGTCTAGTAAAATAACTTGATCGAAAGAGTTTTTTAGAGAGTTTTTTATGTTTGACCTGCCCTTTACGGAGCAAAATGTTAGCTCTTACGAAAAATTGTATTTTCGTGTAATCGATATAGTACATATGACATATAATATATGATTTAAAGGTAGTTCTTAACGCCGAATCTAATCAAAGAAAAACCAATATGATACAAGCACCCTTAAAAAAGTTAGATTAATTCTGAAACAGAAATTACTGTTTTTTCCGTTAAGCAGGTTAAATATTACACCCCCAAAAAACACACTTGGACCTTAGATATTTGTACGGACTCTTTTGATCCTTGGGTGCCAACATAAATTTAATATTTTTAGCAAAGTTCAAAAGTGTCAGAATTTGTTCATGGATGTTATGGTAATAATCACTCACTTGCATCTCTCCGTCAAAAAAACACCCTTTAACCAAAGATATTTTTGGGGACTCTCTTGATTATTGGTAAGCATGCCAAATGAAACATTTATACTAAATTTCATTATTATCCCATAATTTTAAAATGTTTGGGTAAAATATTACTTGTTGTACTTTAAAAAAAAGTGATCATTCCATAAAAATTACATTAACTTTCCACAGGATACATATATCTTTTCAGTTTTAGTCTCTTTAGAATCAACGTTGAAAAGCACTTTAAAAACATGTGCCATATGATTAGATTGTATTACAACAAATTTGTCAGCTTGACAAACTCCCGCTTCCCTCCCCTCTCCACCTCTTAAAATGCGTCTACACAGAAAGTCAAATCAGGGATTTTGGAGGACTTTGGATATGTTGTTGAGGATAAAATTCTGCGTCGATACCAGCAATAAAATTTCATGAATTAATTTGTCCCCGGTTGCCCATATTAAATTTCCTATCTTTCCTAAACTATTGGTATTCCAGTGTGAAGGAATTATTGAATTCGTTCTCAAATGATTTGGTTAGTTTCCGTTGGTCATTTTGTTAAATTTTTTTTTTGTCGTTGTTCATACCGAGACTATTACTACCTCAGTTGAGCTTAAGTTAGGTAGGAAAATCAAGCAAAGGGGGGTAGATATACATTTAAGGCCACACCAATTGTTGATTAGAAACTGGGTGAATACCACTTTCGAAAACCGAATCGAAATTCCTGATTAAAATAAATCTAATATTTTGTTTGTATTATAGAATTGTGAATTTTAGTAAATTTAAAAAGCTTTCTTTGCTGATATTAAATTTTTTTAGGTGTAGGGTTACCATCCTAATATGTTATTCTTTTTTGTTAAAAGTTTCAATTTAATTATAAAAGAAAATATTTTCAATTAATTTATACTTTTTCTTAAATAAAATTTTAATGCTTTGCACCATTATGGCTGAATCCGTGCGTTTCATTCAAGCTCATAGCTTGATGGCTTATTAAGTTTACCTTTTCAGGGGATGGTGAAGGCGACTAAATAAGACGGTGGAAAAATGAACTGAGCTGGGAGAGTGGTAAGCGATATATGGGGAAGTTAAAATCAGGTCGCTAACTTCCAAGGTAGGGTGGGTACAGACCAAGGCTGAGAACACCACAGCCCCCTCTAATTAGTAACGTCCGTCCGCTTATGCAAGTTAGTTTTTGGTTTGTGATATCTTTTCGCATGATTAATGTGAAAGTGATAGGTGAGACTGAGTGGAGTGAGCAAGTTCCCACTCATTTTCGGCGAGCTCTAGCCGAGCATACGTTAGCATGCCACGCTCATGAAACTCAGCAAACAGTTTTCACTTTCCTTTAAAATCCCACTCAATCCTATTACAAATGGTGCCCAATGGAGGGTTTCGTATTTGTTTTTCTTTTCCCAGTTTCATTATTTCCGAATTGTTCTTGTTATCATCATCGGCAACTCGTAAGTAATGAATAAGCAATGTTATTAATATACCTTTTCATTTGCGACGAGATAACAAGATGGTGATGGCAATAATATTTCAAACATGTTTTGTCTGGTCTAACCTTTTCCTTCAATGTTCCAATTTCACTTTTCTATCATTCTAATTTTTCAATTTTCATTTCCTTGTCCCGTTTTTCTTCAAAGAATTTTTTGGGAAAATAATATCATTTCCTCCGACTACATTAAATTGTATTGACTGTGTTATTGTTTAATTTCATTTAAGTAGAAAGAAAAAAATGCAGATAACGGTATTACCTATTGAAAATTACATTTTCAAAAGTACGGCGCGCGCCGCCACTATAGCCGTTTTCAGTTCTATGACTTATTATCATATTAACATAACACATCGAAACGTTGGTAGTGTCCAATATATAAGGACAAATCTCATTTAATTCAGGTTAATGAAAACGATGGAGAGATCATAAAAAAAATAATAATTTATGTCAAAATGTTGCTTACTTTTCGCGTATTGAACGAAACAAAAAACAATAAAGTTTAAACAAATGATCGAAATTTGTTTAAACACACACGCGGCTGTAGAGTTTAGAGACGCTTCATTTTAGCCTAATTCGAAGTCTTTTCATTGATTAGTTCAAAAATGACACCTGGTACAGTGTTTATATAGTGTAAATCCAAAAACAATAAAAAAAAAAAAGTATTATCAAAATAGGGCCAGGAAGGGTTAGAGATAAAAATCTAAAAAAAAATAGGGGATTTTTTAATCGCACTCAATTTACGCAAAAGAGAACAAATAAGAACTACCGTAATATATATTTACTATATACTTGTTGGCGATGATAACTAAATTGGGTTTAAATTATTTTGGGTGTAAATTATTTTTTTTGTACATGGTGCAATATTTATTAGTTTTTTTTCTTATTTTGTTAAATTTCTGTAACTTCTGTTGCAGTCTAAGAAAGATAGGATCGGACCAGGTACTAATTAATTCATGAAATTTTATTTCTTTTATCGACGCAGAATGTTATAATCAACAATATATCCAATCCCCCAAAATCCCCGCATTGGCTTTTTGTATAGGCGCATTTTAAGAGGTGGAGAGGGGAGGGAGGCGGGAGTTTGTCAAGCTGTAAAATTTGTTGTAATACAATCTAATCATATGACACATGTTTTAAGGGTGCTTTTCAACGCTGATTCTAAAGAGACCAATACTGAAAAGATACATATATCCTGTGGAAAGTTAATGTCATTTTTATGGAATGATCACTTTTTTTTAAAGTACAACCAGTAATATATTACCCAAAACCATTTTAGAATTATGGGATGTTAATGAAATTTGGTATAAATGTTTCATTTGGCATGTTTACTAAGAATCAAAAGAGTCCCCAAAAATATATGTGGTGAAAGGGTGTTTTTTTGAGGGCGAGATCTTAGTGCGTCATTATTACCATAACATGAACGAATAAGTTTTGACATTGATGAAATTTGCTAAAAATATTAAATATTTCATGGTTTCCAAGTATCAAAAGAGTCTAGTAAAATAACTTGATCGAAAGAGTTTTTTAGAGAGTTTTTTATGTTTGACCTGCCCTTTACGGAGCAAAATGTTAGCTCTTACGAAAAATTGTATTTTCGTGTAATCGATATAGTACATATGACATATAATATATGATTTAAAGGTAGTTCTTAACGCCGAATCTAATCAAAGAAAAACCAATATGATACAAGCACCCTTAAAAAAGTTAGATTGATTCTGAAACAGAAATTACTGTTTTAAATATTACACCCCCAAAAAACACACTTGGACCTTAGATATTTGTACGGACTCTTTTGATCCTTGGGTGCCAACATAAATTTAATATTTTTAGCAAAGTTCAAAAGTGTCAGAATTTGTTCATGGATGTTATGGTAATAATCACTCACTTGCATCTCTCCGTCAAAAAAACACCCTTTAACCAAAGATATTTTTGGGGACTCTCTTGATTATTGGTAAGCATGCCAAATGAAACATTTATACTAAATTTCATTATTATCCCATAATTTTAAAATGTTTGGGTAAAATATTACTTGTTTTACTTTAAAAAAAAAGTGATCATTCCATAAAAATTACATTAACTTTCCACAGGATACATATATCTTTTCAGTTTTAGTCTCTTTAGAATCAACGTTGAAAAGCACCTTAAAAACATGTGCCATATGATTAGATTGTATTACAACAAATTTGTCAGCTTGACAAACTCCCGCTTCCCTCCCCTCTCCACCTCTTAAAATGCGTCTACACAGAAAGTCAAATCAGGGATTTTGGAGGACTTTGGATATGTTGTTGAGGATAAAATTCTGCGTCGATACCAGCAATAAAATTTCATGAATTAATTTGTCCCCGGTTGCCCATATTAAATTTCCTATCTTTCCTAAACTATTGGTATTCCAGTGTGAAGGAATTATTGAATTCGTTCTCAAATGATTTGGTTAGTTTCCGTTGGTCATTTTGTTAAATTTTTTTTTGACGTTGTTCATACCGAGACTATTACTACCTCAGTTGAGCTTAAGTTAGGTAGGAAAATCAAGCAAAGGGGGGTAGATATACATTTAAGGCCACACCAATTGTTGATTAGAAACTGGGTGAATACCACTTTCGAAAACCGAATCGAAATTCCTGATTAAAATAAATCTAAATTTTGTTTGTATTATAGAATTGTGAATTTTAGTAAATTTAAAAAGCTTTCTCTGCTGATATTAATTTTTTTTAGGTTTAGGGTTACCATCCTAATATGTTATTCTTTTTTGTTAAAAGTTTCAATTTAATTATAAAAGAAAATATTTTCAATTAATTTATACTTTTTCTTAAATAAAATTTTAATGTTTTGCACCATTATGGCTGAATCCGAGCGTTTCATTCAAGCTCATAGCTTGATGGCTTATTAAGTTTACCTTTTCAGGGGATGGTGAAGGCGACTAAATAAGACGGTGGAAAAATGAACTGAGCTGGGAGAGTGGTAAGCGATATATGGGGAAGTTAAAATCAGGTCGCTAACTTCCAAGGTAGGGTGGGTACAGACCAAGGCTGAGAACACCACAGCCCCCTCTAATTAGTAACGTCCGTCCGCTTATGCAAGTTAGTTTTTGGTTTGTGATATCTTTTCGCATGATTAATGTGAAAGTGATAGGTGAGACTGAGTGGAGTGAGCAAGTTCCCACTCATTTTCGGCGAGCTCTAGCCGAGCATACGTTAGCATGCCACGCTCATGAAACTCAGCAAACAGTTTTCACTTTCCTTTAAAATCCCACTCAATCCTATTACAAATGGCGCCCAATGGAGGGTTTCGTATTTGTTTTTCTTTTCCCAGTTTCATAATTTCCGAATTATTCTTGTTATCATCATCGGCAACTCGTAAGTAATGAATAAGCAATGTTATTAATATACCTTTTCATTTGCGACGAGATAACAAGATGGTGATGGCAATAATATTTCAAACATGTTTTGTCTGGTCTAACCTTTTCCTTCAATGTTCCAATTTTAATTTTCTATCATTCTAATTTTTCAATTTTCATTTCCTTGTCCCGTTTTTCTTCAAAGAATTGTGACCTGTTAGTGACGAAGTGTCACACAGTTGCACAATTTTTTTTTTATTCTTTCTTTTTTGTTTTGCTCATCCAATGTCTTCAAGTCTTCTATCCATAGCCCCAGGCTGGATTAGAATTGCGGAACAGCCACCAAATTTTGTCTTATGTTTGAATCTTTTTGTATCTACTTACCACTCAGAGGGAAATATTTAAAACAAGTCCGTCCGCTTATGCGCATTATTAGAATTCTTTTTTTGGTTTCTGATATCTTTTGGCATGATTAACGTGAAAGTAATAGGTGAGACTGAGTGGAGTGAGCAAGTTCCCACTCATTTCCGGCGAGCTCTAGCCGAGCATACGCTAGCATGCCGCGCTCATGAAACTCAGTAAACAGTTTTCAATGTTCTTAAAAATCACACTCAATCCTATTACAAAGTATATCGCTCATAGCAGTGAGTTTAAGGTATTTGAGGCTGTCTCAGAGTCTGTGTTATTCTATGCAGCACAGGTGTGTGGAGGAAGAAGATATGAAACTGTTGAGAAACTTTTTAGGTTTTACGTAAAAAGATCCTTTCGCCTACCTCCGAACGCACCTAACTATATGATAATGGTAGAAACTGGACTGTCACCACTTTTTATCATTACATTGAAAATGCATGTCGATTATATAATTAAAGTTATAAAAATTCCAAACCATCGTTTACACATTTTGGCGATCACGGACTGACAATTTTCCGAAGTAATCCTGATCGCCCACCGTCTTTTATATTCACAAGGTGCTCCACGCATATATTTTTTAGTACGTGCATGAATGAACCAGAGGTCAAGAGATTAACACTGTTTATTTTTTATTAACTTTTGCTAATATTTATTGGGATATTTAAGTTAAGTTAAAAGAAAAAACGATTACATACATACATACTTACGCATTTTTCAGAGTTTAGGATAAATTCATCAACTTCATATGCAATTTATATATTATAAAGATTTGTATACCCATATAAATATACATACATAATGTATATATATATGGGTGGATCTTCGGGGAAAAAAATTGACGACGCCCCCTAGATTGGTTCGAATTCATGAAAAAAAAAATTCCCTAATTTTTTCAGATTTTTATTCCTAAACCTTCCTGACCCTATTTCATTAGCAATTTTTTTTTTTTAATTTTTTGTCAATTGTTTTTTATTGGAATTTTTTTGGGAAAATAATATCATTTCCTCCGACTACATTAAATTGTATTGACTGTGTTATTGTTTAATTTCATTTAAGTAGAAAGAAAAAAATGCAGATAACGGTATTACCTATTGAAAATTACATTTTCAAAAGTACGGCGCGCGCCGCCACTATAGCCGTTTTCAGTTCTATGACTTATTATCATATTAACATAACACATCGAAACGTTGGTAGTGTCCAATATATAAGGACAAATCTCATTTAATTCAGGTTAATGAAAACGATGGAGAGATCATAAAAAAAATAATAATTTATGTCAAAATGTTGCTTACTTTTCGCGTATTGAACGAAACAAAAAACAATAAAGTTTAAACAAATGATCGAAATTTGTTTAAACATACACGCGGCTTTAGAGTTTAGAGACGCTTCATTTTAGCCTAGTTCGAAGTCTTTTCATTGATTAGTTCAAAAATGACACCTGGTACAGTGTTTATATAGTGTAAATCCAAAAACAATAAAAAAAAAAGTATTATCAAAATAGGGCCAGGAAGGGTTAGAGATAAAAATCTAAAAAAAATAGGGGATTTTTTAATCATTTTTTAGACATGATTTAGGGGGCGTCGCACTCAATTTACGCAAAAGAGAACAAATAAGAACTACCGTAATATATATTTACTATATACTTGTTGGCGATGATAACTAAATTGGGTTTAAATTATTTTGGGTGTAAATTATTTTTTTTGTACATGGTGCAATATTTATTAGTTTTTTTTTCTTATTTTGTTAAATTTCTGTAACTTCTGTTGCAGTCTAAGAAAGATAGGATCGGACGAGGGACTAATTAATTCATGAAATTTTATTTCTTTTATCGACGCAGAATGTTATAATCAACAATATATCCAATCCCCCAAAATCCCCGCATTGGCTTTTTGTATAGGCGCATTTTAAGAGGTGGAGAGGGGAGGGAGGCGGGAGTTTGTCAAGCTGTAAAATTTGTTGTAATACAATCTAATCATATGACACGTGTTTTAAGGGTGCTTTTCAACGCTGATTCTAAAGAGACCAATACTGAAAAGATACATATATCCTGTGGAAAGTTAATGTCATTTTTATGGAATGATCACTTTTTTTTAAAGTACAACCAGTAATATATTACCCAAAACCATTTTAGAATTATGGGATGTTAATGAAATTTGGTATAAATGTTTCATTTGGCATGTTTACTAAGAATCAAAAGAGTCCCCAAAAATATCTGTGGTGAAAGGGTGTTTTTTTGAGGGCGAGATCTTAGTGCGTCATTATTACCATAACATGAACGAATAAGTTTTGACATTGATGAAATTTGCTAAAAATATTAAATATTTCATGGTTTCCAAGTATCAAAAGAGTCTAGTAAAATAACTTGATCGAAAGAGTTTTTTAGAGAGTTTTTTTATGTTTGACCTGCCCTTTACGGAGCAAAATGTTAGCTCTTACGAAAAATTGTATTTTCGTGTAATCGATATAGTACATATGACATATAATATATGATTTAAAGGTAGTTCTTAACGCCGAATCTAATCAAAGAAAAACCAATATGATACAAGCACCCTTAAAAAAGTTAGATTAATTCTGAAACAGAAATTACTGTTTTTTCCGTTAAGCAGGTTAAATATTACACCCCCAAAAAACACACTTGGACCTTAGATATTTGTACGGACTCTTTCGATCCTTGGGTGCCAACATAAATTTAATATTTTTAGCAAAGTTCAAAAGTGTCAGAATTTGTTCATGGATGTTATGGTAAAAATCACTCACTTGCATCTCTCCGTCAAAAAAACACCCTTTAACCAAAGATATTTTTGGGGACTCTCTTGATTATTGGTAAGCATGCCAAATGAAACATTTATACTAAATTTCATTATTATCCCATAATTTTAAAATGTTTGTGTAAAATATTACTTGTTGTACTTTAAAAAAAAAGTGATCATTCCATAAAAATGACATTAACTTTCCACAGGATACATATATCTTTTCAGTTTTAGTCTCTTTAGAATCAACGTTGAAAAGCACCTTAAAAACATGTGCCATATGATTAGATTGTATTACAACAAATTTGTCAGCTTGACAAACTCCCGCTTCCCTCCCCTCTCCACCTCTTAAAATGGATTTTGGAGGACTTTGGATATGTTGTTGAGGATAAAATTCTGCGTCGATACCAGCAATAAAATTTCATGAATTAATTTGTCCCCGGTTGCCCATATTAAATTTCCTATCTTTCCTAAACTATTGGTATTCCAGTGTGAAGGAATTATTGAATTCGTTCTCAAATGATTTGGTTAGTTTCCGTTGGTCATTTTGTTAAATTTTTTTTTTGTCGTTGTTCATACCGAGACTATTACTACCTCAGTTGAGCTTAAGTTAGGTAGGAAAATCAAGCAAAGGGGGGTAGATATACATTTAAGGCCACACCAATTGTTGATTCGAAACTGAGTGAATACCACTTTCGAAAATCGAATCGAAATTCCTGATTAAAATAAATCTAATATTTTGTTTGTATTATAGAATTGTGAATTTTAGTAAATTTAAAAAGCTTTCTTTGCTGATATTAAATTTTTTTAGGTGTAGGGTTACCATCCTAATATGTTATTCTTTTTTGTTAAAAGTTTCAATTTAATTATAAAAGAAAATATTTTCAATTAATTTATACTTTTTCTTAAATAAAATTTTAATGCTTTGCACCATTATGGCTGAATCCGTGCGTTTCATTCAAGCTCATAGCTTGATGGCTTATTAAGTTTACCTTTTCAGGGGATGGTGAAGGCGACTAAATAAGACGGTGGAAAAATGAACTGAGCTGGGAGAGTGGTAAGCGATATATGGGGAAGTTAAAATCAGGTCGCTAACTTCCAAGGTAGGGTGGGTACAGACCAAGGCTGAGAACACCACAGCCCCCTCTAATTAGTAACGTCCGTCCGCTTATGCAAGTTAGTTTTTGGTTTGTGATATCTTTTCGCATGATTAATGTGAAAGTGATAGGTGAGACTGAGTGGAGTGAGCAAGTTCCCACTCATTTTCGGCGAGCTCTAGCCGAGCATACGTTAGCATGCCACGCTCATGAAACTCAGCAAACAGTTTTCACTTTCCTTTAAAATCCCACTCAATCCTATTACAAATGGTGCCCAACGGAGGGTTTCGTATTTGTTTTTCTTTTCCCAGTTTCATTATTTCCGAATTGTTCTTGTTATCATCATCGGCAACTCGTAAGTAATGAATAAGCAATGTTATTAATATACCTTTTCATTTGCGACGAGATAACAAGATGGTGATGGCAATAATATTTCAAACATGTTTTGTCTGGTCTAACCTTTTCCTTCAATGTTCCAATTTTACTTTTCTATCATTCTAATTTTTTAATTTTCATTTCTTTGTCCCGTTTTTCTTCAAAGAATTTTTTGGGAAAATAATATCATTTCCTCCGACTACATTAAATTGTATTGACTGTGTTATTGTTTAATTTCATTTAAGTAGAAAGAAAAAAATGCAGATAACGGTATTACCTATTGAAAATTACATTTTCAAAAGTACGGCGCGCGCCGCCACTATAGCCGTTTTCAGTTCTATGACTTATTATCATATTAACATAACACATCGAAACGTTGGTAGTGTCCAATATATAAGGACAAATCTCATTTAATTCAGGTTAATGAAAACGATGGAGAGATCATAAAAAAAAATAATAATTTATGTCAAAATGTTGCTTACTTTTCGCGTATTGAACGAAACAAAAAACAATAAAGTTTAAACAAATGATCGAAATTTGTTTAAACATACACGCGGCTGTAGAGTTTAGAGACGCTTCATTTTAGCCTAATTCGATGTCTTTTCATTGATTAGTTCAAAAATGACACCTGGTACAGTGTTTATATAGTGTAAATCCAAAAACAATAAAAAAAAAAAGTATTATCAAAATAGGGCCAGGAAGGGTTAGAGATAAAAATCTAAAACAAAATAGGGGATTTTTAATCATTTTTTAGACATGATTTTGGGGGCGTCGCACTCAATTTACGCAAAAGAGAACAAATAAGAACTACCGTAATATATATTTACTATATACTTGTTGGCGATGATAACTAAATTAGGTTTAAATTATTTTGGGTGTAAATTATTTTTTTTGTACATGGTGCAATATTTATTATTTTTTTTTCTTATTTTGTTAAATTTCTGTAACTTCTGTTGCAGTCTAAGAAAGATAGGATCGGACGAGGGACTAATTAATTCATGAAATTTTATTTCTTTTATCGACGCAGAATGTTATAATCAACAATATATCCAATCCCCCAAAACCCCGCATTGGCTTTTTGTAAAGGCGCATTTTAAGAGGTGGAGAGGGGAGGGAGGCGGGAGTTTGTCAAGCTGTAAAATTTGTTGTAATACAATCTAATCATATGACACATGTTTTAAGGGTGCTTTTCAACGCTGATTCTAAAGAGACCAATACTGAAAAGATACATATATCCTGTGGAAAGTTAATGTCATTTTTATGGCATGATCACTTTTTTTTAAAGTACAACCAGTAATATATTACCCAAAACCATTTTAGAATTATGGGATGTTAATGAAATTTGGTATAAATGTTTCATTTGGCATGTTTACTAAGAATCAAAAGAGTCCCAAAAAATATCTGTGGTGAAAGGGTGTTTTTTTGAGGGCGAGATCTTAGTGCGTCATTATTACCATAACATGAACGAATAAGTTTTGACATTGATGAAATTTGCTAAAAATATTAAATATTTCATGGTTTCCCAGTATCAAAAGAGTCTAGTAAAATAACTTGATCGAAAGAGTTTTTTAGAGAGTTTTTTATGTCTGACCTGCCCTTTACGGAGCAAAATGTTAGCTCTTACGAAAAATTGTATTTTCGTGTAATCGATATAGTACATATGACATATAATATATGATTTAAAGGTAGTTCTTAACGCCGAATCTAATCAAAGAAAAACCAATATGATACAAGCACCCTTAAAAAAGTTAGATTAATTCTGAAACAGAAATTACTGTTTTTTCCGTTAAGCAGGTTAAATATTACACCCCCAAAAAACACAATTGGACCTTAGATATTTGTACGGACTCTTTTGATCCTTGGGTGCCAACATAAATTTAATATTTTTAGCAAAGTTCAAAAGTGTCAGAATTTGTTCATGGATGTTATGGTAAAAATCACTCACTTGCATCTCTCCGTCAAAAAAACACCCTTTAACCAAACATATTTTTGGGGACTCTCTTGATTATTGGTAAGCATGCCAAATGAAACATTTATACTAAATTTCATTATTATCCCATAATTTTAAAATGTTTGTGTAAAATATTACTTGTTGTACTTTAAAAAAAAAGTGATCATTCCATAAAAATGACATTAACTTTCCACAGTCATGACCTGTTAGTGACGAAGTGTCACACAGTTGCACAATTTTCTTTTTATTCTTTCTTTTTTGTTTTGCTCATCCAATGTCTTCAAGTCTTCTATCCATAGCCCCAGGCTGGATTAGAATTGCGGAACAGCCACCAAATTTTGTCTTATGTTTGAATCTTTTTGTATCTACTTACCACTCAGAGGGAAATATTTAAAACAAGTCCGTCCGCTTATGCGCATTATTAGAATTCTTTTTTTGGTTTCTGATATCTTTTGGCATGATTAATGTGAAAGTAATAGGTGAGACTGAGTGGAGTGAGCAAGTTCCCACTCATTTCCGGCGAGCTCTAGCCGAGCATACGCTAGCATGCCGCGCTCATGAAACTCAGCAAACAGTTTTCAATGTTCTTAAAAATCACACTCAATCATATTACAAAGTATATCGCTCATAGCAGTGAGTTTAAGGTATTTGAGGCTGTCTCAGAGTCTGTGTTATTCTATGCAGCACAGGTGTGTGGAGGAAGAAGATATGAAACTGTTGAGAAAATTTTTAGGTTTTACGTAAAAAGATCCTTTCGCCTACCTCCGAACGCACCTAACTATATGATAATGGTAGAAACTGGACTGTCACCACTTTTTATCATTACATTGAAAATGAATGTCGATTATATAATTAAAGTTATAAAAATTCCAAACCATCGTTTACCAAGGAAAATAGCCTGGCAAACAATCCAAAGCAAAACAGGATGGTTTAAGGAATGAATGGATCAAGCTCAGGAAAGCGGTGTTCTAATTAACCTGAATGTGGATGATATTGGAAGCTGGGAACCTACGATGTATGATGTCATAAGACGGTTGATCGGTATAGAATAAGGTACCTAGATGAAGCATCAGGATCCTTACATAGGGAGATCTATAGTAGACTTGATCACAATCTAGGACATAACAACTACTTTAGGGGCTCATGCAGCATCGAAGAAATTTCCACCATATTCCGTCTGAGAGGAGACCTTCTACGACTGAACTTTATACTACACCGGCAGAATCTTCCTCTCTATGTAGCATCTGCAATATGGAAGCGCGATAAAACACCTTTCATTTTGTGGGGAGATGTCCAGTTTTGAGGGAGACAAGAACAAATCTTTTAGGAAGTGATTACCTATCAAATGAGAAAACTATTCAACTTTTGAATGAAATGAATGTTTCAAAATTATTTTAATTTGTAAAATTGCGCTTGCGTACAGGGAAAAAATAGTATCTGGGAACTTTTTGCGTGAATTGGATAAAAATAATAATAATAAAAATTAATGAATTGATTAAATTATCATTACTTTTTAAGAACAAATGAAATAAACTTTTATCTTAATTTTGCTTCTTTTTTTTAAATAATTTGTTTTCATCAGGCAGACGGCAAGGCCATGTCATAATGATTTTTGTAATTATTATATATTACATATATATATATATATATATATACATATATATATATATATATATATTTATATTTACTTATATATTTGTGAAAATTAAAAAAAAATAATAAAATACAAATAGTTTAATCTAAATAGGAAAATCAAAAGTAAAATGTGTGTGGTTCAATTACGTGAATATTTGACACTTGCATTTTGTTTAATGTCTGCTCTCTGAAAAATGTGCCAAATTTATACATACGATGTAAAATATTTACAAAGACCCCTTTCACACAAGGAAACTGATTTTCGTTTGTTGGCGAGAAGGGCGAAAACCCTTCTCGCCTACAAACTAGCTAATTTCTGGCAACTCAGTTTCCTTATGTAAAAGCGGCCAAAGCAATAGGTTTGCATAGCAGATGCGTATCAATAGGGTATTGCTGCCGCATCAAAACTTTTTGTTTTACATTTTGGAAAACAAACAAAACCATATTCAAGTGCCGCAACGTAAATTTATTTTTTTTTAAATATGCCTAAGCGAAAGTGTATATTCAAAGTTAACACGGCCAGGCATTGACCCAGCATGTAAAATGCCAACGAAGCACACGAGCTTCAGTCGAATAGAGTCAATGCGTTCCCACCGGGAAATCCAATTCCAGGTGAATGTTCGAGGTTGCATGGGAACTTCAATTGCAATCTCAGCACTTTGTATTATACAAGTAAGGCTTGATATAGAATTATATTCAATTTGTATTCATTCTTAAAGTTACCTCAGAACAATAAAGCTCAGCTTATTATAACGTGGAATCTCTTATTTTAATTCCGAGCAGCTGAGCTCGCAGAAAATATTTTGTTTGTAATATAAACAGTGAATTCCTTTACTAGCGCCCGAGCACCCAACCGTCCCGTTTATAAAAAAAAAAATGTTTGTACTCTCGGAAATTACCCTATAAAAGAACTAATCTTTTTAAAGAAAAATTGTTTACATTAATCACCAGAACCAATAAAATCATCAATAACTATTTGAACAAAAAATATGCTAATTATAGTTCCGGTGTTAAAACAAAATTAAATCAAAGTGAAAGTGAAAGTGATTTGATCCAAAGAAAAAAAAAGAGAATTTTTATCACAAAATTGATTATGAAAATATATTTATGAAACTGTTACCTTGATCTGCTGGAATATTTAATACGAAAATATATTTATGAAACGTGTACCCTGTGCTGTTATATTTAAAAAATCAACTTTAAAACCAAGAAAAAGATTCTGTAATTTTTTTGTGCTGGAATATTGAAGAATCAACCTTAAAACCAAGGAAGAGAGGCTGTCATTTTGTTTGTGCTGGAATATTTAAAAATCAACTTTAAAACCAAGAAAAAGATGCTGTCATTTTTTATGTAAGAATATTTAGAAACAAATTATTACATTTTGTATCATTTATACCTATATTTATTTAACTAAAAATATTTTAAATATAAAAAAAAATCCCCTGAAAATTAAATTGAATTAAAATAAGAAAGTACATATACTTACTTGTTACATACAGACATACACATATATATTTGATTACAATTTTACAAAATTTTCTAAAATTCAAATTGAAATAAATATAAAATTTCATAAACTTACACTAATAAATAGGGGCAATTTCCTATAAAGGGAAAGAAAAGAGCAAATTAAATTAATACAAATTATTTAAATTTATCTTTGGTACCACTCAAAATGAAAGACCTTCAGGTTTCCGTTACACAACTGACAGGACCAGTTAACTCTGTCCTTGATCAGTTACGAGGATTTGAGACGCGTATTGTTCAGATTGAACAATACGGGGGTAGGGATGTTATAGAGTCAATAGCGAAACAGTTAAGTTCCATTGGGAACAAAATTAAGCAGATAGAACATAGGAATCCGAATGAGATAGCAATTCAATCTCCTTCAAGTAAGGAGCCTCTTCGGGGCCCGAATACTGAATCAGAACTTCGAGAAATTGCAAAATTGCCTGATCCTGTAAAGGAAAACCAGGTCTTTAAGGAAAACCCAGTACAATATGTGTCCTGGGTACATAGCATAGAAACAGTTTTAAAAGATAATGAAATTGTTCGTGGTAAGCCCCTATATAGGGCAATACTCCAACATATAAGACAGAAAATAAGGGGCAAAGCTGATGCCGCCCTAATTTCATATAACATCTTCGATGGGGAGTGGGACGAAATCAAAATGGTATTATCTCTCCATTACGCAGACAAAAGGGACATTAGAACCCTTGAACACCAACTAAATTCATTGAAACAAGGCAACTCGAAGGTGGATGATTTCTGGCCGAAGGTTAACCACAAATTCTCGTTTATAATAAATAAGATAAGATGTGAAGCATATTCATGTGAAACCGCTGATGCCCTCGTGGGAACGTGCCGCGATAGGGCATTAGACGTTTTCATAAGGGGATTGAGTGGAGATCTTCCACGACTTCTGATTATTCAGAAGCCTAAAACTCTTCCAGAGGCTTATTCAGCATGCCTTGAGATGCTAAATTTAAATTTTAGAAATAGTTCTGTTCACGTACAGACAGCAAACATGATTTCCGCCCTGTACATTATAATTTTAACTCTGATAATGTACCCTCTCCATCAGGAAGCAACTCAGACAAATACTCTAATAACAGGAGTAGATACGGCCAACAACAATTAACTAGGTATCCCAACAACAGAAGTGCGTATGGCCAACAGCTAAACCCGTCGTGGATTCCAAGCTTTAGGAGCAGACAGTCCCATCCACCACCCAGACCAACTGGACCGAAACCTCCAGTTAAAATAGAGCTGGGCTCCGTGCAAACAGGAAATGTGAATTACATGAACAGGCCAAATAACCCGTTCAAGCGCGAGGCTTCGGACTCACATAACTATCCTTGGAAGCAACAAAAACTGAACCATGCGATTGCTGATGCACCAGCTAATGTCGATGAACCAGACACATCCGGTTCGATTGGTGTTGAGCACGAGGAAAATTTTATGTCAGGAGCCTCATTTCCAGCGTTCCATACATAGAGTATGGTACAAAGGAAGGGAAAATCCTACATTTTCTTGTTGACACGGGTGCAAACAAGAATTTTATTAAATCAAATCTAGCACCCGTACCTCAGTCTGTAGAAAAACCATTTTATGTAAATAGCCCCGCTGGTAAAATCTTTGTTAATACAAAAATTTGTGGGAAATTCTTTTCTTTCCTTGGGTGCAATTTAGATGTAACCTTCTTTGTCTTACCTAACTTGGATTCGTTCGATGGAATAATCGGCGATGACACACTTAAACAGTTAAAAGCAATAATTGATAGAGACAAAAACGAATTAACCATACACCCAGGTATAAAGATTCCCTTATTAAACAAACCCTCTAGTTTAGTAAGTTCTTTAGTTGTCCTTAATGAAAATATAAGCGAACCCTCAAAAATTAAACTTAAATCCATAATAAATAAATTCCATCACTTATTTGGTCCGGTTACAAATGAAGAAGTGAAAACTAATATAAGGGCAGAAATACGGACCATAACTGATGAGCCGATTTACACCAAGAGTTATGCATACCCCGCTTGCATGCGAGAAGAGGTTGAGAGGCAGGTCAATGAGCTCCTTGCCGAAAACATTATATTCCGTCAAAAAGCCCATACAACTCACCCTTGTGGGTTGTTCCCAAAAAACCTAAGCCCAATGGGGAAAACAGTACCGAATGGTAATTGATTTCAAACGCTTGAACTCCGCAACCATTTCCGACACTTTCCCTATCCCAGATATAAATAGCACCCTCGCGAGCCTTGGTGATTCAAAATTCTTTACAACACTTGATCTCACTTCAGGCTTCCATCAAATAGCCATGAAGGAGAGAGACATTCCAAAAACTGCATTCTCGACCATGAATGGTAAGTTCGAGTATGTCAGGCTACCCTTTGGGCTTAAGAACGCCCCGGCCATCTTTCAGCGTACAATAGATGATGTCCTAAAAGAACTAATTGAAAAGATCTGTTACGTGTATATAGATGATATTATCATCTACAGTAAAACAGAAGAAAACCATTTAAGAGACGTAGAATCAGTTTTTTCCAAATTGGACGAAGCTGGCTTAAAGGTAAACTTGGAAAAAACCCATTTCCTGGATACTAGTGTCGAATTTTTAGGTTTTATAGTAACACCAGAGGGTATTATTCCGAATCCCGCCAAGGTTGAAGCTATCCTCCCACCAAACTCCCTTAAAGAACTAAAAAGTTTTAAGGAACCAAATAGACCTTAATTCACACGAGGAACCCCATCCTGGCCATTATGTCTCCACGAGGATTCTAGATAAGAACAAACTTATAGAATCTTTAAAAGAAAATCTTAATCCAAATATAATAAATGGCATAAAAATTCCCGAAAATCACATTGGAATGCTTCAAAACGTATACCTGGATCATTTCGAAAAATACAAAATTAGAGTGACTCAGAGGATAGTAGAAGATGTAGCCAATGAGGAACGTAGATTTTGCATCATAGAAAAAGAACACAGAAGAGCTCACCGCGCTCTGAGAGAAAATAAGCAGCAAATACTTGAAGACTATTACTTCCCCCAAATGATGTCTATTATAAAGAAATTTGTTGCTTCTTGTGAGATTTGAAAAGCAAACAAATACGATACAAGCCCTGAACTACAAGCTACACCTATTCCTAGGTATCCATGTGAAATAATTCACATGGACATAATGGAAATTCAGAATGACAAGTTTCTGACAGTTGTAGATAAATTTTCCAAATTTTTCCACATCAAAGACCGATCAGCCATATACCTCAGATCGAAAATGATTAAAATCCTTCACTACTTTACTGTTCCCCTGATTCTAGTAACGGACAATGAAAGAAGTTTTCTCAGTCCAATTGTCCTTAATTTAATCAAAAATTTGGGAGTCAAATTGTACCTAACACCATCTCACAGAAGTGAAGTTAATGGTCAGATCGAGCGCGTTCACTCTACGGTTCTCGAGATATATCGATGTCTTAAAGCAGAGCACTCAGATTTAAAGGTTAAAGAACTCGTATATGTAGCTGTCGATAGGTACAATACCACTGTGCATTCTGTCACAAATAGAAAGCTAAGCGATATATTTTTCAATAGGTCTCAGAGGGTTAATTATCAAAATCTGTTAAATATCCGTTCAAAGATTAACAAGGATCTTAGGGGGATAATTAAAACAAACATGGAGGCTAGAAATATCCGAAAGAAGGGTGGTACCAAAGAAATATAAGTATGGGGATGTCGTTTACGTCGCTATCAAAGGTATAAAAAGTAAGAACAAACCTTTATACAGAAAAGAGATTGTTGCAAGAGACAATCGAGTGACGATAACGACATTAAGTGGTAGAAATGTCCACAAAACCCATTTGAAAAACATAAAATAATGTTTAAACGAACAAAAATCCAAAATTTTGTATTTCTCTTCTTAAAAAAAAAAAAAAAGAAGAATAGGCTCAGGCCTAATATAAAAATTAACAAGATTACAATAGGATAGGAACTGCCTGGAAATGGATAGGTGGTTCTCCAGACGCAACTGACTGGGACAATATTTTAAGAGAGCAGACAGAGATCACAGAAAACAACAACCGACAATACGTTATCAACTTACGGCTTAAATGAAGATTGTGTAACGAAAACATACTTAAAAATCTTCCCGAAAACTCTTGCATGTCTAGACTTCTTAAGGGTGGAAATGCATAATGCAATTACAATACGACAGACGAAGAAATCGTAGAAATGATCAGAGAAAATACAGTTTTCCTTACGAATTTCAATAATGGTTCCATTCTAAATAAAAATACCTCTATTCCTTTAGAAGGCACCTACTTGACAACGAGATGGTCCAAATAAAGGATAAGAAGTATTACAGTAAGACAGTTTTGAGTCCCCAAGCGCTTCCTCCCGTCCTGGCAAACATAATCATCCACAGGGTCAAACCAAACCTGGAATACGTGCATGATCTCAGCATCAAAAATATAGAACTAATTAATAACGTTAAAAAGAATCTTAACTCCTTTATTCTTACAGAAATCTGCTTATTCCTAACAGACGTAGCTATCATCTCTCTACTCTGGAGAAAAATCTATGGGAAAGCCAACATCCCAGAGCTTCGCTTGTCGTTCCGTGGAAAACCAATACCAGGACTTCGAACTACCCCAGGGACCAATGACATCAAGGAAGGAAAAGGTTGTTGCCCTCAATGATCAACGAATGATCTGCGGGACGCAGATATTTGAAGGGGCGGCAGTTAACACGGCCACGCATTGACCCAGCATGTAAAATGCCAACGAAGCACACGAGCTTCCGTCGAATAGAGTTAATGCGTTCCCAGTGGGAAATCCGATTCCAGATGAATGTTCGAGGTTGCATGGGAACTTTAATTCCAATCTCAGCACTTTGTATTATACTAGTAAGGCTTGATATAGAATTATATTCAATTTGTATTCATTCTTAAAGTTACCTCACAACAATAAAGTTCAGCTTATTATAACGTGGAATCTCTTGTTTTAATTCCGAGCAGTTGAGCTCGCAGAAAATATTTTTTTTTTTGTAATATACACAGTGAATTCCTTTACTTCAACGATGAATTAAAAGAAAAATAGCCAATGTTTTCACAAAAGGATGAAAAAAATAATCATTATGTTTGTGTTTTGTCCGTGCTGTAATTCTTCATTTTCAATTGCAAACAAAGGGAAATCTGACTTGGACCAACATCTACAAACTAAAAAGCATAGAAAGGCAATTCGAAGTGCAAGCGCTAGTTCCTCATATAAGTTCGCCGAATTTTTCACTCTAAAGTTCACAAAACTTGATGATCAAGTCTCTGCAGCAGAGGGTACATTAGCTTACTACACTATAGCTTATCAATTGAGCTTTAGATCTACTGACTGCAGCCACAAGCTATTGAGATATATTTTGCCAGATTCCAAAATAGCCAAGCATATTTCTAGTGCACGCACCAAACAGAAGCTATAATTTGACATGTATTGGCCCCATTACCCATATCAAATATCTTGGAGGACATAGAGAAGACTTGCTTTTAATCTATTTCAACTGACGCTAGTAACCACGGCAATCAAAAACTTTTCCCCGTTCTGATGCAGTATTTTAATGCGGATACAGGAATCAATGTAAAAGTCATTGATTTGAAAATAACTAAAGACAAAACATCGGACACTATATCAGGATTATTGTTAAGTATTTTAGAAAAACATAAACTTAAAAGTAAATGCATAGGTACGTCCGGAGATAATTGCAATACGAATTTTGGCGGATATAAACGGGGAGGACAAATAATGTTTATTTTAAATTAAACTCAAATGATCTTCGCAACTTAATAGGTGTTGGGTGCCCTGCTCATATACTTCATAACAATATTCAATTTGGATTTGAAGGGCTCCCAATAGATATGGAGAGCCTTATTATAGCCGAGTTATTTTTAATACTCATTAATTACTCATTTTTAAATTTTATAAGCAAAACAAAAATAAAACAAACACTGAGTAGTCTGATTTGTGTTTGCTTAACGTTTAAAATAAAAAAGTGAGTAATCAATGCGTAAAACACGGCTTCTGTTCGCACTTAAAAGTTCAAAGAATTTTGTCAATACTTTGCCTATTTTGATGGCCAAATACCTCTTGAACCCCACGGTCTACAGCTAAACGGCATATTGCAAAATGAAGTACATGCAATAGCGTTTTCAAAGATATAAGAGAGATTTCTGTTGAGTTGAAAGTCCAGCTACCAGTGCGGAATTGCATTACTGCACTTTTCAGCGTTTTTGGCACATATCTCTCGAATCCCATTATTTACACTTTACCGGTCATATAATAAAAAGAAGTACACGCAACAGCCTTTTCAACGACACATGACTCATAGTTGTTGACTTGGTTGATAAGTTACAAATGCAGAATTGCATTATTGCTGTTTTGTGAGCTTAAGAGCCGAATATCTTACGAACCCCATGGCTTAGAGCTTAACTGCCATATAATGAAATGAAACAAATGCCATAACCTTTACAACGACGTATGACTCATTACTGTTGAGCCGGTAGACCAGTACCAAATGAAGAATTGCATTGTTGTTATATTTGCCGATTTGTATGCCCACATATCTCTTGCACCCTATGATCTACGTCTTCACGGCTATATACAAAAATCGAGTACACAAAATTATCTTTTCAACGATGTATCACAGATTAATGTAGGTATGAGGACACACTACCAATGAAGAAATCCATTATTGTCTTTTTCGGTGCTTTGATTCCGAATATCTCACGAACCCCATAGTTTAGAGCTTAATGGTCATACAATGAAATGAAGTAAGTAAAATTACCTTTTCAACGACATACAACACATTGCTGTTGACTGGGTAGACCAGCTCCCATACATTTTTGCCCATTCTCCTTTGCTTACTCATTCAAAAACCCGTTGGTTATCGCTGTTCCCAGCCATTAAGAGAGTTTTAAAATTGTTTGAAGGCCATAAATCTTATTTTTTGTCAATTGATAATCCACCATTCCTTCTTAAAATGTTTTTTTGAAAATAGTATCAATGAAGCTTATCTGTGGTTCTTGCACTCCTTAATGTTTATCTATAATACACAAATAGCTGTCATGGAAAAAAGAACTAATTCTATTATGGAAACGTCAGAGTGTATTAAAACCATTGAAAATACTCTCAATGAAAGAATTAATAAAAAATATATTCCAATGATTGTGAAAGAAATTTTTAAAAATTGCACTGAAGAAGGCAAAATAAACGAAGTTACTGCCATGACAAATAACTTTTTAAAAGATTATAAAAGTTCTTTGGAGTATTTAGAAAAATGGTCGGTATCTCTTAAAGAATTTCAATGTTTCAAATGGATGTCTGTAAAAACGACTCTAAATTGGAATGATTTAGAGGACGGATTAGTTTATTTACAAACCAAACAAAATTAAAATAAATGAGCCAAAGCTGTTTGACCAGTTTTGTAATTTAGTTCAGAATCATTTAAATGATAAAGAATTTCAAGAACTTCAAGTTTATCAAAGATGGCAGGAATAATTTAGCGCTCATTCTATTTCTGAACATTACAGTGAACTTTCATTAATATGTCGGTTTGTTTTCGCTATACCGGCTCATAATGCTAATGTCGAAAGAATTTTTTTCACTTATATCTAGTCAATGGACAAATGAAAGAAATCAACTGAGTGTCGAAGCAGTAAAAGCTATAATTCAATGTAAACATAATTTTAAAAGTATGTCTTGTGTCCAGTTTTATGAATATTTGATAGGAAAACCTATACTATTAAGAAAAATGTCCTTATACATACATATATCATACATACATAAATATATTATACTAGAAGGCTTGATATAGAATTATATTCAATTTGTATTCATTCTTAAAGTTACCTCAGAACAATAAAGTTCAGCTTATTATAACGTGGAATCTCTTGTTTTAATTCCGAGCAGTTGAGCTCGCAGAAAATATTTTTTTTGTAATATACACAGTGAATTCCTTTACTTCAACGATGAATTAAAAGAAAAATATCCAATGTTTTCACAAAAGGATAAAAAAATAATCATTATGTTTGTGTTTTGTCCGTGCTGTAATTCTTCATTTTCAATTGCAAACAAAGGGAAATCTGACTTGGACCAACATCTACAAACTAAAAAGCATAGAAAGGCAATTCGAAGTGCAAGTGCTAGTTCCTCATATAAGTTCGCCGAATTTTTCACTCTAAAGTTCACAAAACTTGATGACCAAGTCTCTGCAGCAGAGGGTACATTAGCTTACCACACTAAAGCTTATCATTTGAGCTTTAGATCTACTGACTGCAGCCACAAGCTATTGAGATATATTTTGCCAGATTCCAAAATAGCCAAGCATATTTCTAGTGCACGCACCAAAACAGAAGCTATAATTTGACATGTATTGGCCCCATTACCCATATCAAATATCTTGGAGAACATAGAGAAGACTTGCTTTTTATCTATTTCAACTGACGCTAGTAACCACGGCAATCAAAAACTTTTCCCCGTTCTGTTGCAGTATTTTAATGCGGATACAGGAATCAATGTAAAAGTCATTGATTTGAAAATAACTAAAGACGAAACATCGGACACTATATCAGGATTATTGTTAAGTATTTTAGAAAAACATAAAATTAAAAGTAAATGCATAGGTATGTCCGGAGATAATTGCAATACGAATTTTGGCGGATATAAACGGGGAGGACAAAATAATGTTTATTTTAAATTAAACTCAAATGATCTTCGCAACTTAATAGGTGTTGGGTGCCCTGCTCATATACTTCATAACAATATTCAATTTGGATTTGAAGGGCTCCCAATAGATATGGAGAGCCTTATTATGAAAATTTATAATCATTTGTCAATATATACTAGCCGAGTTTTTTTTAATACTCATCAATTACTCACTTTTAAATTTTATAAGCAAAACAAAAATAAAACAAACACTGAGTAGTCTGATTTGTTTTTGCTTTACGTTTAAAATAAAAAAGTGAGTAATCAATGAGTATTAAAAAAACACGGCTACTGTTCGCACTTAAAAGTTCAAAGAATTTTGTCAATACTTTGACATTGAATATAAAAATTTGCTTACTCATTCAAAAACTCGTTGGTTATCGCTGTTCCCAGCCATTAAGAGAGTTTTAAAATTGTTTGAAGGCCATAAATCTTATTTTTTGTCAATTGATAATCCACCATTCCTTCTTAAAATGTTTTTTGAAAATAGTATCAATGAATCTTATCTGTGGTTCTTGCACTCCTTAATGTTTATCTATAATACACAAATAGCCGTCATGGAAAAAGAAACTAATTCTATTATGGAAACGTCAGAGTGTATTAAAACCATTGAAAATACTCTCAATGAAAGAATTAATAAAAAATATATTCCAATGATTGTGAAAGAAATTTTTAAAAATTGCACTGAAGAAGGCAAAATAAACGAAGTTACTGCCATGATAAATACATTTTTAAAAGATTATAAAAGTTCTTTGGAGTATTTAGAAAAATGGTCGGTATCTCTTAAAGAATTTCAATGTTTCAAATGGATGTCTTTAAAAACGACTCTAAATTGGAATGATTTAGAGGACGGATTAGTTTATTTACAAACCAAACAAAATTAAAATAAATGAGCCAAAGCTGTTTGACCAGTTTTGTAATTTAGTTCAGAATCATTTAAATGATAAAAAATTTCAAGAACTTCAAGTTTATCAAAGATGGTAGGAATAATTTAACGCTCATTCCATTCTGAACATTACAGTGAACTTTTAATAATATGTCAGTTTGTTTTCGCTATACCGGCTCATAATGCTAATGTCGAAAGAATTTTTTCACTTTTATCTAGTCAATGGACAAATGAAAGAAATCAACTAAGTGTCGAAACAGTAAAAGCTATAATTCAATGTAAACATAATTTTAAAAGTATGTCTTGTGCCCAGTTTTATGAATATTTGATAGGAAACCCTATACTATTAAGAAAAATGTCCTCAAATGAAAAGTATATTTTAAGTTCTGAAGAACAGTAGCATACATACATATATCAACTTGTAGAGTATATAATAAATAATATATATGTATGTACATTATGTACACACATTTAGCTTTCTTTAACTTTATTTTTTAATGTTTAAGTTGTTTTTTATGTGTATGAAGTTATTCTTATTTTATAACGTTTTTTTGTTTGCAATAAAACACACTAGCTTATGAAAGCGAATATTCGTTTTATTTTTACTAACGGAAATGATTTGTCTCTTGATTTGATTGTCCTCTTTTAAAAAGTTGAAGATCTGGTCACCCTATGCTAGTGTCCGGGCACTTGGTCATATATTTGAGAAAAATAGGCATATTAACAGTATGAAATAAGTATCAAAAAACAATCTTTTATGTATTTTACAAATTTATACAAAGTTTCATGCACATTAACGCAGCACTGCACTGTAAGAATAATGCGTCTTTTCAGTTTTGCAGGTTTAAGAGAACCATTAAAATGTCATTTTCAATCTAACGAACACAATAGTGGAAGCGTTTAAAAGGATTTAAGTATTTCATGCAGTCTTAATTAAGTTAAAGAAAGTGACTTATTTGCTTTTAAATGTAATATAACTATTTAGATTTTATTATTTAAGCTGCGTACTCAAGCGAAACGAAAAATGTCTGTGCTCTCCACATCAATAGCGAACACATAAACGGAAAGGCTACGAAAAATATTTATGGAGAGCTCTTTCAGATGTATGTATATGTAAAAAAATAAAAAAAAAATATTGAAAAATATTTTTAATTTTTCATACAAAAAATATTTTCAATTTCTTTTTCTGTTCTTTTAATATTTTTAAAGAATGGTGTGACTCATTATTTACATATTTCTTCTTTAGAAAATTGATTTTAAACTAATTTTAATTTTTGTCCATTTTGTTTCTATAAAAAAAACAAAAGCTGTCACTTTTTAACCAGCAATAATGTTCCGGACAATGACTGTACCTAATTAAATCGCTGGAGTTTTCAAAACCACAATATTTTCTAACACGTCCATTTTCGTCACATACGTGCCATGAATAGGTACACGGATCAAATTTTAATCCAAGAGGTCTTGTTTGAACTCTACACAGTTTCAGTACCCGGACACCAAGCCCCTTATTTATAAAGAAAAAATAGTTATTTCAGCTCCCGTGTTTAGGAAAACTACACCATGGAATGAGAATTTTCTGGACTCAAACCAAAGGCTTTTGTTTAGTACTCCATTTGAGTCTGGAACATTTTTATTCCATGATGTAGTTTTCCTAAACACAGGAGCCAAAATAACTAATTTTTCTTTATAAATAAGGGGGCAAATATTTTGTCAAAAACTTAAGTTTTATTAATTGTTATGCTTTAAAGCATAGTAGGTACGCATCTGAAGCGAAACGAAAATTTTCATACAAAAATTGACACAACTATATCATAAACGAAAAATTTTGTTCTGGTTCTGCTCAGTAGTACGCAGTTCAATAGCGAAAATAGAAAATCGTAGTATATTACTTTCAGTCAAGTCTCCACTTTTTCCACACACAGCCGTATTCATTAGAATCCGCTGAACAGATGAATAGTTATGCACTGCATAAGGATTTATGTAGCCACTATACAACGTTGCATAAATTGTTATGCATAAAATATTTTTCATCCCATTATAGTTATAATGAGCTTGTGCCAAAATTAGTACCATAAAGGAGAAATCTATTACGTTTCACTTTCAAAACTGACAAAGGAGACCCAGCTGTGTGTGTGCTGTGTGAAAAATCAATGGAATTAATTCTGCTGGCGATTGGATTGTTTTTGTTTTTGTTTTTTTATTAATTTCTTTTAATATTATTATAATTAGCCAGTTACTTTGTTGGTGTTTTGTGTTTGCAAATAAAATTAAAAATATTTGAAACAAAAAAAAACGTCGTTTTTGATTTATTCCATGAATTGTTCCATTTACTCACATCGTGATGTTTTTGTTGAGGAGAAAAATAAAAGGGTGGTGCTTATTTTATAATGCTTAAAATGTATTTGTATTTGTTCGTGAAAGGGATGAAGGTGAATCTTTGTATAATTTTATTTAAATCACGCATGCCGTCGAGCATTTGCAAAAGTTGTTAGATTTGATGGAAAATCTTTAAATCTTTTACATTTATTAAGTAGATTCTATAAAATAAAGTGTAAAAAAAAATATTCTTAATTTTATTTAAACAATATCACAACAAAAATGTACAATAAATTAACAAAACCAACATTTTTTATTGTTGTATTTTATTTTATAAAATATTTTGATAGTAAGATTGCAACACCTCAAAGATTACAAAAATAAGCGCCCCCCTAATATCTATCTACATTATTGTTGTGTGTGAGTCAAAGTGACATTCCGATACTAAACAACCCTTATGTTGGCTCTATACAACCTCCAAACGCGTTTAGCTTATGTTGCCTCTATTCAACGTTGCATAAGTTTATGAATAAGATTTTTGCGTTCAGAGGCATTATAAAGAGTGCATAGCACTATGCACTCGCTATAATTCGTTTATGCATAAGGCTGACAGAATTTAAGTGCCATTCATATGAGCTGCAAACTGTGTCTGAGAATAATTCTTATAAAGCTATTTCTGAAGCAAATAACAACTTATTCTTATTTTAGTTGTTTAACTAATGGAATAAATGATCATATTTAAAAATTTAAATAGAAAATAGAAAATATTGCGTTATACTACGTTTTCATTGGAGCCGAAATGAGGTAATTTCGAAATTAGCTCATTTGGAACGTCAAATTTATATAGGAAATGAAATGACGTTCCAAATGAGCTAATTTCGAAACTACCTCATTTCGGCTCCAATGAAAACGTAGTATTAAATTAGTTAAACTTACAAAAAAAAAACACATTTAAAATTTTCTACGCGACCAAAAACTGCGACCTGCAAACTGTCAAATGAAAATTCACAGTCCACAAATACAAGACACATTCCACAAAGCTTCGAACAAACAATTCGCTCGAATGTAACCTCAAAAATAAAATGTCTGGTGTTACCCTTGTTGTTTGGTATGATTGCTAAAAAATTAAAATGAGTGACTCCGCAGAATAAAGGGCAAAATTATTTGCAAATAATTAAATATCTTTGTTTATTGCTTTCTAAAAACAGACAATTTTTTTTATTATTTGAAACTTCAATTTTTTATGACAGTTCGCAGCTCTCTGCGAGCATTCGCAATTCGCAGACGCAGGTCGTGGCAGAGAGTGCAGTGCAGAAATAACTGATTTAACAAAACCATAGATAAGCTCTGAACATTTTTGGAGCTTAACTGGCCGAACACAATGGTGTAGCTGTAGCTGTTGCATGTAGCACTGTCAAAGTTGAAAGAAACGAAAATAATATACAATCGACACAATGGGGAGCTGTAGCTGTAGTAAGAAAATAGTCTGCCGGGAAAGTTGACTCAACTTTAACTTTTGGCGGCGCTAAAAGCTGCATTTGAGATGACATCCCATGTCATTTTTTAACTTTTCACTTTTTTTTGGGAACGTTCAATGCATTTGAGAAATTTTTTCTGGTTTTTTAACTTTTTTATAGTCAGCTATCTACAAATTCAGTTCAAATATAAATTTCATATACCGTGAACACGTCTCGAATAAATTAACAATTCAAAACAGATGTGATGATGCGCTACATCATTTTAAACGTCCTCTGCTACATAAGTGAGCGATTATTTAAGCTACAGCTGCATCCCATTGTGTTCAAGGGGTAACTCTTAAACTGTCAAACCTGAAAATGAAGGGTACATATAGGCAGATAAAAAATGAATATGCAAATTTTAAATTCGATGATTTTTTTTGTTAAAAGTTTATTTATTTTGTCTAGGCATAGGTCAGTTGTTAGTGATTTCATTTTAGGACTAGAAAATGTGACATTTTATTCGTGTTGACGTTAAATAATCATTAAAGGAAGCAAATATATGATTTTTATTTAACACGTGTTTCTTAGTGAATAGCAACTGCAACCGCCTGGTCTCTTTTCCAAAACGGTCAATTATTTCGTTGTAAAAGTTTGTTTGTTCTTTGACAATATTTCGATTAATGTAAGGGAGAGGGGGGCACCTTAGGGCACTTTTTACAAAAATCGCTCTTGATCCCTTAAAAAGCGGAGTATACCTTCGAATATTGAAAACTATTGTTGCTTGTTGTTTTACTTTTCAATATGATATTGAAGTGTATATATATAATTATGATTTATATATTTTTTTGTATTTTAATAAACTCTTTAAAGTGTCCCAATCTGCCCCTCTGGGGGGGGCATATTTGGACAGCCATGGGGCAGTTTTGGACATGTCTCAATTTGACGCTTTCAAGTAGTTTTAATGTACTTATTTAACAGACAAATAAAATATTTCAAAACATAACATCAAATCAAAAATTAATAAAATACAGAACTGAGTTTTATATGTACATAATTCCATATTCAATATTTGAGTTTCATAGCCCTGTTCTAGATGAAGAGCTGGCTACAAAAAAAAGTGAGTCATCGGTACTATATTGATTTTTACTGGAGATAATGAATTAGTGTAGCTGAGCACAAATATGCACGTCTGCCAGCGCGATTCTGAGGCTTAATGGGGTGGGCGGGGGGTCAAAGTTGTCCAATTTTGGCGAAAAAAAAATTATAAGGTACATGGATCCTGATAACGCAAATGTGTTGTGTCCATTGTCAATAAACAGGAAACAAAATGGCAGACGGTTTGGGAGAGTCTAAATTGCCGGCAGACGTCGTTAAAGTTGTCAAATTTTGGTAAAAAAAAAAATCATAAGTTATATGGGTACCGATTTTTTTATTTTAATACTTATGTATATAGAGAGCTAATTCCAAAATGGCAGACGAAAAAGAAGAGGCTAACACCAGAGGCTTCAACCAGAAAAATGCATTATTTCTGCCCCAAAAAATCCACACGAATATTTTGAAATGCAATTATCTTTATTTTAGTATGAACAATATAGTCGCAAAAGTTCATTGCCAAATCGCACAACTGCCAATAGTTATTCAAGGTTGAATGTCAAAAATATCAGTTGTTCACCTATAACTCCGAAACGGTATGTGCTATCGAAAATCATTTCATGCAAAACTTGTAGACCATGCTGTCCGCCAAAAAAAAAGTTATGACCATTTTTTTCCTACGACCTACCGTTAAGAAGATATTGACATTTAAAAAATGTAAAATGTCGAAAAAGCTATTTTTTCACGTATAACTCCCAAACGGTTCATATTTCCGAAGACATATGAATACAAAGTTTGTACATTGACTGACCCCCTACCAGACAACATTATAATTTTTTTCTTAAAAACAAAAATTTTAAAGATATAATTAATTTAAAAAATTCAAAAAGGTCTAAATTTCTGTTTTTTTCCTTTTTACTCTGAAATGTCAAAGATTTACAAAAAAAACGTACGCTCAATTTATACATCGTAATATTCAGTACAAAAATATAATGATGGTTTTTTCCATAAGAATCATCAGTCGCAATATATTACTGTTTAAATAGCGTTAAATGTCGAAAATAAAGGTTTTTCACATATACGTTACATCTTTTAAATGGTAAATTTTTTCGAAAAATTAGATGTACAAAATTTAATTATTAATAGATTTATTATTCACAAAAGTGTTGTTATTTATTTATCGTATTCAACCAGGAATATACTATATGTAATATTTGCTAATCAGCTTCAGTATCGGAACCTGATGACTCATCATACTCCAGGTCTTCACTAACCCAATCAGAATCTTCCTCCGAATCGATTTCTTCACCTTCGCCTGATTTTTTTATAAATATACGCTGTATCATAAAAGTCTCCGTACAGCTTCAACTTTTATTTGTTTGCTAAAATATTATTTAAAGTACTACTTAAATTTGAGAGAATATGACTATAAATGAAAGCAATAATTTCAATTAAACAAAAGAAAAATTAAAACACATTTTTATTCCGAAAAAACTAAAACCAAAATTCATTGAATCCAACCCCTTTAAAATTCATGAACAAAAAAGTCTCCGTACATCAATAGAAGTCACCTTTTGTATAATTCAGTTTATTTTTAGAAATTGATTAAATTAAAAATGATTAAAAATTAGGTTTGTAAAAAGGTTAAAATTTGTAATTGTGAATTCGGTTTCGGTAGAGTTTATGATGAGCCGTGCAGAAAAGAAAAGAGATTGAACTCTGGATTGCAGCTCCCTTTAAAAGGTGAATGACAGATGATCAAAAATAGTAGTGCCACATTTGGAATAGTGCTACTAGACTATTGGTGGTGCCAAATTGATCCTACAAACTCGGCCATCCTGTAGTTCAACGTCTCGTTGAAGTTTCGAATCAATCATATTGTAAACTAGTAACATCCGGTAGTTATAAACAAGGAACAGTTTCCTTGCTGCTGTATCCAGCCGTAATCAAACTGGTTGTCATCTCGTTGTTTGTAATATTAGCATCTCTGGTCTTCAGCTCTGGTATAACAAATATTTGGTTGTATTTGGTGGTGAAGGTCATCTCTCGTGGTAATGATCATCTCTTGTGCTTGCTGTCTCTGCGAGTAAATAATGGTCCTCTCTAGTAAAGTTGGTCTTCTCTGGTGTAGTCACCGTCTCTGGTAATCATCTCTAGTGTAAGTGGTAAAGGGTCTTCTCTCGTCTCTGGTAATAATCCTCGTCCCTGGTATTAGTGGTCGTCTCATATAGTAAAATCAAAGTCATCTCTTTTCAATGGATTCATCTCTGTTGCAGTCTCTGGTAATCATCTCTCGTTTAAGTAGTCTTCTCTGATGGTTAGGTTAGGTTAAAGTGGTTGTCAGGAAAACGGCTGACACACTTAGACCATAATTAGGTCCGTTGTGATACCACATGATAGGAATGAGGAGATTATCCTCATTACGAAAACCATTCGAACTTTTTATGAAGCGAGAGAGACAGTGTATGTCTGTATTAGCCAGATCGCTTGGATCATTGAAAAAGTAGTCCCCCAGATGGAGTCTGCGCCTCTGTGAAAGAGCAGGACATGTGCAGAGGAGGTGAGGAATTGTTTCCTCCTCCTCTTCGTCCATGCAACTTCTACAGAAGTCATTTGAGAAAACGCCATGTCTTGTGGCGTGTTTACCTATAAGGCAGTGTCCTGTTATGATACCTATTACGGAGCTAATTTGTGATCTGCTAAGTGATAGCAAACTTTAAGAGCGCCTAGGGTCTAGCGATGGCCAGATTTCTTTTGTGGCCAGACATGTAGAAGGTTTGTCCATCTAGAGTTTGCTTTCCCTGCAGAGTTTTGTTTTAGCAAAAGTTTACACGTAGCGATCGGTATACCTGTGTTCCACCTGTTAGGCAAAACGGGCATTAGAGTTCCATTCCTGGCAAGTTCATCGGCCTTAAAATTTCCCGGAATATCTCTATGGCCCGGCACCCAAAAAAGGTGAATATTAAACTGTTCCGCCATCTCTTCAAGAGACGATCGACAGTTTTGGGCCGTAACGGAGTTGGTAGAGACAGAGTTGAGAGATTTAAGTGCTGCTTGACTATCTGAGAAGATGCGTATATCCGATGTTGATATCACGTTTTCTCTCAGCCAAGACAGAGCTTCTTTAATTGCCAGGATTTCCGCTTGGAATACGCTACAGTGGCTACAGCCATTTGCTTGCCATATATATCGAGGGGTGTGAGGCTGAGGAGTATGTCTAGTGCAGCTGATGGTGTCGAGCGGAGAGCTCCTCTTATGCACATACTTGCTGATCTCTGGACCTTGCTCAGCTGGTCACAGTACGTAACTTTATCTAGAGCAGTCCACCAAATTGTTACCCCATAAGTGAGAATCGGTCTTACGACCGCAATGTAGAGCCAGTGAGTTATGGCAGGGGATATACCCCATTTAGTACCTATAGCTTTTTTACAGGAGAATAAAGCAACAATGGCTTTTTTAATTCTCTCTTGAATATAAGGTTTCCAACTTAGTTTTTCATCCAGTATGAGACCTAAATATTTGGCTTCATCTGAAAGGAAAGTGGAACACCATTAATTGTTGGAGGATTTATCTGTGGAATTTTATATTTCCTAGTGAAGAGAACAAGTTCTGTTTTTCGGGGGTTTACACCTAGCCCACAACGGTCTGCCCATTTAATTAGCTTGTTAAGAGCGGTTTGAAGAAGTTCTGTAAGAACCTGGGGGTGTTTCCCTGATATAGCTATTGCAACATCATCGGCATACGCAATCACTTTGAATCCTTCACCCTCCAGGACAGTCAGTAAGTCATTTATGACCAAGTTCCATAGAAGTGGTGAAAGGACCCCACCTTGTGGTGTGCCTCTAGTGACAGATCTTCTAGTGGAATAGCCTCCCAATGCAGAGTTGATGACCCTACTTCCCAACATATGGTCTATCAACTTAATCAGTAGGCCGTCCACCTTCAAACTTTCCAGTGCTCCTACTATTGCACGGCCGCTGACGTTGTTAAAGGCACCTTCTATATCAAGATAAGCCGCAAGCATGTACTCTTTATGATGCAGGGAGTATTCGATAGATCTTACTAAGGTGTGAAGAGCAGTTTCCACCGATTTTCCCTTACAGTAAGCGTGTTGTACTTTAGAGATAAGGTTAAGCTCTATAGTGTCACGCAGGTGGATATCAATCAGACGTTCGAAAGTTTTAAGAATGAATGATGATAAGCTAATTGGTCTCAGGTCTTTTGGATTAATTTGGGAGTATTTTCCAGCTTTGGGTATGACGGCAACTTTCACTTCTCTCCATAATGAAGGAATATGAATGAAATTCAGACAACCATTCAGTATAGTTTCCAGTATAGGGATTATGATATCTGAGGATCTCTGAAGTTCAGCAGGTATAATGCCGTCTGGTCCCGCGGATTTATAAGGTTGAAAGCTGTCTATAGCCCATTGGAGCTTGTCCCTTGTAATCAGACCTGGTATTTGATTGACCAAGTCATGTGACTGAGTGAATTCAGTATTTGAGACAATTTGTGAGCTACCTGGGAAGTGAGTATCAAGTAGCAAATTTAGTGATTCCTCACAGGATTTGGTCCAGGAGCCATCTGCTGTTTTAAGAGAGCTTGGCATCCCTGGATTGGTAGAGAGGACTTTCCTAAGTCTGGATGCTTCTGAAGAATCTTCTATTTTGTCACAGAAGTTCTTTTAGTTATCCTCATTTATTTTTTATACACTTTCAGCGAGTTCTTATATACATCCCAATCTAAACTTTCTCTGGTGTATTTAGCTCTGTTGAGAAGTTTCCTACATTCTTTTCTGAGCGGTTCGAGCCCTGGCTTCCACCAATGAGGTTTCTTTTTGCCCCTAATTTTAGTAAGAGGACAGGAAGTGATCATTGATTTGTTGAGTGCATTTGTTAGATCTTGGACTTTATTATCGAAATCAGTTTTGTTCAAGGGAGGATTAAAAGGTCAGGTTTGATTAACTTTTTAAGAGTTTCCCTATAAAGGAGCCAATTTGTTTTTCGGTAGTTCCGGAAGGTAGGAGGCTTTTCAGTTTCATCATTTAGACTGAATTGAATGTATCTATGGTCTGAGGACGAGTGCTCAGAAGATACTTTCCAATCCAATATCGATTGATGAACCATATCTGAGACAAGAGTGATATCTAAGACTTCTTGTCTATTTCTAGTTACAAAAGTTGGTACGTTTCCAACATTACTTAGAAGGAGGTTAGTAGTAAGAATATAATCGAAAAGAGACTCACCTCTGTCGTTAATATCCGAACTCCCCCATACTGTATGGTGCGCGTTTGCATCGCACCCGATAATTAGGCGTATATTCTGCCGTTCTGCATCAGCGATCAGTCTCCTTAGCTTTACACTGGGGAGAGGGCCAAGATCGTCATGGCCAAGATAGGCGGACACTATCCAGTACAACCCTTTTTCGGTTTGTAATCTGACGGCCGTTACATCTCAATCGCTATATTCAGGGAATAAAAATACATTAGTATTACATTTAGCTACTATGCAAGATCTAGGTTCACCTTTATCCGGCGCATGCAGCGTGTAATAGCCCGGAGTCCTGAGTCCTTGAACACTGGAGTTAGCAATCCATGGTTCCTGGATCAGGACAATATCTTCCCCGTTTGTGTTCAGACGGAGAAGAAGGGAGGCCGAAGCCATAATAAAGTGTTGGAGATTAATCTGAATCAGCTGCAGCATTGTTACTACAGTCGGTCAGATCAACCTCCGACACCATTTGGTCAGCGTCTTCGGCTTCAGAGGAAGATCTTAAAAGTTCTTCCTCACTTAGAAGAACGTTGATAGGAGAGTCTACGGTCTCCATGTCGGAGAAGTCGTTGAGGGAAGGAGCCTTCCTTTCGGTTGGCGGATTTGGCAATACCATAGCCGGAGAAGTGTCAATGTCATCTATCTCCATCTCTGGAGTTTCGATGCCGATGACAGGATCTTCGTCTATGGCCATGTCCTGGGGGTTTTGTGGAGGGGCTTCTTGTGCAACTTCCTCATCTTTTTTATATACCTTCAAGGCGATTTTGTGAAAGCCGTTCCTAATCACATTTTCGGTCGACACAAGACGAGCCAAAGATTCCTTGTTGATTACTATGATAGCAGATCTAAAGGAACCCCTGATCTCTTCTAGCTTCGCGACTACCCAATCTTTTGTAGGTAGGCTTGGATTGCTGTACTGCAGCATCTGGAGTATTTCATCCTTGCTGGCTGGTTCGATCGGGATCCAGGCACGAGCTCTAGGCCTGCAGGGGATATCATCCCTAGCAACAGCTTCGAGACTAGCACCTGGCCAGACCGCTCCCAGTCTGCTAACAGCAAGCGTAAACAGATCACATGATCTCTGATCTGCACAGGCGATGAGCTTAACACGTCCTTGGTGCCAGCCTGCATCGTCTGTGATTGGTTGAGGTCCGGGATGCTCCCTCACTAAACTCATGAAGCCAGCTGAGAGCATCACTATGACCTTCAACCAATTCTCAGGAGAGATCCTGCCATCTGCATTACTTCTGTCGATGACTGCAATGAAAAGAGAACGTCACTAAACGGCACACCTTTATTCACGTTAAGTGATTTGTCGGTGCCTTGCACCTTGGGTCGTTTGGGATCGGGGATGGTGCTCCCGATGGACCGTTGACGCTTTGACGTGTAGTCTCCGCTGGTCTTTCTGAGAGCCATAATTTTCATGGCCCATTGGAGTTTGGCAGTTTGTCGCGAGTCACGATCAGCTACCGGAATGTCACCGATAGCTTTCACGATCCTCTCGGCATTCCGCCTCTCTTTGTGTGTGGTTTTGTTCCACCCCAACTCGGTGGAAGCAGAGCCATTTTTCATGACCCTAACACCAACGGGTTGTGGTATCTTCTTTGAGCCCAGGGGCGGTATACTTCGGCCAGCAGTGGAGGATCGGTAGGTCACGAACGCGCTGCTGGCAGAAGTACCCGCCCCTGGGTCCAAAACGTGGGAGGGGGTGTGTTGAGCCCCATCCCGATGGAAGCAGGACCGTTGTCAGCGGCTGAGCTTCCATCGGGTTGGGGGTTCTTCTGTGAATACGGAGGCGGCTTAAGCAACCCAGCAGTGTTGGATCCGTAAGTCACGGACGCGTTGCCGGATGTGATATCCGTCTCCGAGCTCATCAGCGGGGGAGTGGCTTTGTTAAGCCCCATCCCGATGGAAACAGAACTATTATTCATAGCCCCACTTCCAACGGGCTGGAGCACTTTCTTTGCAACGGGGGTCGGTATGTTCCTACCAGTAGTAAAGCTTTTAACGGCTGTACCACTGGGCGAGACACCCGACCCGGAGTTTAGCACATGTGCATTTTTTCGCCCCAATCCGGTGGAGGTAGAACCTGCTAACGCACGCCGACCTCCAACGAATTGGAGTTTCTTCTGCGAACTCTTTTGCGGTCTGCCTCGTCCGGTAACGGAGAAGGCACCCGCTCCGGAGTTCTCTTTTTTACGGGCAGAGGTAATGGTTACAGCAGCGTACGCCACGCCACGTTGGCATTTGCCAACGTACCCGAAGAGAGACCCCCACGAACAACGGCAGTGGAGCTGTTTTTCGCAGCAGCACTGCCAGTGGTCGCGGGGGGTCCCCCCGAGCACGAAGGATTTGTACTGCTGGCGAGGAGGACAAAGCCCTCTTCACCAGCAGTAGCGTCTAGCCCACTAGTCGATTCACCCCCCACGGATGACTAATCAGTCTTTCCGTGGATTGTGGTCGGCTCGCAAGACCTTCCGCACTTCGTTATACCAGGTGTACTAAGTGTCACTGGCGACTTCTCCTCGTTAGAGACCAAGCCATCGCCGGTAGACGCGACTTCTACCGACTTTTGAGTGGATATCCCCACTCGCTTTTTATTCCTTTTAGTACTCATTTTCATATTATTTAGTTTTCAACATTTCGGTTTTCGGTTTTTTTGGGTTATGTTAGTTACCTAGAATTGCAGCTGGATTGCTGAAAGCCTAGGCGTAAGCCCCCTAACTACGACAAAGTCTAACCCGTGAGGGGGTTCTCTGATGGTGTTCGCATATCGATTAGTGTGGTCATTATTTCGTTTCTAAAATTGCTTCTTAAAATTCAGGCATTAGATAATGGTTCAGTAGGAACATCTCAAGGTTAACATCTTAAATCTGTAAGTAGAAATCCTTTAAGTTAATAGTTTAAATAAAGGGTAAATAGGTTGAGATATAAAAAGGTTGAGTTTCTTTAAGGGAAATGGTTAAAAATGTTAAACATAGTCTTGCTCGTCATCGGTAGAATCTTCGAAACCTGTCCCTGGTTTCATATTATCAGCACTGGTGCATGTTTTTTTCGGACCCTCGGTCTGTCACACTTTTTCAACATCGTATCTATTGTTCATTCCAACGCTTGTTATTTTGTAAGGGCCAAAAAATGTATTTAACATTTTGATAGCGTTTCCAAACTGGGTTCTTTTTATCGCAACAAGATCTCCTGGTTTATACTGGGGTGCGGGTTTTCCCTTCTTGTTGAAAGTTCGTTGATTCTCCTGCTATACACTTGCAATTTGTTGTCTGGCCTCCTCTCTAACCTCGTCTCTCTCCTTGTCAAAAGGTTCTAACAGCTCTGCTGCAATTATTTCGGCAATCCTGACGTCCTCTTTATTGCGCATTCTTATCCCAAACATCACTTCGAAGGGGCTTCTTCCTATACTCCGGCTTAGGCTGCTGTTGAGAAAAATTTGAACTTTATTAGTAAAAGTATACCAACTGTCAGGTTTATTAAAAGATAATTTAGTTAAAATAGGTATGATGCTTCGATGCATTCTCTCAACTTGACCATTGCCACGTGGAACACCTGTAGAAATGAGAGAATGTTGAATGTTCCTGTCCTTACAGTAATCAGAAAAACTGTTGGATGTAAAGGCAGTTCCTCAGTCCGTAACAAAGCGATGTGGATTTCCAAAAATGGAATTTTGGAGTTCCAGTTTTTGTATGAGTTCGACTGTGGATAGGGTTTTAACTGGATATATCCAAACAAAATTTGTAAACCCATCAACAACGGTAAAAATGTACTTATACTGCTTTCCAGTGGTTTAAACATTTCAAAGATTTACAGCCCTATTCTGCTAAACTATTCGTTCGAATCTTTCGATTCACGTGAATGATTCCTTACCTTTGCCCCCAATATTGTTCTTGAAATTTTCTTCCGTTCAAGTTAAAAGCTTTAACAATAATTATTATGATATTTCAAAGGGGAAACTAATTGTTTAAATTGCATTTTGCATACGCTTACGCATTTTGTACAATTTATTCCCTCCGACGAATATCAGAGTACAAACCTTCACGTGAACGTGGAGCAGAACGGGGCTGTTAAATAACCCTGGTAACCGCACCAGCGGCCAACATCCGTCCAACCAAAAACTCACGATGACTTGTCTACAGTTAAATACTCATGAAAAAATTAAAGCACACACTTGTTTTTGGAGATATGCACAATATCTAACTTTATTACCGGGTAGTGGTATATCCACATCCCATCCGAAGAACAGGTACTACATTAATAACACTCTTAGGCCCAGTTTTTCAGTGTGGGGTTAAGTCCGAGTTAGTTATCTCTGGAAATAGATCTGTCTACAGTTACGTCAAGAAGCTATTGTTTTATTGATGATAAATACACCACACTGGAAAACTGGCCCTTAGTTTATTTTTTATTTTTTTTTTAAATTTGAACCGATCTCTTTTCACAAACTATAAAAATCCAAGCCAAATTGTTGTTAGTATTGTTGTTCTGTGGGGCTGCATTACTAACTGGTGCCCAGGGATCTTCAGGTCCTAAAGACGATTTTTCCAATGATTTTGCTTCTGCTCCGGATAGCCAAGGATCAACGGATCCACTGCCAGGATTAAGATCTAATAATGGTACAGATGATGGAGGAGCAATAGCTGATGCTCATGCGACTCCAGTTTTCGATAGCCAGGGATCAGAAAGTGAGGACGATGAATTACCATCCATAGTGCCATTAAATAGAATGCTACTCTGTAGCCAGTCTTCATAGGAGGAACCAGAGCCATCGGTCAGCGCCGCCAGCCGCGCGACCAGATGCCTTAGGAACATTTGTTGCATGGCAAGGATCGGGTTGCGGTGACGAGGTACCCGACCAAGGATCAGAAAGTTGACTTGAGCTCCAGCTGGAGTTCCCCATTAGTCAGAACCCTAAAAAAAGTACCTTATTAATTCTAGGTACAAACAATACATTAAAATAGTGCAATTACTTACCTTCGTTCGTGCTTCGTCGTCCATTTTGGTGTTTTGGGTTTTTGTTAGCCTTGGCCTTCGCCCTACAAAATAGACAAAATGAAAAACAAAATAAATAAACAACCCAACAAACTTCCAGAAACTGGAAGTCCATTCTGGAAGTTTAGACATAATGGAATTGGGGCCAGATGGGTTGCATGGGCGAACGTCAATAGTGACAGGTAGGGCTAAAGTGAGTTGGACAGTGGTGTCTGAAGTCTTAAAATCAGCTTATAGTGTAAGAGGGTGAGTTATTGAGGTAAAATAAGTTGAACGGAGGTGATAACGTCTGAATACTCACCAGAGTCGTTCTGTGTTGTTTTGGCCGAGCATAGATTTTTTTCTTGTCCCTACTCCTGAGTTGTCTCGTGTAAACTCGCACTGGACCGGTTCAGTTGACTGGAAAGGTTATTTCCAATTCAATTCAGAGTGCCGAGCGAGAGTAGGTGACGTCATGACTCAGGAGGGGGATTGGAAGTATGTGTTCGGCTCCACACAGACACAAAATAACGGAGGAGTAGGATACTGAAATGAGATCGGACGATTATACTGTATGAGAACTAACTGGAAAAAAAAGTGGAATGTTCAGTTCTCGGATTTTATCTGTATCCTTCTCCATTTCCTGTCAGAAATGAGAATATGAATTCAATTCAATTCTCATAAGCATATTGTCAGCCGGTCCGATAAGACAGTGGTACCACTACCTGGGTTAATTATCTTTTATTATCGTAATTTGCTAATTGTTCAGTGTTAATTGTGTAAGTAATTAGAGAAAAGGAAAAAAAAATAATCCATTTAAGAAACAAAAAATGCAGTAAAGTCCTGTGCGGGAAGTTTTTAATTAAAATCGGTATAAATTTTGTTTTGTAGTGGGGTTTCAGTATAGAGTGCCCTAAAGTCCGGTAGGGATAAGAAAGTTTTCCACATATACCTATTGGAAAAAAAAGAAGAAAATTAAGAAAAAAATAATAAGAGAAAAAGGTTAGATTGGAAGGAAGTGAAGGAAACGAAATGTGATTTATTAATTAAGTGTTTAATTTGATCAGGTTTCGTTTGGCGGTCGAAGGCTGTCCCGAAGGTCCGGGCTGCCAAACCTTTTTTTTGTTCCGTTTTCGCCAGTGTTCAAGAACCCATCAGTCAAGAGACGTAAAAAGAAGACATTTTTGCAGAGGTCACGCGGTTCACCAGGAAACCATCAATACCTGCAAAGAAAAGCCAAGAAAACGAAACCCAACCGTCCAAAAAAAAGAAAAGATAAGTAAAACATAGAGACCTAAGGTTAAAAGTTAAGAAAAAAAAACCGGTTTATTAAAATCTATATCTAATGCTAAAAAAAAAGGAAAAAAATTTAAACCTAATGCTACTGTGCAAATATTTAAACCTAACGCTAATGGGCAACTATTACAACTTAAAGCTAATGTTAAAGATTTAAAACTTAGCCTAAATTATCTATTTGAAAATCCTACGGGAAACCCAGTCAAGAAAAAAAAAATTGAAAAGAAACATAAAGTTAAAATTTAAAATTAATTTTATGATAATGGTTATCTTAAGCCTAGTATAAAGATACCAACTTAAATTTACCTAAAATTACCTGCCTGTTACCTAAGCGTTAAGACTTAAAAGTTATATTTAAAATTCAATTAATTAAAATTTACCGAAGAATACTTACCACTATATAAATGTTAAAACTTTAAATTTAAATTTAAGAGTTCTTTAAATTTACCTATAACTACTGAAAAATTAAACTTACCTAAGATTCTTACCTATACATAAAAGATAAAACTTAATATTTAAATTTAAAAATTCTTTAAGATTACCTTAAACTATTAAGCAATTTAAAACACTTAAGAAAACTTACCAATTTCTAAAAGTTACAATCTTAAATTTAAAGTAAAATTTAAATCTACTTACCCTATTTTTTTTTAAAAAAGAAAGAAACCCAAGTTGCCAATCTAAGATTACCTAAGTTGTTTATAACTTTATTTGAATATATACCAACAAAAATATCCTAAAGCTACATTCACATATTAAAAAGGTTATAAAAAAAAAAAACAAAAAAAAAAAAACGTTTAACGTAAAATTAACCAATTTACTGCTACTGATCAAATAAAATAGAGTGGTCAAAAATTTATAACTGTTTTGAAATGTAACTATTTTGTAAGTGAATAAACTAGGGTTTCCGACGTACGCGTTTTTGTTTCTTAGAGTATTTTTGTTTGTTAAAGTGACCACCTCCAAGGAGCTCCATGCAGGTAGGGATTGTTTTCAGTTAGACCGAATTTAAAAATAGTGTAGATACCAAAAAGGGTATTTGCAAAAGTTTTTTTTGTCAGTAAACCTTTCGTTGTTCACCATAGAACTGTGTAATATCTGTACCATTTTGGTAAATTATGTTTTCAGAGAATGGTCCATTTTTGGGTTTTGTTTTTTTTACACTCGATTGTAATCTTTTTTAAAGACCAGTGAGTCATTAATAAATAAACATGTATGTTATCCCGTTAGATAAGAAATTTTTGTGGTTCTTTTCATTAATATTATGAGAGCTTGAAGTTGGATTTTTCAGGGGTGCGGATGGACGGCTAGAGTCACGGTGACCAGGTAGATAGTGATCTGAAAACGGTATACCTTTTACTGTTATTTGGGGAAGCTTAACATAGGCCGACTAGCTTCCAGGTTGGGTGGGATTAGGCCATATGCTGCACCAACATCCGCAGCACCCTAGTGTGGTGAAGTCTGTCCGCGGTCTTACCAGTTTGTTTTTTTTTTAAGGCCTGATAAGTGTTTTGTTGGGAGGTGAGGCCAAGTTTCGGGGGCAAGATCCCCCCATTCCGGCGAGCTAACTGCCGAGCATCGCTAGCAGGCCACGTCCCTTGGAACTTGGCATTCCATTCCGTTCCTTCTCGGTCCAATTCCTTTTATCCTTCCTATGCCTTTTCCCTACACCACCGTTACACCTGCTCCTTTCCCCACATCCTCTTGCCTCGCAACAAATGGCGCCCAACTTCTAAGGCATTTGTCTTAGATTTTTGAAGTTATCGTTTCTGTTTTTTTTTTGTTGTAATAGTTCCTAACCAAACTCGCTATTAACTTTCAAGGATCGTAAGTCTGCTCCAAGAAGGTCTTAGACGCACTTAGAAGTATTGCGACGATTCCTTGGAAGCTCATAGCGACTGCGTTTAATGCATGTTTTCTGGACTTGCTGTAAGTTTTCAATTTCCGTAAGTCCTCATCAAGAAGGTCCTAGACGCACTATTGGACGGATTATTGGAAATTTGCAGTGAGGACAGTACCCTTTCCTAGTATTGTTTTTCCTTATTCCTATCCTGACTTTATTTTACTTTTCTTTCAAAATTTCATTTTCTTATCCTTTTAGTCCAGTATAGGTTATGTTTTTCTGGGAACGGACCCGGCAAGTTGCCGAACATTGAAACAACGTTTCCCAACTTGAGTTTTTGAAACTTATATTTTGTTCTCCCTTTTTTTATGTATGTTTTCTCTTCAATACCATGTCTTCAAAGAAAGTCCTAGAGACAGACTTGAATTGCGGGTTTGAAGAAGAAAACCTAGTAACGTAATTTTGTCATATGTGGTTAATTTCCAATCCTATTTCACCACACCAAGGGATTCATTTTCATGTCCGTCCGAAGTCTTTTATTTTTTTTTTGAAGTATACTTTAGAAAGGTCACTCCGTTTCGTCAAAACAAAATAAATCGTCACCGTGGAGCCTCCTGAAGCACCCCGCATGCTTATAGAAAAAAAAAAAAACTTATTCAAAAAAGAAGTTACAGCTCCTTTAGGAAGAAAAAAAAAGGAAAGGTTTTGTTTCAATTCATTATTTATTTGTTTTTGGTTCAAAGGATTTATAGGTTACATTTAAGTCATCTTTAAGAAGAAAAAGTTTAAGAAAGGTGAGTCTTAAAAAATTTATTCTAAAAAAATATAAACATTGTTATTTTTGTTTTCAATTTACAATTTCATGGTGGTTTTTCAAATTCAAAAAATTTTTTCGTTTTTGATTCAAATATTTCAAGTTTCATTATAACATTTCATAAGTTGTTACGTGTTTGAAAACAATTTATTTTAGAATTTTTTTTTTTCACATTTTGTTTTGCTTTCAAAAATTTAAGTTTTTTTGAGCGAAGCATTTTGTCTCTGTTTGAAAAGAAAAGTTATACTTATATAAAAAAAAAACACTTTATATAATTACTTATATTTATTTTTCAATTTTTTATTATTCGTTCTTTTTTGTTTTTTTTTTAAAAGTTCTGTTTTCGAACTTTATTTAAGTTTTTCTAATTGTTTTTTTTTTGTTTCAAGTATTACATACTTGATTTGTTTTTTTGTTTACTTTTTGGTTTTCACGTTTTTTTTCAGTTATATAAACCTAGTTTTCAATATTATTTTTTGTCTTCTGAAAAATATTATCGAGGCATTTGCTTTTGTTTTGATATAGTTCATAGTCCGTTTATAGTTTATAGTCAGTTTTGTTTTTTTGTTAAGTTTACTTAACATTTATTTTTTTTGTTTGGGTTTCCAAGCTTAAATAATTTATGGTTAAGAGTTACTCAAAATACTGTGTTCACGTTTTTCTAAACTTAAGGTTTTAAGTTTTCTAAAAACTATTTTGGTGTGTTACACTTATTTTTTTCTTTTGTTAGTTTTTCAAAATATCCCAATTCACTTGATTTGACAACCGAAAAATTTTTGATAAAGACTTAAGTTAAGTTGATTGTTAGTAGGTATTTAACTACATTATACTTTTAATTAAAGTATAAATTTAGTTTTATCCTACTCTAATCGTTTTTGGTGATAGTATCATCAATATTTTTTTCTTCACTTGAATAATTTTTCAAGTTGAATATTATCTCTTGTTGTTTAGTCTTCGTTAATAGTTACGTCGTCTTAAGGAAACCTTCGTTAACGTTCCATTTTCGTAAAAAAATTATTTATAGTAAAGTTTATAACAACTTTCTATAACTTGAATTATTAATTTAGTGTTATTTTTCCTTCGTTTCGAAGAATCTTTGTCAAGTTTTAAAACTTTTTTTTTAATTTTTCAAAGTTTTTTTTTTTGAGATAATTTTTTTGTTAATTTGTTTTGTAGGGCACATCAGTTTCGGCGGCCTTCTCAAAACTCACTTATTTTAGGGTTGTTTTTTTGATAGTGTTGATAGTTATTACTGTTCACTCGATTTTAAAAATGGCTGCACAGAATAGGGAAGAAGAGGAAAGAACCCTAAGAATGGTAAGAGAGGCTGAGATAGAACCGGTCCGTAATAATCCAGAGTTGGCTTATAATGTTAGTAATAATGAACGGCCACCGATTCAACATTCTCCTCCTGCACCGGGTTTTCAGTATCCACCTCCTCCAGTCGGTTCTGCCAGGGCATCTGCACAGTTACCCGCAAATTTACCGAATACCTCCATCGATTCAATCACACCACCCTCTTACAGTAGTTTAAGCGACCAGGGAGCCACTGTCAAACGAGTAGCCCATAGGGTCCCTAGGACCAACGATCCCAGATTCCCTTCTAATAATACCTGGGCGCCGAAAAAACTTTTAGAAGCAGCGACGAATAGGCCTAGTGGTAGTGGTAGAGAAAGGGTTATAGTCCCTGAAGATCTGAAGGCATACATTTATCTTGCCATTGTGAATGCTTTCTCGTCGTATCAATCGTCTGTAAGGACTGAAATCACCAGCACGTTGAAGGATGAGATTCAAACCCAAATCGGCGGGCTGATGAGGGAATTAAGCCTGAGTCGAGCAGCTCCTTCCGTCGACGAGCCACCCAGATCAGAAGTTCCCTCCTCGGAGTCCCAACATCCGGCTCAACCACCAAGTCACCACCAACCTCAATACGATCCGAGGTATAGAGCTTTTGTACCAGTAGGTCCGGAAAATTTTTGGCAAAACGAGCCCAGTAGACAAGGGCAAGAACGGAACTTCCAACCCAATCCATTTCCGGATAATTACTTCTTCCAACCACCCAGAGACGTACCCAATCCGTTGTTTAGTCAACCTCCACCGCATTTCAACACCGAATATCGTCCTAGCAAGGAACCCATTAGGATTGATAGGTGGAACATCACGTTCAATGGGAAGCCTGAACATCGAACGGTGGAAGACTTCATCTTGCAGGTAGAGAGGCTTCAAGTCCACCATCAATGTCCTTGGCCTATAATTTTACGCGACTTTCATCTGATGCTGAAAGGAGAAGCCTACGCATGGTTCTGGCAATTCCTGCGAAACCATTACAGTCCAGATTGGCCGACGTTGAAGGACGCGTTAATGCGTCAATTCAGAAATCTAAAGTCGGATTATGAAATTATGCGTGACATTATGGAACGGAAGCAGGCCTATGGTGAGACTATCGACGATTATTTCGCTGCCATAAACAAGATGAAGTCTCAACTGAGGATCCAGATACCTGAAGTGGATGTGGTCAAAATCCTTAAAAAGAACCTTCATGAGAAGTTGAGAACCTTAGTTTTTCCGATGACCTTATTCACCATGGATCAGTTGAGGCATGCGTGCAAAGATGCGGAGGTTTCTTTTCCGAGGAGGGATCCAACTTTTCAGAAGCCATTCAAGTCAGCGGTAAAGTTTTCAGCCAATGAACTTGACTACGAGGATGAAGAGCAGTTTCCAGCAGATGAGCAAGTGGCAGCTTTTCAGGTGGGCGGAGCCCGTCCAAAAATTCTTACACGGAAATATGCGGATACCTCTAAGTTGATCTGCTGGAACTGTAAAGCTCCTGGTCACACTTACTTTGAATGTGGTTCTGAGGTTCTCAGCGTATTTTGCTACAAATGTGGTAATGAGGGGGTGAAAACCCCTTTCTGCCCAAAATGTAGCCCGGAAAACCGGTCGAAGAACGCGAAGTCTTCGGGGGAGTCGCGTTCGACTCAGGTCCAGACGAAGGTTGTAGACGAAGCCCCACCTAAAAAAGAAAATAATAAAATAAAAATTTTAAAGCGATCAAGTGTTAAAAGAGAAAGCAAGAGTATTATAAACCCAACCCCCTCTCATTTAAAACCCTTACATCAAAGGATTATTGAATATAAACAAGCCCGAAATAGAATTTTTAATAACCATCAAGTCTTAGTGTCCGGTGGTATTTTAAAGACAAGAGAACGGTATCGAGTTAGGAAAGAGCAAAGAGTGAATATATTGTCCATTATATTAGAAGTAGACTCTGATCCTAGACCTTATGCTAGTATTACTATCGGTGGAAAAAACTTTTAGGGTTATTAGATAGTGGAGCCAGCATAAGCATTCTGGGCAAAAATTGTTTGCAGCTGGTCCACGATCTTAAGGTTCCGGTAATACCTCTTAAATCAGGAGTAAAAACGGCGGATGGGAAGAGTCAAAATATAGTGGGAAAAATAATGGCTCCAGTAAAATACAAAGAAGAAGAGAAACAAATAACGTTTTTCTTGGTTCCCAACTTGGACCAAGACGTGTATTTGGGAGTCGACTTTTGGCGTACTTTCCAGCTCCCCCCGAACATAATAAGCTCCATTTCGATGACGGAATAAGTCGATCTTTCAAATGCTCACCAGTTGTCTCCGGAACAGCAGGCCAGATTGGATGCAGTCAGGCAGAAATGTCTGTGTTTTGACCGCGATGGTCTCGGTAAAACAACACTAATGGAGCATGTGATAGAAACAGGGGACGAATCCCCTGTGAAACAGCGTCACTACCCTGTCTCGCCAGCGGTACAAGCCATTTTATATGAAGAACTGGACCGAATGTTGAGCCTCGGCGTTATCGAGGAGAGCGAGAGTCCGTGGTGTTCACCAGTAGTTCTCTTGCGAAAACCAGGCAAGAATCGACTTTGTCTGGATTCTCGCAAGGTGAATTCACTGATGAAGAAAAACGCTAATCCTCTCCCCCATATCGAGGGGCTCCTCAGCCGGCTACCAGATACTTTCTACATAAGTAGTATTGACCTCAAGGAAGCATTTTGGCAAATACCGCTGGAGATACAGAGTAGGGAAAAGACTGCCTTTGCGGTACCGGGAAGACCCTTGTACCAATTCACTGTCATGCCCTTTGGGTTGTGCAATGCTGCCCAAAGGTTATGCCAGTTAATGGACAAGGTAATTCCTGCACGACTTAGAGACCGTGTTTTCGTGTATCTAGACGACTTGCTTATTATGGCACCAGATTTTGAGACCCATATCGCCTTGATAGATGAAGTAGCGGAATGCTTGCGTAAAGCAAATCTCACCATCAACATGAATAAATCCAAGTTCTGCTTCAAGGAACTGAAGTATTTGGGGTTCATTGTTGGTGGTGGGAAACTCAAAACCGACCCGGCGAAGGTGGAGGCAATAGTGTATTTCCCTGTTCCCAAAACCCCTCGTCAGGTTCGGAGGCTACTTGGTCTAGCAGGGTAATTTCAAATGACGGGAGAAGCTCTGGAAGCATTTGAAAAACTCAAAACAGCTCTTACAACTGCACCTGTATTGTCCCATCCGGACTTTACAAGTAAAATTTTACATCCAGTGTGATGCGTCGGATACGGGTATAGGAGCAGTCCTGTTTCAGAAGAAGGATAATGACGAAGAAACCCCGATCGCGTACTTCTCTCAAAAGCTTAACAAGTGCCAGAGAAATTACAGCGTGACCGAGAGAGAGTGTATGGCTGCGGTGATGGCCGTGAAAAAGTTCAGGCCATATGTCGAGGGCATGGACTTCACTGTAGTTACTGATCATTCCAGCCTCAAATGGCTGATGAGTATGAAAGACCTGAGCGGAAAACTCGCCAGGTGGAGTCTTTTATTGCAGTACTATGTCTTCGACATACAACACCGAAAAGGAACGTTAAATATGGTTCCAGACACTCTTTCTCGGGTACATGTGGATTCTCTGGTGCTTGAAGAAGTAGCGCCACTAGTAGATCTAGAGTCCGAAGAATTTCACTCAGAAGAGTATACAAGTCTCATTGAGACAATTAAATCGCATCCCGAAGAATTGCCGGATTTGAAAGTCGTAGATGGCTTTGTTTATAAGCGGGCGTTGAGATGTGAAAGCGACGGATTAATGCTTGAACACTCCTGGTTATTGTGGATACCTTCAGGGCTTACTGAAGAGATAATCTCCAAAGCCCATAACCCTCCAAAAACTGCCCACGGGGGTATTTCAAAAATGCTCTATAGAATTCGTCAACATTTTCATTGGCCCAATATGACTGTCCAAATTCGTCAATATGTCTCTAATTGTTCAGTGTGTAAAGAATGTAAGGCAACCAACCAAGTTTCTCGACCGCCTATCGTCACTTCTTACTGTTCTAATCGTCCATTCGAAAAATTATATGTTGATTTCTTAGGTCCTTACCCGAGATCCAAGTCAGGTAATGCCTATGTGTTCATCGTTTTAGACCATTTGTCTAAATTTGTATTTTTAAAAGCCTTGAGGAACGCTAACACCTCAAGTATCGTTAAATTTTTGCGTGAAGATATTTTTAGTATGTTTGGTGTTCCAAACATATTGCACTCCGATAACGGAAAGCAATTTTTGGCCAACGATTTTCAAAAGTTTTTGTCCAATTACGGTATAAGGCATTTTAAAACGGCGAATTATGCACCCCAGTCGAATGCGTCGGAGAGGGTTAACCGCATGTTGTTAGCTGCCATCCGTTCATATTTAAAAACTGACCAACGAGAATGGGATCTTCACCTCTGCGATATCGCATGTGCCTTAAGGAGTTCGGTTCATAGCTCGATCGGTGTGTCACCATACTACGCTTTATTTGCCACTAATATGGTTACACACGGGAGTGGCTACGAACTAGCCCGAAAACTGAACGCGGTGGACGACAACGAGCTGTTAACTCTTCCCCGACAAATTCGATTACAGTGTATAAGGGATCAGATACGCGAAAATATCTTGAAAGCCAATGATAGATCAGCCAAAACATATAACACCCGCACTCGTGCTGTTAAATTTATACCCGGTCAGGAAGTATACCGGAAAAACTTTATTTTAAGTGATTCGTCCAAGTATTTGTCCGCCAAGCTTTCACCAAAATATCTTAAGTGCCGAATCGTACAATCCGTTGGAAATCAAATGTACGAATTAGAAAATTTAGCTGGGAAAAAGATTGGCATATTTCATGCAAAAGACCTTAAGATGTAATCCAACCTAGTTCTATAACTGTCGGTGTCCTCTGCATCAAATTCTTAAAACTTTCTTAAGTTTAATCACGACTGTACCTGATAGCTAATAATAAATTATTAACCTGTGTCATTTGTTTTACATATTTATTCGCAACATAGTATCTGAGCTTTATCACAAACCTATATTTATTTATTTATTTTAGACTTAGCACCTATATATAAGATGTAAGACTGTTTAATCAACACCGCACCAGAGATATAAGACTGTAAAATTATTAAGTCTATTTATCCTACTTCGTACCTGAAAGAAGTTAATTGTACATATTCGAAATTGTTTATACCTAACCGAAGGCATTCCTAAGACGCCTATTCATTCATCTTCGCCATACCGAGCTGCCGTACTTTCCATCTGTGATAAAATTAATCAACTGTGATACCACTTCTATAATATTTTTCCTTTTTTTTTGTACCTCTTTTATTTATACTTTATTACTTATACATCTTATTTATTTATTTGCTTGTCTATTTATTTCCCTAATTATGTATAAACACCTAAACGGTGCTTCACGCAAACCCTTCCAGGTAAAAAGAGATTTTTTTTGTATGATCCTTCAAGTAACCCGTACGATCTGAACCACGATACGGACATCGAAAAAGAATTTGAATATCTACGAGTATAACTCCACAAATTTTTAAAATTCAATATCACTTGGGAGTTGCTCTCAATAAATGACTTTTATTTCATAACACCTGCACTTCACACCCCGTACCTGTTAGCTAAGTTAAGTTTTAACACGTAGTACCTGATGGATCTACCACTGCGTTAGCGTTTAATAAAAACCATATTTTCCACACCTAGTACCTAAAGCGCTTCGATCTCCTAGTAAATGAGTACCCAATTATTCAATGCTAGATCAGATTATTTGATGTATGCGCCCGCATAGGGAATAAATTCCAAAGTTTAATCGATCTCCAACCATATATATAACTGTGATAAAAACCTACCTTGATAAAAATACCCACTTGTGATCAAAAAAATTTATTCGGAAAGTTTCTTCAATTATATTACCATAGCTTTAGATTTATTTATTCGAAATTAACCTAAACTGTGATACTAGCCTAGCTTCATACTTATTTATTAAACTATTAATTTATTTATTTAGACTTCTCATATTCATACATTCCTCGAGTAAATAACTTAGGCGACAGTGGTATGCATGCCCGGCTGATAAGGTGGGTTTTTCCCCACGAGAACAAACACCAAAAGCAGGAGGTCAGTGGTGCGTTCCTTTATTAACCATAGTTAACTATGGTTAACTATAGTTAACAATGGTCGTTCCTTTATTACAAAATAGTTACGATTTGTAACTATATGACGTCATCACATCGTTCCTAAATTCAGTTTATTAGTGTCAAATAGTTACAATTCGTAACTATTTCCAACTCATCTCCATGATATGAGTTGAAAGTGTTGATCTGTCAAGTCACCTAATGTCAGAAGGTTTGTTTACAAAAAAAAATTAAAGAATCAAAACAAACCTTTTTGTGAAGTGAAATAGACTGAAAAAAAATAAAATTAAAAAATTAAAATGGAATTTACTGCAATTGTGAACCAAAAAGGAGAGTATACTCTTAAAGACAATATGATTCTGTGTGTAACTGCTTCAAATGGTAATATTACCAACAAAATTGTGTATGTTTATTAGTGATTAATTTGTTTTTTTTTTTTTCAGAACAAATATTTGTTGTTTTAACTCCGGAGGTATGTTGCAGTTTAAATATTCCGGAGAATTTTGCTGCCAGCTGCAGTAACAGTCTCAACGTCAGCACTCCAGCTGCCTGCTTGGTTATTCATTTTGATAATAAAATATAAAAAAAAATTTCCAGTGTTCGCTTGACAGATCAACAATATCTAACAACAAATCGTTCCTAAATGAAATGTAACAATTTCCAACTAAATCTAACAATGATACTTCAACAATTTTTTTTGACATAACAACCATAGTTAACTATGGTTAATAAAGGAACGCACCACAGGTAGCTATCGTTATATCAAACGCCCCAAAAAACCAAGGCAATATCGTCTACCGGTCTCGGTAGGAAAAGAATCGAAACTTTTTAAAATACCCCAGGTTGTAAGGACAACAAAAGGACGGGGCTGTTAAATAACCCTGGTAACCGCACCAGCGGCCAAGATCCGTCCAACCAAAAACTCACGATGACTTGTCTACAGTTAAACACTCATGAAAAAATTAAAGCACACACTTGTTTTTGCAGATATGCACAATATCTAACTTTATTACCGGGTAGTGGTATATCCACATCCCATCCGAAGAACAGGTACTACGTTAATAACACTCTTAGGCCCAGTTTTTCAGTGTGGGGTTAAGTCCGAGTTAGTTATCTCTGGAAATAGATCTGTCTACAGTTACGTCAAGAAGCTATTGTTTTATTGATGATAAATACACCACACTGGAAAACTGGCCCTTAGTTTATTTTTTATTTTTTTTTTAATTTGAACCGATCTCTTTTCACAAACTATAAGAATCCAAGCCAAATTGTTGTTAGTATTGTTGTTCTGTGGGGCTGCATTACTAACTGGTGCCCAGGGATCTTCAGGTCCTAAAGACGATTTTTCCAATGATTTTGCTTCTGCTCCGGATAGCCAAGGATCAACGGATCCACTGCCAGGATTAAGATCTAATAATGGTACAGATGGTGGAGGAGCAATAGCTGATGCTCATGCGACTCCAGTTTTCGATAGCCAGGGATCAGAAAGTGAGGACGATGAATTACCATCCATAGTGCCATTAAATAGAATGCTACTCTGTAGCCAGTCTTCATAGGAGGAACCAGAGCCATCGGTCAGCGCCGCCAGCCGCGCGACCAGATGCTTTAGGAACATTTGTTGCATGGCAAGGATCGGTTTGCGGTGACGAGGTACCCGACCAAGGATCAGAAAGTTGACCTTGAGCTCCAGCTGGAGTTCCCCATTAGTCAGAACCCTAAAAAAGTACCTTATTAATTCTAGGTACAAACAATACATTAAAATAGTGCAATTACTTACCTTCGTTCGTGCTTCGTCGTCCATTTTGGTGTTTTGGGTTTTTGTTAGCCTTGGCCTTTGCCCTACAAAATAGACAAAATGAAAAACAAAATAAATAAATAACCCAACAAACTTCCAGAAACTGGAAGTCCATTCTGGAAGTTTAGACATAATGGAATTGGGGTCAGATGGGTTGCATGGGCGAACGTCAATAGTGACAGGTAGGGCTAAAGTGAGTTGGACAGTGGTGTCTGAAGTCTTAAAATCAGCTTATAGTGTAAGAGGGTGAGTTATTGAGGTAAAATAAGTTGAACGGAGGTGATAACGTCTGAATACTCACCAGAGTCGTTCTGTGTTGTTTTGGCCGAGCATAGATTTCTTTCGTGTCCCTACTCCTGAGTTGTCTCGTGTAAACTCGCACTGGACCGGTTCAGTTGACTGGAAAGGTTATTTCCAATTCAATTCGGAGTGCCGTGCGAGAGTAGGTGACGTCATGACTCAGGAGGGGGATTGGAAGTATGTGTTCGGCTCCACACAGACACAAAATAACGGAGGAGTAGGATACTGAAATGAGATCGGACGATTATACTGTATTAGAACTAACTGGAAAAAAAAGTGGAATGTTCAGTTCTCGGATTTTATCTGTCTCCTTCTCCATTTCCTGTCAGAAATGAGAATATGAATTCAATTAAATTCTCATAAGCATATTGTCAGCCGGTCCGATAAGACAGTGGTACCTCTACCTGGGTTAATTATCTTTTACTATCGTAATTTGCTAATTTTTCAGTGTTAATTGTGTAAGTAATTAGAGAAAAGGAAAAAAAAATAATCCATTTAAGAAAAAAAAAATGCAGTAAAGTCCTGTGCGGGAAGTTTTTAATTAAAATCGGTATAAATTTTGTTTTGTAGTGGGGTTTCAGTATAGAGTGCCCTAAAGTCCGGTAGGGATAAGAAAGTTTTCCACATATACCTATTGGAAAAAAAAAGAAAATTAAGAAAAAAATAATAAGAGAAAAAGGTGAGATTGGAAGGAAGTGAAGGAAACGAAATGTGATTTATTAATTAAGTGTTTAATTTGATCAGGTTTCGTTTGGCGGTCGAAGGCTGTCCCGAAGGTCCGGGCCGCCAAACCTTTTTTTTTGTTCCGCTTTCGTTTCCTGGAGAAGTTTTCGCCAGTGTTCGAGAACCCATCAGTCAAGAGACGTAAAAAGAAGACATTTTTGCAGAGGTCACGCGATTCACCAGGAAACCATCAATACCTGCAAAGAAAAGCCAAGAAAACGAAACCCAACCGTCTAAGAAAAAGAAAAGAAAAGATAAGTAAAACATAGAGACCTAAGGTTAAAAGTTAAGAAAAAATGCTAAAAAAAAAAAAGGAAAAAAATTTAAACCTAATGCTACTGTGCAAATATTTAAACCTAACGCTAATGGGCAACTATTACAACTTAAAGCTAATGTTAAAGATTTAAAACTTAGCCTAAATTATCTATTTGAAAATCCTACGGGAAACCCAGACAAGAAAAAAAAAAATTGAAAAGAAACATAAAGTTAAAATTTAAAATTAATTTTATGATAAAGGTTATCTTAAGCCTAGTATAAAGATACCAACTTAAATTTACCTAAAATTACCTGCCTCTTACCTAAGCGTTAAAACTTAAAAGTTATATTTAAAATTCAATTAATTAAAACTTACCGAAGAATACTTACCACTAAATAAATGTTAAAACTTTAAATTTAAATTTAAGAGTTCTTTAAATTTACCTTTAACTACTGACAAATTAAACTTACCTAAGATACTAACCTATACTTACTTACTTACTTAGGTCCTCGGACCTATTACGTCCGTGATGTTTCCCTTACGGGACATAGGGCCTCCACTACACCTACGCGCCATCGTGTACGATTTCTTGAAATATATTTCAGCTCTCTCCAACTTTTCCCCAGTCGTGCCGATTCCTGTTCGACCGTTCTTCGCCATGTACTTCTAGGCCGGCCCACTTGTCTTCCCTCCTGTGTGAGCGGGTTCCACTGCATTGCTTGAGATGCAATGCACCGATCGCCTTTTCGAAGCGTATGGCCAATCCACTGCCACTTTCTTCTTCGTATAATGGAGTCTATGGGTTCCTGACCCGTTCTCGCATGAAGTTCGGCATTGGAGATACGGTTGGGCCAGAAAATCCTCAAGATGTTTCGTAGACATCTATTAACGAAGGTTTGCAGCTTTCTAGTGACAATTTCAGTGACTTTCCAAGTGCTGCAGCCGTAAAGCAGAACGGATTCAACATTGGAGCGGAACAGTCGTAGCTTGGTCTTTAAGCTAAAAGAGTTGTTTCTCCATATTTTGGACAGCATTCCGAACGCAGCCTTTGCTTTTCTGATTCGGCTGTTTACGTCCAGTTCAGTTCCGCCACCCGTAGAGATAATACTCCCAAGATATTGGAAATCCTCTACCATCTCTACCGGTTGTCCAGAAATATTTACTTGGATTGATGAGGAAGTTCCAAGGCTGATCCTTTTAGTTTTTGCCGAGTTGATCTTAAGCCCTACGATTTCTGCTTCTCTCTCCACCCTTGTTGTCATTTGATGGAGATCCATGATCCTATGAGAGAGTAAGCATACGTCGTCCGCGTAGTCCAGATGTTTGAGGTGAGATTGCAGAGTCCACTGAATTCCTCCATTTCCATTTGACAAAGCTGCGTGCAGTACGTCACTTATCACCAACAGGAACAGTATTGGTGACAGTATACAGCCTTGCCTAACTCCACTTTGGATTTCAAACTCCTCTGACAGCCTACCTTTGTGCAAAACGTGACACCTGGATCCATCATATGTAGCCTTGATAATAGCAATCAATTTATCTGGGATGCCCCTCCTGTGCAAAGCAAGCCAAATAAATTCTCTATTGACACTGTCGAACGCCTTTTCAAAATCGATGAACAGCAGGTGAAGTGGTGATCGATATTCAACGCACTGTTCGATGATGATCCTCAAGGTGTTGATGTGATCAACACAGGAAGATCCAGTGCGGAAACCTGCTTGTTCGGCGTCGAGTGTGTCTTCGAGGTGGTCTTTAATTCGGTCCAATATTATCCTTGCTATTATCTTGGCTACTGCAGGCAGAACGCATATTCCTCTCCAGTTTTCGCACTGTGTGAGATCTCCTTTCTTTGGGAGCTTGACAATCATTCCTTTTTTCCACTCTTCAGGAAAGCTCTCTGCTTCCCAAGCTCTCTTAATAAGTGGGTGCAGTAGCTCGCTCGATGTCGTTGGGGCTGCTCCTAAGAGCTCTGCAGGAATACCGTCAAGTCCAACCGCTTTGTTGTTCTTCAGTGCTTTGATGGCGGTGATAATTTCTTCTTTACTGGGGGGTACGGTGCGTATTCGGGAAATTGTTACTTCGGGTAGCTCAGTGGGAATAGGGTTCACTTCACTTGCGAAAACGCGGTTTAAAACCGCAGAAAAGTGTTCCCTCCACCTTATGAGCTGGTCCTCATCCGAAATTAGCAGGGATCCGTTTGTGTCTTTAACCAGGTGTTGTTTAGAGCTCTGGACACCAGTGAGCTCTTTGGTAATTCTGTAGACGGTCCTACTGTCACACCTACTAGCGGCTTCTTCTGCTTCTGTAGCCAGTGCGTTGATGTAGTTACGCTTATCACGTCGCACACTACGGTGAACTTCCCTCATCTTCATGCGGTACGTAGACTCAAGCTCGTTTCTCCCTGCTGCTGGGGTAGCTGCGATGCGAGCTTTAAGGTGTTTCCTTTCTTCGATCCTTGCCCAAGTTTCGTCGGAAAGCCAAGCACTATTTCTTCCTTGCGCCCGGCCGACTATACTTTCAGCACCGGATATGAACACATTTTTCACAGCACACCAATGATTTTCGATGGATGTGGTTTCCGTGCTGCTGATTGCGTTCAATCCTTGTGAAAGGTGGTCCCCTAGTTGTTGGCGCACTGCAGGATCCTTTAGTCTATCTGTATTAAACTTGGGCATTCGAGTGTTTCCTTGGGATCTCCGAACTGCAGCTGTACGCAATCTTATGGTAGCAACCATCAGATGGTGGTCCCGGGCCATTCCCATGTCAGCACCTCTTCTGTTACGGACGTCCTGGAGACTGCTTCTAAAACGCCGGCTGATCGCGAAGTGGTCAATTTGGTTGGAAGTTGCTTGTCTGTCAGTCGACACCCAACTGACTTTGTGGCACGTCTTATGCTCGAACATGGTCCCTCCAATAACAAGGCCGTTGGCGTTGCAGAAATCGACAAATCGTTCGCCATTGTCGTTTCGGTTACCAACACCATGTTTTCCCATGACATGCCTTAGCCCAGTGTTGTCATTGCCAACCTTGGCATTTAAGTCTCCCATCACCATAACTATATCACCTCGTGGAACGCTATCATAAGCAGCACTCAGCCGGTTATAAAAGGCCTCCTTCTCCTCGTCAGAAGAGAGCAAAGTTGGGGCGTAACACTGTATGATGGTGACGCGACGTACTCTAGTCCGGAACCTGGCTTTCAGGATCCTGTCACCTAAAGGCTCCCAGGAAATTAGGCTTTTGAGAGCTGTTTTGGAAAGCAGCAATCCAACGCCAGATTCCCGAGCGCTTCCAGGTGTTTTTCCGGAATAGAATAGTACAGTGTTACGGGTTGGTGACGTGAACTTCCCCGAACCCAGCCATCTAACTTCACTTATCCCTAAGATGTCCATCCTATACCGCATGAATTCCTTCTCTAGTTGCAGGAATCTGGCATTCTGAGGACCTTCTTTTCCATTGTCAAGAAGCGTCTTCACATTCCAGAAACCAATCTTTATCCGGGTACAATAGCCAAAAGTCGTCAACGAGTTATCATTAATTATCCGAGGCGTAGTGTTGGTTTCGGTAGCGGGTTGATTTCAGTTACGGAGAATGCTAACCTCCGTAACCTATCCTAGAAAGCTAGGCCTTTTCGCACTTGTAATTTTAGCCTATTTATGTATATTGGGATACATAAATAGTTGCCCGGGGACCACCACGAGGAGGTAAAACAAGCACTTCATCGTGACTGATTGTTGCGCTACTGGCCCAGACCAAGTTCTGAGCAATCAATAAATTCCCGATCAGGCACGATGCAGGTCGCCCAAACCTATACATACATAACCTATACATAAAAGATAAAACTTAATATTTAAATTTAAAAATTCTTTAAGATTACCTTAAACTATTGAGCAATTTAAAACACTTAAGAAAACTTACCAATTTCTAAAAGTTACAATCTTAAATTTAAAGTAAAATTTAAATCTACTTACCCTATTTTTTTTTTTTTTAAAGAAAGAAACCCAAGTTGCCAATCTAAGATTACCTAAGTTGTTTATAACTTTATTTGAATATATACCAACAAAAATATCCTAAAGCTACATTCACATATTAAAAAGGTTATAAAAAAAAAAAAAAAAAAAATACCTATTTACTGCTACTGATCAAATAAAAAAGAGTGGTCCAAAAATTTATAGCTGTTCTGAAATGTAACTATTTTGTAAGTGAATACACTAGGGTTTCCGACGTACGCGTTTTTGTTTCTTAGAGTATTTTTGTTTGTTAAAGTGACCACCTCCAAGGAGCTCCATGCAGGTAGGGATTGTTTTCAGTTAGACCGAATTTAAAAATAGTGTAGATACCAAAAAGGGTATTTGCAAAAGTTTTTTTTGTCAGGAAACCTTTCGTTGTTCACCATAGAACTGTGTAATATCTGTACCATTTTGGTAAATTATGTTTTCAGAGAATGGTCCATTTTTGGGTTTTGTTTTTTTTACACTCGATTGTAATCTATTTTAAAGACCAGTGAGTCATTAATAAATAAACATGTATGTTATCCCGTTAGATAAGAAATTTTTGTGGTTCTTTTCATTAATATTATGAGAGCTTGAAGTTGGATTTTTCAGGGGTGCGGATGGACGGCTAGAGTCACGGTGACCAGGTAGAGAGTGATCTGAAAACGGTATACCTTTTACTGTTATTTGGGGAAGCTTAACATAGGCCGACTAGCTTCCAGGTTGGGTGGGATTAGGCCATATGCTGCACCAACATCCGCAGCACCCTAGTGTGGTGAAGTCTGTCCGCGGTCTTACCAGTTTGTTTTTTTTTTAAGGCCTGATAAGTGTTTTGTTGGGAGGTGAGGCCAAGTTTCGGGGGCAAGATCCCCCCATTCTGGCGAGCTAACTGCCGAGCATCGCTAGCAGGCCACGTCCCTTGGAACTTGGCATTCCATTCCGTTCCTTCTCGGTCCAATTCCTTTTATCCTTCCTTTGCCTTTTCCCTACACCACCGTTACACCTGCTCCTTTCCCCACACCCTCTTGCCTCGCAACACAGTTAGCGGTCCAACATGGTCCAAATGGTAGGTATGCAGGGGACGATCTTCTTTTGGAATAGGATTTAAGAATCCTTCAGCCTTATCCATCTTCCTCTCTGCCAAAATACACTGGATACAGGTCTGCCGACAATTTTCAACTTTTTCTCGCAGCTTCGGGATCGAATAATCTCTTTTAATAATATCCTCCATGTTCCTAGCTGCGAAGTGGCCGTTCACATGTACTCTCTTGATTAATTCTTTTTGCATTCCTTTAGGTACACAAAGAAGTTTTTCTCCTTGGCTGTTTTCTTCGTAGAGAATGCCCTTGTCTGAAATTAAATTTTTATATGCATTAGTTTCTAGTATTTTTAAAATAACTTCTATTTGCTCGTCATTTCTTTGCATGGCCTTAATTCTGTCAATCAACTCGTTTCCTGTTACCATAGCTATAGGATTTCGACTCAATGCGTCTACGTGCTTCATTCTAGTTCCAGCTCTATGTTCCAAAACGTAGTCGTATTCCTGAAGCAATATTGCCCAACCAGCAATTCGTGACGCAAGATCCTTTTTCTCCATTGTCATCTTAAAAGCGGCACAATCGGTTACAATCTTAAATTGAAGCCCTAGAAGATAAACCCGTAGCTTCTTCAGCGCGTTTACTCTAGCTAAAACTTCAAGTTTAAAGCTACTTTACTTCTCTTGAGATGGGGTTGTTTTCTTGCTGTAGTAAAAAACTGGATGGAACAAGGAATCGTTGCTCGATTTTTGCATTAAAATTGCACCAAATCCAAATTTGGATACGTCCGTATGCAACTCGGTCTCAGCCTTAGGATTATAAATCATCAACGTTGGCTTATCTAATAAGTGCTTCTTAATATTCAAAAATGCCTCTTTATGCACATCTCTAAATTCAAACATATTCTCCTTTCGAAGAAGGTCACTCAAAGACTTAGCCAGAATTCCAAAGTTGGAAATGAATTTCCTAAAATAAAAACTTATTATACCCAGAAAGCTTTGAACACCTTTCGCGTTTTTGGTTTCAGGAAAAGATTTGACGGCTTTAATCTTATGCTCAGAGGGACTTAAATGACCATGTTCTATTATGTAGCCAAGATATTCTATTTTGGTACACACAAACTGGCATTTCTTCTAATTAAAACGAAGCCCATGACTAGCTGCTAACTTAAGAACTCTTTGAAGATTAACCAAGGCCTCATTGTAGTCTCTAGCACGTACTATGATGTCGTCAATGTAAATTGAAACAATTTTTTCTTTAAACAGTGGCTTAAAGACTTTATCGATACATTTTTGAAAAATTATTGGACATATACAGAGCCCGAATGGTATAACTAAGAACTCAAATTGGTCGTCTGGGGTGACGAACGATGTGTACTTCCTACTTTCTTCAGAAACTGCCGCATGAAAAAATCCATTTTCCAGATCAAGAGTACTAAAAACGCACACGCCACTTAATTCTTCTATTTGGTCTTCGATCAGAGGAAGAGTGTGATGATTTCTAACTATTTGCTTATTTAACCTTCTAAAATCTACACAAAGCATTTTGCTTCCGTCTTTTTTGTTTTCGAGAACGATAAGACTTGCGAATTCAGAACTGATTTTTCTAATTATACCCTTTTGTAACCATTCCTCTATTTGTTTATCGACTACTGCTTTCTCAAGAGGTGCTAATCTCTTAGGCTTCTCATAATTTGGATCCTCACTTTTCAAAATGATGCTCATCTCGTAGTTATTAGCTACTCCTTCAGCCGATTCGTATTTCCTCACTAAATCCTCCACCTGCTGCCTGTAGGAGCTATTCAGTACATTCAAAGTAAGTTCCTCTTCGTCTTCGGTTACTTAAAAACATTCAAAAAATGACTTTATTTTTCTAACCTCTATGTAATTTGCAGTAACAATCAACTCTGTATTTTCCAGCACATTTCTACCTATTATCATGGGCATAGACAAATAACTTTCTGATATGACCTGTACCTTAGCTTCGAACGACTGTCCATCGATAATTAGAGTTGTCTTAAAAGAACCTAATGTTTCTACTGCAGCAGCAGATAACCCTCTTAAAGATGTGGGTCCACCAGTTAAAAGTGGAGACCCTATTCTTTTGTACTCATCAGCCCTTATTATAGAAACATCGCTTCCTGTGTCTAATAATCCTTTGACTGGTTGTGCAATGTTAGATACGAAAATGTTTTTAAATGAGCCATTGGTTACTCTTTCAGACACATTAGCAACCTTTGCAGATGAACCCTCACTACGACCTGGACAGTCTGGAGCTTTGTGTCCAAATTGTCTACATTTAAAACATTTTGGGCCTTCCGACTTTTTTTTACATTCAACGCTCTTATGCGCCCTCACTCCACAGTTATAATACACAGAAAATGAGCCTGACGGTGGTCCACGTGCCTTTTTTCCATCTGACAAAGTAACAGAGCTCGACGAAGGAACGGGATTTCTTCTTGAAAAAGATTTGTAAATTTCTTATTTAGCTTTAAACTCTTTTAAATTTGATGCTCCATACAGCATGATTTTATTGGTTTTTGAATCACTTATTCCATCGATTACATACTGAATGATTGAAATTTCGTCTATTCGACCACGTGCACCTAACTCTTTCATCTTCAAAAAATACTGGAAAACTGTCTCATCTTTCTCTTGCCTCCTATTAGCTAGCTTCCTATGTATCCCAGCACTAGACATGTGCTCTGCGATCTCCTCTAATAAAAAACTTTTAAGAAGTGACCACGACACCAATTTACTTTCTGAACGAACAGCAAGCTTTGCGCATCCAGTAAGTAGCCTCTTTGCGAACAACAAATGTTCCAATTCTGTCCTCTTCCTTAAGAACTCAACCTCTCCCTGTAGCATCGACATTTCAACTTCTCGTGCCAGCCCATTTTCTTTTTCTACAACTTTGCGCTCTCTATCCTCTAAATCCTATCTCCTTCTTTCTAAATTCTGAAGCATATCAGAAATGTCGACTGAACTATTTTTCATTGTTGTGCTATTACGATTTTGTCTGCCCATTCTTAAGAATTTCTGATTTTGTACTACTGTTCTAAAAATCCTCTTCTCTTGACTAACGGATCTAACGTTCTCGGTACCGTACAAAAAAAATTATGCAACACTTGATGAATACCTTTTGACTGCTTACTCACGACACCTTATGTCAGCTTCTCCAAGTTGGTACTCCTCAGCTAAAACGGCAGCACAATTCACAATGATGAAGTGGATAGATTTTTTTAATGACTTATATTTTATAAAAGTTTTTAATGACTGATTTTATTTAATTAATTTCGTAGGACATCGATCCCGGTTGAGCTCCCAATTTTGTGGGATTGAAAGTCACCTTTTGCATAATTCACTTTATTTTTAGAAATTTATTAAATTAACAATGATTAAAAATTACCGAAATAGATTGTTCAAAGTGATAAAAAAGATGCAGATTAGGACGTGTCCAAAAGTGCCCCATGTGCACTGTCAAAAAGTGCCCCGAGGGGGACAAAAAACTAAAAAGCTCATATTTTCTTTTTAAAACAATGTAAATTCTTAAGATTTTGGTTGAATAACATCACAACACAAATAAACATTATAATAAAACACTTATAACTTATAAATTGAGCATAATTTTAGAAAAATATAGGTACTTACGTCTGGGAATAAAAAAATTAACAACGGTAGTCTGGAAACACACTTTAATTTTTTTAATTTTTATTTAAGTTGGTATCGTTTCAATATCCATCAGATGTTTGCTTGAAGTGGAGTTGCCACTGTAAAATTTTGTTAAAGTAGTTAAAAGTTTTTATTTAACTACTTTTTTTGAAGTTGTCATAAGCTGCCCCCGTCCTAAACTGCCCCCCTCTCTCCTACTTGTAAACCCAGGACCTGCTCCTATCACTAGCGATGGTGGCTGGTATCAAGACCATGTCAAACTTATCGTTTGTGAGGATCAGAGCTCGTGCGATCTATATAAGCTGGCTATTATATATTATATATATTATATTATATATTATAGCAAGCAGGGCGATGTCTGGCCCGGTGCAAAGCTTGAGGTTGTTGCTAAGGAGGATATCCCTTGCAGACCAAGAGCGTGCACTTGGATCCCGGCTGAACCCTCTTGTATGGATGAAGTACTCCAGATGATCCAGCTTTCTAATCCATCCCTTCATACTCACAACTGGAAAGTCGCGAAACTAGAGGAGCAAAGGAGTCTTTATACTTTATAGAGGTGCAATTATTGTAATCAATAAGGAGTCCCTTGCTCCTCTGGCGCAGACCAAAGGTGTGATTAGGTATGGGTTTGAGACTATTACCCTTAAGGTATATAAAAAAGATGAGGCTGACGCTGCTAGCGCACCTCCACACTCCCACGATGACGAAGTGGTGGTCCAGGATCCCGGGGCATTGATAACCTTTCCATCTTTGGAAGTCGATGCTTCCGAGACTTCTTCGGCTGCCCCTGAATCATCTCCCCACGTGCGTCGACGGTTCATCTGAAATGGATACCGGAGACTACCTCAACATGATTCTTCTGGATGAGGATGAGCTTCTAAACTCGTTTTCTGATCCGGAAGAAACAGACACTACCGTGGTGGAGGCTGATCTGCCTGATTGTAGCCAAAATGCTGCAGTTAGTTCGGATTAACCTCCAACACTCCTTCAAGGCTTCGGCCTCCCTTCTTCTTCATCTGTCCAGCAACGGGGAAGATATCGTCCTGATCCAAGAACCCTGGATTGTCAAATCCCCAGGGCTCCTGGGTACCACGTAATGTATATGACAGACAAAAGTGAACCTAGATCTTGCATATTAGTAAAACGTGGCATTAATATATTTTTACTACCTAATTACAGCGATCGTGATATTACGGCTGTAAGGCTGGAAACAGCCAAAGGTACTTTTGGGCTGGCGACGGTATATCTCGGCCATGACCACCTTGGCCCGCTTCCAGGTAATACACTGGAAAAAAGCAGAATATCAGCCTCACTATTGGGAGTGACGTAAACGCCCACCACACAGTATGGGGGTGAGGGAGTACCGATATCAACGATAGAGGTGAGTCTCTTTTCGATTTTATTCTTATTACTAACCTTATTGATAGATTGACGTTTGACTTGTCAAAGGTTGCAAAACAATTTTTCCCGCGGCTAATTTAATTTTTATATTTTTGTATAAATTTAAGTATAAAAACAATTCAGAAATCTAATTTCGCAAGCAAATCAAAATAAAATCTCTCGTTTAACGAAAAAAAATAATCGTCTAATCAAAGTTTTAGCACCAAAAACGCAAAAGTGCTGATGTCGATCTCTTACAAGAGGAATATTTTGGAAACGTCACCGGAACATTTAAATACAAATTAAAAAAAGCAACTTTGATACCATGTCGGTAGCCGAAATGACTGTGCCTGCTCTCTTTCTTTCTGTGCTCGACAAAAAACTATCCGACATTCCAAAAAAGAAAGATTTTGATGGCATGTTCCTGCAGGTTCATGGTCTTCAAACACAAAATGACTTTCTTTCAAAAGAATTGTTGGCAGTCAAAGAAAAAAACATCATCTTAGAAAGAAAAATGGACTACATGGAAAAACAACACAAATCCAACCACATCATTTTCTCCATTCTTAACAATTTTAAGGAGAACACCTTGGAAGTAGTAGCCCGTAGCGTAATGGTAAGTGCGTTCGACTGTCACGCTGGAGGTCTGGGATCGCTTCCCAGCCTCGTCCACCTAAAAACTAAAAAGTTTTTTTTCAGGGCTACTGCCTATTGAGAGGAATTGACAAATCCTCCAAGAGTATCACTTGTCACGAATAAGTGCTTCTCGTCTAGCCGTTCCGATTCGGCATAAAATTGTAGGTCGCTTCCATTCCTGTCGAAAGGCGCACACAGGAATGGTTCTTCATGAGCCGTTGTGCCACCCGATTTATTTTTATTTTTTTTTTACACCTTGGAAGCAATTAACCGATACTCGAATAAAATTTAAGACCGCCAACATATAAACTTCGAAGACGTCACCGAGCTTCCTTCAAGAGGAAGTCAAACTCGGTTGCTAGTGAGAACTGGTAACAACAAATTAACCTCACAAATCTTCAAAAATTCTGGCTGGTTGAAGGGATCAGGTGTTTATGTAGATCCTGACTATACTCGAGATGAGCAGCAAAAATGTTTTTGTTTTTTCGTTGCAAATAAGACACTCAATCAAAAGAAAACATCCATCAGCGAATCCTCTGGTCAATGGTCGAGATGCGATGGAAGTACTGCATGAGATGTTCGGAGAACTTCAACTTGATGTGTATAAAAACAAAAATAAATCAAATCTTTTGGATACCCAAGTCAACATATCCAAAGACAATCCACGATCAGCAAGCTTCATGTCAAAGTCAACAGCAGCTGTCAATCCAGGGACGTCATCAACTCTGTCAACCGGCAGCCACCATGATAAACAATGAAAAAGTGTTGCCGTCTGTCAAAAAGCAAGTAGTACCAAAAAAAGTAGTAAGGTAAATAGTAGTGAAAAAAATGAAATTGTAAATATTAATTTATTAGCTTATAATGTTGCTGGGCTTAGTAACAAATTGTTATTTGTAAATTTTTTCAATTTTGTAACAAAGCATGATATATTTTTTTTGTTCGAAACGTTTGTAACAAGAGAAAAATTTGAACAGTAGTCTAAATATTTCTCTGGGTTTGAATTGCGTTGGGTATCATCAGTACATTCAACTAATTTTGGAAGAGCCAGTGGTGGACTTTTATACGGTTTAAAAAAAGAAATAACTAACGCTGTTTTTATAAATGTCAACAACATACCTTGTGTACAAATTTCATGCACAAATTTAACTTTTTTTGTAATACTTACCTACTTAAATTGTAACAATTGGGAAAATGACTTTGTTGCATTGGAAGATGTTTTAAATTCTCCTCTTGTCCAAAATGTGTTGCTTATAGGAGACGTTAACGCCCGAATAGGTTCAAACCAAATTACTCCAGTAAATTTATATCCGAATCCAATACCTACCGAGTTCCTTGAAACCCGTTCTTCTAAAGATACAACAATTAACAAAAATGGTCGTTTGTTTTTGGACTTATGTCAAACTCATGATCTATTCATTCTTAACGGTTGCAGCAAACACAATAGCAATGGAGAGTTTACTTTTATAGGGGGAGCGGGAAAATCAGTGATTGACTTTTGTGCTGCATCAGCGGAATGGAAGAATCGTATTGTCTTTTAAAGTTGATTCTCAGATTTTTTTCTGATCACATGCCTTTAGTTGTCCAATTAACGCTAAATAACACAACAGATTCATATTATTCGGAAATCATTTTACCGCCCAAAATCATTTGGAAAGAAAGTCAAAAAGAAAACTACCAAACAAAAATTTTGAAAGAACTTCAGAACACTAATGAAAATTATATTTCTTTGGTTACCGATACAGGTACAGAAATTATGAACCGCAAAGATGTACTAACCTCAGCTAAGTACAAAGTATTTGACGCCGTAATGCGCTCCGTTATGTGCTACAGCTGTCAATCATGGGGATATCAGTCGCATGAAGAAGTAGAAAAACTTCAGCGCTTCTTTCTAAAAAGACTTTTCCACTTACCCTCCAATATACCCAACTATGTTCTAATACTAGAAACCGGTCTTCCCACTCTTTTTATTCATACTCTCAAGCTCCACTTTGACTACATCTTGAAAGTACTTGCATATACACCAAATAGAATTCAACTGTCAATAGCTAAGTACGTCTTTGATAACAAAGTGGAGTGGATAGGAGAATGGAGACACTGGACAAGGAAGTGTGGAATTTATCTAAATTTCCAATATAGATACTAATTTAATCTTGCTTAAAGAACAACTCTATGGGTTATTACAGGCTGTCGATATCTTCCAGCGTAATGAAAATTTGCAAAAAATGTCTTCATCAATCAACAGAGTTATTTACCCTGATTTAAAACATGATCTCATAAATAACTATTTTAGTGATAAAAATAGTACAAGAGAAATTTCTTTAATCTGTGAAGCAAGAAGCGAGCAACTTAATTTAAACGGCTCGCCCTTTAAAAGTTCATCCACAACTCACTGCACCCTTTGTAATTTGAATTCAAAAGAGGATACTTTTCATTTTTTATCAATCTGCCCAATTTATAAAGAACTTAGACTCCTTTACTTTGGCAAGTCAAATCTAACTATGGAGCAAACCTTAACTATTTTAAATTGTGAAAATTGGAAAAATCTGACACATTATCTTGAAAAAGCATTATGTTACAAAGAAATGATTTTATCAGAATTCTGCTAATGCTCCATTAAAAAACAGGAAATTATGTACATATATCATGTTTTTTTTTCCGAATTACTGTTGTATAATATTCTTTTATTGATTATTATTTATAATTGAAATTTTGTTTTAACTAAACTAAAAGTGTATACTTAACGCATAATTTTTATATGGGTACAAATACCTTCTATTACTTTACTCTGCGTTTATTTTTGTTTAAGCCAAACTAAAAGCATTTAATTTTTGTAACCTTTAAACCAAGTTTTACTCATTAAGTTATTTTATTTTTTATTTTAGCCAAACTAAAAGCTGTTAATTCTACAAATATTTAACCGTATCAAAGTTTTATGTAACTATTAAGTTATTTTTTTTATTTTAGCTAAACTGAAAGCCCTATTAGCATCTTAATTATTTTGATATTTAAAAGATTTGTTTTACATATAATTTTTGCACATGTTCATTTACATTCTTGTATATAGCAATTAGCATATTTTGAAAACACATAAGTCAATCTGGCAGACGGCAATGCCACCGCCAAAACACCAACAAAATGTAATTGAAACCATTGTAAATAACATTTTTTTGTAACAGAAATCATCTATCTATCTACTAACCTTATTGTAAGTTACGTCGGCAATGAACCTACATTCGTTACCAGAAACCGACAGGAAGTATTAGATATAACTCTTGTCTCAGATAACATCCATCAATTAATACTGAACTGGAAGGTATTTAAATATCACTCTTTCTCAGATCAAAGATACAATCAGTTTAGTTTGAATGATTAACCTCCATGCCAACTAGTTTTTCGTAATTTTCGTAAAACCGACTGGTCCAAATATAAAGAAACACTAAAACGATTAGTTAAACCTGAACTTCTAAATGTTCCAACCAACATTAACGATCTCGACAACAAAGTCAAAGATCTAACATCCGCCCTTAACAAATTACTGTCTCTTTCCTGCCCCCGTATCCATTTTAGGGGTAAAAGAAAGCCACACTGGTGGAACCACGGGCTAGATCCGCTCAGGAAAAACTGCAGAAAACTTTTTAATCGAGCTAAATTTACTAGAGAATTGTCTGATTGGAAATTTCTGTGGTAATATAGAAGAAACCTCCGAAGCTTCGAGATTGAGAAAATCTTCTCAACAAACCCAGTGATGCCAAGCTGTCTGAAATTTGCAGATGGCTCCTGGACCAACTCATGTAGAAAATACCACAATCCTGCATAAGATTAACGGTAATATAACTTCTTATTATGGTAATATAACTTTCCCACAAGGTTTGATAACAAGGGAAACATTACAATGGGCACTCAACAGCTTCAAACCATGTGTCTTCATGTTGGAGCAATGAGACTACATCATTCGACAACTAGATGGCTTAACCGAAACCAATCCTGTTCTTGTGTTGGTTGGTTTCATTATTCAGTTACTCACAGACTCTCTCTATAAACGTGCTTCAAGTCAGCGGCTTTAAAATTTATTGTCTACAAGATTTCGCTTCCTCTTTCTTATCGAATAATAAAGTTTACTTATATTTAAATAATTGTTTAAAAGTATTATTTGTACGTTCTTCACGAACATAACATTCGGCGACAAGTTCTAAGAACGTAACAATTGGCGACAAGGTTTTAAGTAAATCACGGGTAATAACACTTTACATTTGTTTTATTCTTTTTTTTTTCATTTTGTCGCGTCCGCAGTTATAACAAAAAGAACAAAATCAATCAATCAAAATGACGCTAAGATTCTGGAACTTGTGGAGGTTAAGTCAAAGATCCTTCAATCAATCATAGAAGCAGACAATACACCAAAAGAAACAACTAAATAAAGGCCAGAACTGCTTATAGACTCATTAGCACAGTCTATAGATCTCTTTGCGAATCCGTCAAACTCAAAAGTAACAGCCAGCACTTTGTGGGGAATGTCAAACAAAAGGAAATTGAAAAAAAAAACAAAAGCTTGATATTAAATTTTAATGAAGTTCTGCGTTGATAAAAGAAAAGTGATGAGTGGATAAATATAAAATAAATAAATTTAGAGAAATATCTTGAGATTTCACAAGATTTAAATGTTTTTTTGATTTTATTGAAATAATTTTACAATTTTTTTTCTTTGTCTTCTTTGTTATGACAACTCCCACAAAGTAAAATGAATGAGACAGCCATATATTGCCATTTTGTTGTTGATGCGCAAACTTAAATCGATTGCAACGAGAAGTAGGCATCATATATTCTTCCAAAAATACACGAGATATCAAATTTACAGAAACCACAAACATCCTCCGAAGTATGTTCGGTGCCCCCAGAGTCTCTTATCAGTATGCGTAATCGTTGTCTACAGACCGTCAAAATTGGACAGGAAGATTTTACAAGCTACGCAGCACGAGTTAACAAATTATGCGAAGATTTCAAGCTGAGTGTGCTTACACCAAACCAGTTTAAGTGCTTAGTGATTGTTACGGGCTTACAGTCATCGTCCGAGACAGACATTCGCACAACTTCTTTCATCATTGGAGGATGATGCGAATTTGGATTTACCAAAGCTTTTGTCTGGTGTCCAAAAGTATATAAACCTTAAAAAAGATACAGCCTTAATCCAAAATACATCAACTCCAAGCACCTCGGTCAATGCTGTTAGAAAAGCAAAGTTCATTCCATCAGGAACGAAGCCAAAGCATCAACAGAGTAGCAGTAGCAGTCTACAAAGCAGTCATCAGTCATGCAGTCAACCCAGATCTCCCTGCTGGAGTTGCGGAGACATGCATTTTTCTCGCGATTGTCCATTTCGGGAGCATAAATGCCAACAATGCAACAAAATTGGACATTGAGAGGGTTACTGCAACTGCTTTTCCAAAACTCGCAGTCAAAAAGATGATAAGGTGGAAGGAAACAAACAACGTCACAACCGTTTGAAGGTCAAATGTGTCAGCCATACAAAACGACGAAAATATATGTCAGTCAATATTCGTCTCAGTAACAACATGGTACAGCAAACATTGACACCTGATCCGAAAAAAATGGTCAGCCTGGAACAAAACTTGAAGGACGTCAAGCGAAGAGTGCATCGCTGGACGATATCAAGTTGATAGCTGAATTTGTATGCTCAACGGAGAAGTGAAATAAGGCAAACTTTTCGTTTCAAACATTGATTGTTTAAACATTTTAGGTACTGATCTATGCGAAATCTTTAATTTATGGGATCAGCCGATCAGTGGACTTTGTAGTCGAATCATTCAACCAACAGACAATGACTCGCGCTCCGAAGTTGACACTATTGAGAAGCGATATGCGGAGTTGTTTAAAGAAGATTCATCAGTATGTACCAAAACAGAAGTACAACTGCATCTCAAAAAAAATTCAACACCAATCTTTAGGGCAATGCGACCAGTGGCGTACTCAGTTTTACCGCTTATTGAAGATGTAATCCAGCGACTTCAAGACCGTAATGTCTTCTCACCAGTTGATTATTCAGACTCGGCAGCACCTATTGTGGTCGTTAAAAAAGCATCTGGAGGGGTTCGAATTTGCGGAGACTACTCATCGGGTCTTAATCAATCATTGGAATCACATCAGTACCCACTTCCGCTTCCCGAAAATATATTTGGAAAATAGCTAACAGCCCATACTACACACATATCGACTTGGCGGATGCCTATCTTCAGGTTTCCGTCACACCTGAATCAAGGAAGCTTCTCACCATCAACACCCACAAGGGGTTATTCACTTTCAATAGGCTTGCGCCTGGAGTCAAATCTTCACCAGGAGCCTTTCAACAGTTGATGGACGCATTGCTTTCTGGTATCGATGGAGTCGCAGCATATCCTGACGACATTGTTGTTAGTGGAAAAGATTGGATTGACCACATGCTTAATTTGGATAAAGTTCTTCAACGGCTTTTAGATTATAACTTCCGAATCAAAATCGGTAAGTGTTCATTTTTTGTATCTAAAATTAAGTATTTGGGTCACATAGTCGATGCGAATGGACTACGTCCAGACCCAGACAAGATTGCACGAATAAATACGATGCCTGCACCAACAAATATCACCGAGCTCAGATCATTCCTTGGAGCCGTGAATTACTATGGAAAATTTGTAAGACAAATGAGGGAAATTCGTGCACCATTGGATAATTTACTTCGAGAAAATGTTGCATTCAAATGGTCTGAGGATTTCCAACAGTCATTTTCTAAATTTAAATCAATTCTCGCATCCGATCTCATGCCTACTCATTATAATCCAGCACTGCCTAAAAAAGTCGCAGTGAAATCTCTTGTTAAAACAACTCTTGAATCATAGCCAATTACAACACTTCAGGACCAGACGGCATCATACCAGCTGAACTCCAAAAGAATGCAGATGTTATCCTGCCGATTCTGGAAGTCAAATTCAATGGCTGCCTAAATCTGGTCCATATTCCACTGTTATGGGGAGAAGTGAAAGTTGTGTTCATACCTGTAGCTGGTATATGCTCACACGTAAACCCAAAAGATCTCAGACCTTTAAGCCTATCATCATTCCTTCTAAAAACCTTTGAAGAAATGATTGATATCCACTTAAGATCAAGCATACATAGATACGAGACTCTTATCTAATGCTCAATATGCTTATTGTAAAGGGAAGTCGGTGGAAACAGCTCTCAACATGTTAGTAAGTACCATCGAATATTCCATCCACCACAAAGAATACACATTGGTTGCTTTCTTAGATATAGAAGGTGCTTTCAACAATGTCGGCACATCTGCAATCACATCTGCGCTGTCACATCTGAAGGTAAACTATTCGCTTGGTGAACTGATTAACCAAATGCTAACTAGTAAGATTATCAATGCCAAACTCGACGGATTTTCTGCAAGAAGAGCGGTTAGTAGAGGTACTCGCAAGGAGTTGTCTTGTCCCCCCTCCTTTGGAACTTGGTAGTAAACGAACTGCTAACTTCCCTGGAAGCGGAGAATTACAGAGTGATTGCCTGTATCAGGTAAGCATCCTTTTGTCTTGAAGGAACTCTTGCAGAATGCTTTAAACAAGCTTATAAACTGGGCAGAGCGATGCGGTTTGGGCGTCAACCCTCACAAAGCCGAACTTGTCCTCTTTTCTAGGAAATATAAAATTCCTAATATAGATCCTCCCACTATTAAAGGTTTTCCATTTACATTCTCTGACGAAGCAAATTATCTGGGTCTTATTTTAGATAAAAAGCTAAGCTGGAAACCTAATAAACAAGATAGAGTCAATAATGCCACTGTAGCCCTTTACTCCTGCAAAAAAGCCATTGGAAATAAATGGGGTTTACAACCCCGTATTACTCACTGGCTATACATATCGGTAATTAGACCAATTCTCACCTATGGGGTGGCAGTATGGTGGACTGCTTTGGATAAATCCATTAACCGCGATAAACTAAGTAAAGTCCAAAGATCAGCTTCTATGTGCATAAGTGGAGCACATCGCTCTACTCCCTCCGCTACACTGGACACTCTTCTCTATCTAACACCCTTAGATATATTCAGTAAACAAACGGCAGCATGTACGGCAATCCGTCTTAAAGCCTCCTCACAGTGGATCAATAATGATATAGGCCACTCATCTATTCTGAACTCATACGGTTCATTTCCAGGTATCATTGACTACACCATCCCACAATTCCGCTTCGACAACAACTTTCAGGTTGTCATACCTTCCCGATCCACATGGGAGGATGTGACATTCTTGGAAGGCGAATCGATTCACTTTTATACGGAAGGTTCAAAAACCGATGATGGCGTTGGTGGAGGCGTGTACTCAGACAGACTAAATCTTAGTCTCTCATTTCGTCTTCCTGACCATTGTAGCGTGTTCCAGGCGGAACTTTCAAAGAAAACGTGGTATCGACCTCAGATATCCGTATCTTCTCAGATAGCCAAGCTGCTTTGAAATCTCTGGACTCTGTCTCTACAAACTCTAAAACGGCCATAAACTGTCGCTCATCTCTTACAGAGATGGCACAACAGTTCAATATTCACCTTTGTTGGGTGCCAGGCCAAAGGGACATTCTGGGAAATTGCAAAGCTGTCGAACTCGCCAAAAGTGGAACAACACTATCTATTCTATATTCTACCAGACAAGATATATATCGGTATACCTATCGCTACTTGCAAACTTTTGCTGAAGCAAGATGCTATATGGAGCACAAGCCTGAGGTGTTATCTTTTATCAGATTGCAGATCAGCTCCATAATTGGTGTCATTACTGGACACTGCCTCATATGCAATCACGCAACGCGGCTTTGAGTATTCGCAAATGATTTTTGTAGAAGCTGTATGGATGATGAGGAAGAAGAATCTATTCCTCATCTTCTCTGTACATGTCCCGCTCTATCTCAAAGACGTAAACTCCATCTTGGGGATTTCTTCTTGGATGATCCAATAGATCTAGCATGCCCGGACATTAACAGTCTCATGCGCTTTGTAAAAAGCTCCAATTGGTTTTAGCAAGTGACGAGAAAATCTTAGATACATGTGGTATCACAATGGACCAATTGATGGTCTAAGTGTGTCGGCTTCTTTGATGGCAGCCACTATAGCCTAACCTAACTTGTAAGTCTAAAATCATAATAACCAAATATGTACCAACACACAAATGTTTTTATTATTTTGTTACATTGTTTAATAAATTGCCCGTGAATGCTGGGAAATCTAATGAATATCTTTCATTAATTAATTATCATGACCAAAAAAGCTGAAGAAGTGAAATCTTCAAACTTTAAATATTGAATTGGTCAAAACAACCAACAGCTAAAAACAAATAGCTCAATATTAGCTTCACTGTAAAATTAATTGGAGATTTTTGAGTTTTCCTCCAACTTTACAACAGACATAGCGATTTTGAAAAAAATTAATTAGCATGAAGAATTTATTATGTTGTTTAGCTTAGGAACTAAAAAATCAAGGCGGACAAATTTGAAACTCCATTAGAAAATTATATAAAATAATAATAAATAAAAAAAAACTTAAATTTGTTGCAACTCCTATACAGTTATAATTATTTTTAATTTGTTTTTAAGAACTTTAATAGCACAATATACATATGTACAAGCTTACCAGCAAAAAACCCGCTTACATATTAGTTTCAAAATGTAGCCAAATGTTTTCTTATTTTGTTTCATTGTTTAATAAAGTGCCAACTCAGTGGGAACGTTGGGAAATATAATGAATATCTTTCATTAATAAATTAGCGTGACCAAAAAAGTTGAAGAAGTGAAATCTTCAAACTTTAAATACTGAATTGGTCAAAACGCATTAAATTAACTAAATACAAGAACTTCAGAAACATAATACTTGCGTTATTAGACCACCAACAGCTTAAAACAAATAGCTTAATGTTAGCTTCAATGCTAAATTAATTCGAGATTTTCGTGTTCTACTCCAACTTTACAACAGACATATCGATTTTGAAAAAAGTTAATTAGCATGAAGACTTTAGTTTGTTTTTTTAGCCTAGGAACTAATAAGTTAAGGCGGAAGTATTTAAAACTACATTAGAAATTTAAATAAAATAATAAAAACTGGTTTAAAAAAAAACTTAAATATGTTTCAACTCCTATAATTATTTTTAATTTGTTTTTTAAAACTTTAATGGCACAATGTATGTTCAAACTTACCATCAAAAAAAAAACTGCTTATATATTTGCTTCAAAATGTTGAATGTAGAGTGCGTTTAAAAGTGCATACATTGCATACTTAAGATAGAGAAAATTTTACAAATTCTATGGTGGAATGAAAGAAGAAAAAAAGTTAATAAAAATAGTGAGGAGATTAACCCACCTAGTTACGGCCCTGGGCATAGTTAAGGATGGAAACGAAAATACCAACAACGCTTGGCAAAATATAGCTTTACTCGAAATAAACAAAAGAATAAAATACGAACAAATTTTATTTTAACATAATCCTTAGCTAATATTGCATTATTTCGTTAAGCAGTTAAAAAATAAGCTTATCTAATATTATTCTTAATCATTAAAAGGAAAACGGAACAGAGTCCTGAAAACAACATGTAATGTCTATGAAGAGGCAACAGAAAGGGATTCGAATTTTATTTTATTTTATGAAAATAATAAAAGCCTATCCAACGTTTTCGTACGTCAATGTGCGTTCTCCATTCATCGCCGAAGGAGGGGTAGCTGCAAACAATGGCGCAGGGTGATGCTGATGATGTTGCTGATGGGGATGAGCCTGGGACTGTTGCTGGTGTGGGTGCTCATTGCGAATTTGTCCTAGAGGAAACAAAATTCCGTGTGGCATTTGTGGGTGATGCAAGTGTTGGTCGTTGTTCGGCGGTGGTGGTGGTGGTGGGGGTTGCTGTGTTTGTTGATGGGGATGGGATTGAGTTTCTAAAAGTTGCTTACGTTGCTGATCGCTTTGTTGTTGTTGCTGTTGTTGTTGCTGTTGTTGTTGCTGTTGTTGTTGCTGTTGTTGTTGCTGCTGTTGTTGCTGGTGGGCTTTATCATTTTCCTCTGCATACTTTTTTTGCATTTGAAACAAACTATGCGAAATTTGTTGTGCATGAATTCTTTGCGGATCATTTGTATCACGGGTTGTTTGAGAATGTTGTTGCCTTTGTGAATTTTCAACTTGTTGCTGTGATGAAGGATTAGATTGTTGTTGATCGGACTTCTCTACGGTTTTATCATATTTTTTTTGTAGTTGATACATGCTGTGTGGATGTTGCTGCTGTGGGTGCATTTGTTGGGAATCTTGTCTTGCTAACTTGTCAGTTGACTGTAACTGTTTTGATATCGACTTATCCGTAATTGATTTTTGTGAACCTTTATTCTGGTACCTTTTAAGCACTTGAATAAGCTCCGCTTTTACGTCCAATCTAGTTTCTTCTGGAACCTTTTTCATTTCTTCGTAGAGTGAGAGCAAGAAGAGTTTATCTGGGTCACGTTTTTTTCGCTTTCTGTCTTTTTTAGGAAACGCATCTTGCATCAACTGCAAAAGCTTTTCCTCAAATGCAGATTCTCTATGAATTGCCGCTGCGGCGGCTGCAACAGCTGCCTCCCTACGACGATGATGTAAATGTTGATGTCCACACGCAACTGGCGCTCCGGAGATACCCGAAAATACTGGATGATGACTTGCAGAACCATTTGTTTCAGCGCTATGAACATTTACTGCAGTCCCAGAAAAGTTTCCTCCATGTTGGTGTTCCTGATTAGATGTTACACTCGGTTCCGTACCATCAGCATCATGGACATCTTGTGTAGGATGACCAGCATCTTTATTGTTTTGACTACTGCTCACAGCAGCAGCAGATAGTATAGCATCACAAAATTGTTCTGGCACGTATTCGAATCCTGTCATGAAATTTTCAGGTTTAAGCTCGCCGCTCATTTCTTCGTAAAAGTATTCAGAGCCCACAATATCGATTATATCATTATCTTCTTGGTTAAGCTCTATTCCTGGAGGTGGAGATCCACCAGCTATTTGGCACCGTTTCATCTCGGCAAGTTTTTTACGCGTAGTCAAACGCATATCTCGCCAACACTGTAATTAAATTAAAAACGTGTGTTTAAATTCCAGGGTTATACTTTGTTTACATACAAATATATACACAACAAGTTTTGTTGTTTTGCTGCTGATCTTCTGGGAGAAATAGCAACTATAAGATTATTATTATTTTAGTGCAAAAAGGAACAAAGGTTAACCGAAAAATATGTATTTTAAAAGAATTAATGTGGGGTAAGAATCAAAATCGATAGTTTTAATAATGCGGGTAAAGAAAGAATCCCTGTACACCTGTAGTTGACAGTACGTCCGAAGTTGTGCTCTAGGGTACACTCATAACTGGGGCTCGGTTTTCTATGCAAATGCATGGATTTTCTCAGAACATTGACAGTACGTCCGAAGTTGTGCTCTAGGGTACACTCATAACTGGGGCTCGGTTTTCTATGCAAATGCATGGATTTTCTCAGAACATTGCAAAATTAATCAGCGAAAAGAAGGGACGTTATTCTAATTCGAAGATAGCTAGAAGGGGAAGAAAATTCGTTGTTTTAAAGACTGCCTGGAGGAATTATGTTTTCCATCCACCGGTCACGAGGTGGTATTGTCCACTCTTTCCAAGCTACATGATGCCGATTTTAACAAAATACAATTCGATGTCAACTTAAACAAGAACTCTGAAGGCTATCCAGCACCTCTTCATTATTACGGTCATAAATAAAACACAAACAAAATGAATGTTATGTTATGTTGACTCATCAATTATAGAATTTACAAGATTAGCATTAATTTATTGACCTCTATAGCCCGCGAATCTATCTACATTTCATGAAATTTACCTACTCTTTTTTTCTTTACAGACCGAACAAAGAAAACTAACTTCCACGTATAAATCAACATTTTTCATTTACATTCTTAAATTGTAACTATTATTATTATTACTACAGTAAAACCCGCTTAAGAGAAATTTCTAAAAGTCACAGTCTTTCTTTCACTTAAGCGGGGTTTTCACTTAAACGAACCCCGCTTAAGTGAAAAAAAATTTCACTTAAGCGGAGTCCGGTTATGTGAAAAAAAATTTCACTTAAGCGGATTTAAAAATACTACAAAGCGGAGATTTTAAGCTAGAAAAAATTGCATTTATCTTTTGGAGTTGCCTGCAAAAATTTAAATGAAGTAGTTTCAATAACCAACAACGATTATATTAGCTCTAGTTCATTATCAATATTTTTTCACTTAAGAGTTTTTTTCGATGAAAAATATAAAATTCTTCTGAAAATATGTTTAGGTATCCGGGTTTTTCACTTAAGCGAGTTTCGCTTAAGCGGAGTGTTTTAATGGTAATTGATCGACAAATACTCGGGGATGAAAAAAGTGTTTCAGATAAGCGGGTTTTTCTCTTAAGCGGGTTTAACTGTATAAGCTTTTATTTGCCATTTAAAGATATTCTGCCCAAGCGACGTATCCGTCGGAGCGGAACATTCTCCGCAACGCATACTAAGTCGGAGATTCCAATTACATTCGAGGTGTCCGATTCGGAAAGGAAAAATACAAAATACGACGACGCGACGCATTGATTTGACATGCGACAGATTTAAGATTCTAATGTCGAATTCCTTACAACAACAAAAAAAATCGAATTTTTCTGAACAAATCGAATTTTTTCTAAACAAAATCGATTTTAATGCTGTCAAACAAATCTTGCGTTTTTAGCTAGATTTCACATCAAATCGCACACACACTATCAAGATTTGACATTTCTCATGCATCAAGATGGAATTAAATGTTCTCATTACAATTTTGTGACGAAGTTAAAAAAGAAAACAAATGTTTAAGTGTTCTTAATTGTTTAATATTTCAGTGAATGATGAAAAAAAGTAAAGATAATTGTGCGTATCTTCAAGAAACAAAAAATCCCATTAAAATAACATACAATTCGCGAGGAAAACACGTTGCAAAATTATTTTTCTTCGTCCCCTAGTGATATATTCAGAATAGATCCTCGCTGCTGTGTGTGGATTAATTTTGGATTCTAATTTTTTTAGTTGATTACGCGCACAATTGTTTTTGATGTTTTTCAATTATCAGACGAAATATATTTGCTTTTAAATTATCAAAACAACGCGAAAATAAAATACACTTCAATATTTGCTTAGCGCGCATTACTACTTAGTTTTTGTGCGACAACAAAATTCCTGTCAAATTGCAATTTTTTTTAAATTCCTTCTACCAAGAAATTTTTTTTAATGAAATCGACTTCAAATGGTTGTAAGGAATTCGACATAAGAGAATTACAAAAATGCAGGAACATCTTCTGTTGACCTTTTTATATACATAGTTTCGTGTATTGTTTTCTCGTTTTCTCTTATACTGGAAACGTGAATTCAAGCAACAGATACACAAAATTTCTTTCTTTATTTATATTTTTTAATTCTTACATTTTTCTTACAATTCACTGAAAATCGGAAACAAATTCCGCGAACAATTTGTGTCGGAGGATTTCGGAACAATATTTTAAAATGTTCATCCAAAAACGCATTACATCGCATGTCAACGCAGAACAACGGGCTGCTTCAAAGAATGTCGGAAAAATGTTCCGAACAGCTGTTCGGAAGAATACCTCGAAGCAAAAAGCCTCCGATTCGGAGGAAATCGTAGAATTTTCCGTTCCGACGGATACCTCGCTAGGGCCCATTTTTTACAGTATTTATTTACATTTTTCTTTTCTTTTGAACAAGTTAATACATAAAATTGCAATCAAATTACTTGTTATAATCAAAGTTAATTTTAATATGTGCGCAAAGTTTGAATAAGTAAATGGATGCGTGTCAAAAAATTTGTATGATCTGGCATAAGCCTCCCCCAATGTTGCCCATAGATTTCTGTCTTTTGCGTCAATATACCATCTTTTCTTTGGTCGTCCAATTGGTCTTCTGCTTTCTGGTGGTGTTCATTTTGTAATGATTTTTGTCCATCTTTGGTCCTGTATTTTAGATATATGTCCTCCACAATTCTATTTTAGGTTTTTTGCTCGTTCAACCACGTCCTGTCAGAGTCAGCATGAAAACAAAACAAGTTTTAATTGTGGTTATTGGTTGTTGAAGTTTTTTCGGGAAAGTAAAAATAATTTTTCACTGCTGGTATCTTTCTACAGTTCAGAAATAAATAAGTGGGAAGTATCTGAAGAAATATCCATCTTAAAAAAAAAATTATTCTTTATTTATTCTAACCAAATCATTTCATTTTAACACTTTTCACAGCTGATGAGAAACTGTCAACCACAATGTTGAACTTTTCTGTTCTAACTTGTTCTGATAGTTTGTGCTGTTCTGTTCTGTTCTGATCTAGTTTGTATCCATTAAACAAACCTATTCTGTATTTGTCCGGAAGTTGATAAAATAAGAACAATGTCATCAGCGAATCTAAGGTTGCTCAAATATTGTCCCCAAATATTTATTCCATATCGATCGTCCCAGTTCAGCTTTTTGAATATTTCTTGCAGTACGGCAGAGAATAATGGTGGTGACATTGGTAGTCTAAGAAAGATAGGATCGGACCAGGGACAAATTAATTCATGAAATTTTATTGCTGGTATCAACGCAGAATTTTATTATCAACAACATATCCAAAGTCCCCCAAAATCCTCGTATTGGCTTTTTGTAAAGGCGCATTTTAAGAGGTGGAGAGGAGAGGGAAGCGGGAGTTTGTCAAGCTGAACAATTTGTTGTAATACAATCTAATCATATGACACATGTTTTTAGGGTGCTTTTCAACGCTGATTCTAAAGAGACCAAAACTGAAAAGATACATGTATCCTGTGGAAAGTTCTGTGGAAAGTTAATATCATTTTTATGGAATGATCAGTTATTTTAAAGTACAACAAGTAATATATTACCCAAAACCATTTTAAAATAATGGGCTTTTAATGAAATTTGGTATAAAAGTTTCATTTGGCATGTTTACTAAGAATCAAAAAAGTCCCGAAAATATATGTGATGAAAGGGTGTTTTTTTGAGGGCGAGATGTTAGTACGTCGTTATTACCATAACATCTATGAATAAGTTTTGATACTGATAAAATTTGCTAAAACTATTAAGTATGTCATGGCTTCCAAGTATCAAAAGAGTTCATTACAATAACTTGATCCAAAGAGTTTTTTTTAGAGAGTTTATGTTTGACCTGCCCTATACGAAGCAAAAAGTTAGCTCTTACGAAAAATTGTATTGTCGTGTAATCGAGATAGTACATATGATATATAATTTAAAGGTATTTTTTAACGCCGAATCTAATAAAAGAATAACCAATATGATACAAGCTCCCTAAAAAAAGTTAGATACATTTTGAAACAGAAATTACTGTTTTTTCCGTTAAGCAGGTCAAACATTACACCCCCAAAAAACACACTTGGACCTTAGATATTTGTATGGACTCTTTTGATCCTTGGGTGCCAATATAAATTTAATATTTTAAGCAAAAAAAAACACCCTTTTACCATAGATATTTTTGGGGATTTTTTTGATTCTTGGTAAGCATGCCAAATGAAACATTTATACCAAATTTCATTAAAAACCGATTATATTAAAATGGTTTTGGGTAATATATTACTTGTTGTACTTTAAATAAAGTGATCATTCCATAAAAATGACATTAACTTTCCACAGGATACATGTATCTTTTCAGTTTTGGTCTCTTTAGAATCAGCGTTGAAAAGCAGCTTTAAAACATGTGTCATATGAATAGATTGTTTTACAACAAATTTTTCAGCTTGAAAAACTCCCGATTCCCTCCCCTTTCCACCTCTTAAAATGCGTCTACACAAAAAGTCAATTCAGGGATTTTGGAGGACTTTGGATATGTTGTTGAGGATAAAATTCTGCGTCGATACCAGCAATAAAATTTCATGAATTAATTTGTCCCCGGTTGCCCATATTAAATTTCCTATCTTTCCTAGACTATGGATCCCCCTGTCTTACGCCTCTCTTTATTTTTATTTATCTTCCTATTCTTTCGGTTTTTATTTTCGCCACACTGTCTGGATATATGTTTTTCAACGTCCTTATAAAAATAGGATGAATTCGTTGGTTTGTCAGCGCTGTCCATATGTCATCATGTTCTACTGAGTCCAATGCTTTACTGAAGTCAATATAAAAAAGATACAAAGGTTTTTCAAATTCGTTAGTTTTTTCAATGAGTTGGTTCATTGTTTGTAGGTGGTCTGTTGTTGAAAAACCTTTTCGGAATCCGGCTTGTTCCCTTGGCTGATTTCTGTTCAATGTGTCCTCAATAGTAGTGTACATTACTTTGGAGAACAGTTTGTATATCATAGAAATGTTGCTTATTGGTCTGTAGTTATTTATGTCATCTGTTTCCTTTTTTGTGGATAAGTGTAATCGTAGCTTGTTTAAATTGTTTTGGGATTTTCTGGGTGATAAGAATCTTATTAAAAATCGTAGTCAAGACTGTAGAAATGGGTTGTTATTCATATTTGAGCATTTCTGTCTCAATACCGTCATTTCCTGTACATTTATCTGTCTTTAGATCGTCAATTGCTTGTTCAATATACGTTTTTGTAAAAAGTGTAACAGTATCTAAGTTGAAGTTACTGTCGATATATCATCATTTATTTCTCTGGTCGATTTGCAGAGTTCTTCGAAAAAATTGGTAGCAGACTCATGTATATCTCTCCTATTAATAGCGTTATTATTTTTGTTCTTGATTTATGTTATCCACTCTTTTCCGTCGTCAAGAAATGCTTTTGTCTTTTTAATAGATTTTGTGTTGCTTAGTATATCTTTTATCATTTTTTCGTTATATGTTTGGATATCATTTTTAGCATCTTCTTTAATGGTTTTCCGAAGGTATTTCAGTTAATTTTTTCCTGGTCTGTTAAGTTGTCCTTGTTTGGTAGGTTATCTCTTCTTGTTATCAGTGCTTTAGTGTCATCTGTTAATTTGTCAGGTTTTGGAGTAACAGCAATCATGATTGAAGCTTTCGCCGAGTTCTTTTTAATCTATTCTAATGAATCATATGTATTTTGGAAGTTTTGGTTTATTTTATTTGTAGTTATATTAAGTCTAATTTCTTTCTTAAGCATATATCATTATATTTTTCAATATTTTCGGTTGGTATTATTCTAGGAATACTAAGTGTTTGTTTGTTTCTTTTCAGTTTATTATGGTTTTTTTTAATTTTTGCTCTTACTAGCCTATGGTCACTATCAAATTTAAAATTATTTAATACGGAGATGTCATTAAAAGTTTTCAGTTTATTTGTTAGGATTAGGTCAATTTTCGTTCTTTGTTTTCCCATTCGGGTGAATTCATGTCCATTTTCTTTGATCTCTCTTTTTAAAGAAAGAATTTGCAAATCTGAGATTCGTCTCTTCCAGCCACTTTATAAGCAGGTCTCCTCTTTTGTTTCTTTGTCCGTATCCAAATGGTCCCATTACTTCTTCATCCTTGTCAATCTGTTTTCCTAACTTGGCGTTGTAATCTCCTACAACATACATTATCTCTGTTTTTGTTTCATTATATACTTTGTCTGATAAATTATAGAAGTTCGAAATTTCTTCGTCAGTTGCTGTTTTAGTCGGGGCATGTAATTGAATTATCGTAATTTTTGTGTTCTGTATTTTTAAACATAGACTACAAATCCTTTCACTGAAAAATCGTACATTTATTAATCTCTCCTTTAAACTCTTTTTGATAAGGAATCCAACTCTATATAAGCCTTTGGTCTCACCAATATAACAGAATATATCGTTCTGGTTTTCAATTATCCAAAAATTCTTATCTCTGATAGTCCCAGTATACCCAGTTGATAGTTGATAACGCTAGTCTTAGTTCTGTTTGTTTTACTTCTGTAGCTAAGGTTCTTACATTGTATGTGTTTTTGAATTGGTCCTCGTTTGATGGGCAGTTTGGAGGGTGTTGGTCGTCATTCCCCACGATGGCTAGTCGGCTTGGGGTAGACTCATTGTTATTAAAAATTTGTTCCTTTTTGTGCTAGTTGTTGTTGTAACTATATTATATTGTAACTATATTATATACAGGGTGTCCCGTTAGGGATGGTCCAAATCAAATATGGTGATCGCCCAGCTCATGACCTTTCAGAATTTGGTAACTTGTTCATACCGAATCATAACGGTTTTCGAGTAACGGCTATTTTTCGAAATTTTAAAATACTTTACTTTGAACCAGTTTTTTGGTCACCCTGTCCTTAATTGACTTTTGTTTTTTACAATTTTTACACTTAAACTTTGGCTAATAGTTTGACTGATTTTACTGAATACAAAAATGTTCATTTACATCACCATTTGCCTACAAACTTGAACTTTGACCAAACTTAATTTTTGACCTCAATCTTCTTAAGAGCTCCATGCATAAAATTCGTATGACACAATACAGGTTTTATCTTCCAAAAATATCACGTTTTTCTGTAGTTTTTAAAAAGATAAAAGACTTGCTAAGGCAGTGCTCAGATAGAATGTTATAACCGTTTGAACCCAATTAAACAGGTTAAAAATAAAACAAAAATTAAACATTTTTGTTCAAGTATTATCGATAAAATTAAAATATCTTTTCAAATATAACTCAGACAAAATTGAATTTTGTTGGAGAGCTTCATTTTGATGTTTTACCCATTTTCAAATAAAAACCTTAAATTTGGGCAAGGACTTTCGATTTTGTAAGGTGAAAGGGGAAAAGTCCAGTATTTTTAAAGATTTCTCGAAAACCATCAGGTTTTTTTAAGAAATATCTTTGGAAAAATTGTAGCTTATAATATTCTACAAAGAATAGATGACTATAATTTTTTTTGTTAGACTAATGGATTTTGCGACAAATGAGCGCAAATACAACGGTGTGTGGTTTTTTTTTCAAAATCTCTTGCTCCGGCGAAAAAAGTGGTTGATCTACAGGTTGAAAACTACAGAATAACGTGATATTTTTGGAAGATAAAACCTGTACTGTGTCATACGAATTTAATTCATGAAGCTCTTAAGAAGATTGAGGTCAAAAATTAAGTTTGGTCAAAGTTCAAGATTATCTTTTAGTTTGTAGGTTTGGTGGTGATGTAAATGAACATTTTTTTATTCAATAAAATAAGTCAAACTATTAGCCAAAGTTTAAGTGTAAAAATTGTAAAACAAAAAGTCAATTATGTACAGGGTGAGCAAAAAACTGGTTCAAAGTAAAGTTTTTTCTAAATGTCGAAAAATAGCCGTTACTCGAAAACCGTTATGATTCGGTATGAACAAGTTACCAAATTCTGAAAGATCATGATCTGGCCTATCACCATATTTAGTTTGGACCATCCTTTACGGGACACCCTGTATATAAATATATAAAAATCTCGTGTCACGGTGTTTGTTATAGAACTCCTCCGAAACGGCTCGACCGATTTTAATGAAATTTGGTGTGTATATTTGGAGGTATGAGAATAGGTTTTAGTTTATACTTCATACCGATAGGTGATTAGGGTAACCCTTTGCAGAAATATTTTTTTTTAGTTTTTGACGAAATTTTTTTTTTGATTTTTTTTAGATTTGTTATCAAAAAATACCTCTAACCCCAAAATTTCACCCTCCTACACTTACCACCCATTTTTTAAAATAAAAAATAAATTTTCGTATTTATTGTTAATACAAACATAATTTAGCCGTTGCATCGTTCGAAACGCAATTATTTAAATTTTTAAAAGACAGATGGCGCTACGTCCGCATAATCAAAGTTTCACAAGGCAGTGAGTGCAAAATTGCTTAAGTATCAAAACGCAATGCGTGCAAAATTTTACACGATTTATTTGGATTTACAAGAAAAATATCATCCCATTTCTGCGTTAAAAATGTGTGTCCTGTACCTACATAACGTATCTACAAAAATAAATATTGTTAAAGACTTAACAAAATTAATAATTTCTCTCAATATGATATAATATGTAATCATGAAAGTGTTTTTTTATTTCTAATTTACCCGAAAACCTATAGATTTTAAATCAAAAAAAAGGCCGCGCGTAACTCAGTACTCGTGGCAAAAGTGAAACTTCTTTGGTAATCTAAAAATCTCGATATGTATAGGGATATTAAGCTTATATGCGTAAGACGCGGCAAAGTGTTCTATATCAAGATGATCGATGGGTCGGGGTTGTAAACTTATAAATTAAATAATAATGGTGAAAATTTAAAGTGAAAAAGGTGGAAATTTAAAAGAAATAAATCAGTTTATTTGAGTAGGTTTTCCGACTATTTCCAAAAATTCCTACACTCAAAACCTCTGCAAAATCAAAAATTTGTATTTGACAACTTTAATTTGGTTTTATGTATTTTGCAACCATATATAATTCAAATTTTTAGCGGACTCTCCTTATTTAATTCAATTTTCTGAAATTAGCCTATTTTGAGATAAAATTTTTAAAATAATTTATATCTCCATACCAGTAAGAGATAGACGAACATCTTAAACTAGTAAGATTTTTAGAATTTCATTATCTATCCACCAAAAAAAATTCAGAAACTCTAGAATTCTAACTAACGAAATTAGAAAAAAGACATAAAAGGACATTTTCCCTTTTATCTGCTACATTAATAGAGATTATCTAAAAATCCAAACTTATTGCAATAAAAAAAATATATATATTACTTTTACTCTACCTCCCACCACTTAGCTAATCAATGATCTCAGCGTTGCATATGTGGCTTTACATGTTTTCGTTTCACAAAAATTCAACTTTAAAATTTCACTCTCAACGCGCCCAAAGAAGTTTCACTTCAAAAAATAAAGCTTCAATATTGTGAGTTGACGATATAAGTACGTCTATTGTGAATGTGAAAGGATGTTGAAATACCTACTTAAAAAATTGATACATTATCGGCATACCGTGTAGTAGCCCGTAGCGTAATGGTTAGTGCGTTCGACTGTCACGCTGAAGGTCTGGGTTCGCTTATTTTTTTATCGGCATACCGTTATTCACCAGTAGGAACATCAGTTTGGTGAGATATTGTGTTTTGGTAGAGAAACCCTATGTTTTTCGAGTTTCTTAAAAAAAATATTTTTGTAGATACGGGGTTGAGGAAGAAACGGGACGGTATACATAAATACGTCTTTTGTGAATGTGGAAGGTTATTGAAATACCTACTTAAAGAATTCATAAATTCCATTATTATTTAGTAAGTTAGTACAACGATTTGATCTATTGGTGTGTGTTTTACACTAAACAAAGACAGCAAGACGCCATGGGGACCATTTGGGCCGTCCAACGAATAGAGCAACAAACATGCGAAATCATAGAGTTGAAAGAACGGAGGAACAAATCCAACAAAATAACGAAAATTGCGTTCATCTCAATCAGAAGTTGAGTCACAAACCGAGCGAAATCTGGAACGACAATTGCAACGGAGACAATCGCACCGGTTCGTAGTTGACACAGTCAGAGCAAAATGCACGACAAAGCCAACAAGTACATCGAGCTTTTTCATTCGCTTCGTTCCTTTGTCTCCGGCCATCCAAAATTGGTGCAATGGACAAAGAATGTCCCCATTGTCATGCATACAATACAAGAATGAGCAAGCCGGCATGTGTTACGCATCATGAAAAGTGTAACTGCTAGTAATTGAGACGCCACCAGAACCATTGAAAGGCTTGCTCATCGGCACGGATCCAGATTCGAGGCTGTTCCTTAAGTCCATTCGCAGATTAAATTCATGTTTTCAAGTGACATCGTTTGTAGCAACAGAAATAACTCAAAATACTGCGGCAAAAAAAAATATATATATTACTTTTACTCTACCTCCCACCACTAAGCTAATCAATGATCTCAGCGTTGCATATGTGGCGTTACATTTTTTCGTTTCACAAAAATTCAACTTTGAAATTTCACTCTCTATTTTATTCTAGTCTATTCTATTTTATTCTATTTTATTCTATTTTATTCTATTCTATTTTATTTTATTTTATTTTATTTTATTTTATTTTATTTTATTTTATTTTATTTTATTTTATTTTATTTTATTTTATTTTATTTTATTTTATTTTATTTTATTTTATTTTATTTTATTTTATTTTATTTTATTTTATTTTATTTTATTTTATTTTATTTTATTTTATTTTATTTTATTTTATTTTATTTTATTTTATTTTATTTTATTTTATTTTATTTTATTTTATTTTATTTTATTTTATTTTATTTTATTTTATTTTATTTTATTTTATTTTATTTTATTTTATTTTATTTTATTTTATTTTATTTTATTTTATTTTATTTTATTTTATTTTATTTTATTTTATTTTATTTTATTTTATTTTATTTTATTTTATTTTATTTTATTTTATTTTATTTTATTTTATTTTATTTTATTTTATTTTATTTTATTTTATTTTATTTTATTTTATTTTATTTTATTTTATTTTATTTTATTTTATTTTATTTTATTTTATTTTATTTTATTTTATTTTATTTTATTTTATTTTATTTTATTTTATTTTATTTTATTTTATTTTATTTTATTTTATTTTATTTTATTTTATTTTATTTTATTTTATTTTATTTTATTTTATTTTATTTTATTTTATTTTATTTTATTTTATTTTATTTTATTTTATTTTATTTTATTTTATTTTATTTTATTTTATTTTATTTTATTTTATTTTATTTTATTTTATTTTATTTTATTTTATTTTATTTTATTTTATTTTATTTTATTTTATTTTATTTTATTTTATTTTATTTTATTTTATTTTATTTTATTTTATTTTATTTTATTTTATTTTATTTTATTATATTTTATTTTATTTTATTTTATTTTATTTTATTTTATTCTATTCCATTCCATTCCATTCCATTCCATTCCATTCCATTCCATTCCATTCCATTCCATTCCATTCCATTCCATTCCATTCCATTCCATTCCATTCCATTCCATTCCATTCCATTCTATTCTATTCTATTCTATTCTATTCTATTCTATTCTATTCTATTCTATTCTATTCTATTCTATTCTATTCTATTCTATTCTATTCTATTCTATTCTATTCTATTCTATTCTATTCTATTCTATTCTATTCTATTCTATTCTATTCTATTCTATTCTATTCTATTCTATTCTATTCTATTCTATTCTATTCTATTCTATTCTATTCTATTCTATTCTATTCTATTCTATTCTATTCTATTCTATTCTATTCTATTCTATTCTATTCTATTCTATTCTATTCTATTCTATTCTATTCTATTCTATTCTATTCTATTCTATTCTATTCTATTCTATTCTATTCTATTCTATTCTATTCTATTCTATTCTATTCTATTCTATTCTATTCTATTCTATTCTATTCTATTCTATTCTATTCTATTCTATTCTATTCTATTCTATTCTATTCTATTCTATTCTATTCTATTCTATTCTATTCTATTCTATTCTATTCTATTCTATTCTATTCTATTCTATTCTATTCTATTCTATTCTATTCTATTCTATTCTATTCTATTCTATTCTATTCTATTCTATTCTATTCTATTCTATTCTATTCTATTCTATTCTATTCTATTCTATTCTATTCTATTCTATTCTATTCTATTCTATTCTATTCTATTCTATTCTATTCTATTCTATTCTATTCTATTCTATTCTATTCTATTCTATTCTATTCTATTCTATTCTATTCTATTCTATTCTATTCTATTCTATTCTATTCTATTCTATTCTATTCTATTCTATTCTATTCTATTCTATTCTATTCTATTCTATTCTATTCTATTCTATTCTATTCTATTCTATTCTATTCTATTCTATTCTATTCTATTCTATTCTATTCTATTCTATTCTATTCTATTCTATTCTATTCTATTCTATTCTATTCTATTCTATTCTATTCTATTCTATTCTATTCTATTCTATTCTATTCTATTCTATTCTATTCTATTCTATTCTATTCTATTCTATTCTATTCTATTCTATTCTATTCTATTCTATTCTATTCTATTCTATTCTATTCTATTCTATTCTATTCTATTCTATTCTATTCTATTCTATTCTATTCTATTCTATTCTATTCTATTCTATTCTATTCTATTCTATTCTATTCTATTCTATTCTATTCTATTCTATTCTATTCTATTCTATTCTATTCTATTCTATTCTATTCTATTCTATTCTATTCTATTCTATTCTATTCTATTCTATTCTATTCTATTCTATTCTATTCTATTCTATTCTATTCTATTCTATTCTATTCTATTCTATTCTATTCTATTCTATTCTATTCTATTCTATTCTATTCTATTCTATTCTATTCTATTCTATTCTATTCTATTCTATTCTATTCTATTCTATTCTATTCTATTCTATTCTATTCTATTCTATTCTATTCTATTCTATTCTATTCTATTCTATTCTATTCTATTCTATTCTATTCTATTCTATTCTATTCTATTCTATTCTATTCTATTCTATTCTATTCTATTCTATTCTATTCTATTCTATTCTATTCTATTCTATTCTATTCTATTCTATTCTATTCTATTCTATTCTATTCTATTCTATTCTATTCTATTCTATTCTATTCTATTCTATTCTATTCTATTCTATTCTATTCTATTCTATTCTATTCTATTCTATTCTATTCTATTCTATTCTATTCTATTCTATTCTATTCTATTCTATTCTATTCTATTCTATTCTATTCTATTCTATTCTATTCTATTCTATTCTATTCTATTCTATTCTATTCTATTCTATTCTATTCTATTCTATTCTATTCTATTCTATTCTATCTATTCTATTCTATTCTATTCTATCTATTCTATTCTTTCTATTCTATTCTATTCTATTCTATTCTATTCTATTCTATTCTATTCTATTCTATTCTATTCTATTCTATTCTATTCTATTCTATTCTATTCTATTCTATTCTATTCTATTCTATTCTATTCTTCTATTCTATTCTATTCTATTCTATTCTATTCTATTCTATTCTATTCTATTCTATTCTATTCTATTCTATTCTATTCTATTCTATTCTATTCTATTCTATTCTATTCTATTCTATTCTATTCTATTCTATTCTATTCTATTCTATTCTATTCTATTCTATTCTATTCTATTCTATTCTATTCTATTCTATTCTATTCTATTCTATTCTATTCTATTCTATTCTATTCTATTCTATTCTATTCTATTCTATTCTATTCTATTCTATTCTATTCTATTCTATTCTATTCTATTCTATTCTATTCTATTCTATTTCTATTCTATTCTATTCTATTCTATTCTATTCTATTCTATTCTATTCTATTCTATTCTATTCTATTCTATTCTATTCTATTCTATTCTATTCTATTCTATTCTATTCTATTCTATTCTATTCTATTCTATTCTATTCTATTCTATTCTATTCTATTCTATTCTATTCTATTCTATTCTATTCTATTCTATTCTATTCTATTCTATTCTATTCTATTCTATTCTATTCTATTCTATTCTATTCTATTCTATTCTATTCTATTCTATTCTATTCTATTCTATTCTATTCTATTCTATTCTATTCTATTCTATTCTATTCTATTCTATTCTATTCTATTCTATTTCTATTCTATTCTATTCTATTCTATTCTATTCTATTCTATTCTATTCTATTCTATTCTATTCTATTATTCTATTCTATTCTATTCTATTCTATTCTATTCTATTCTATTCTATTCTATTCTATTCTATTCTATTCTATTCTATTCTATTCTATTCTATTCTATTCTATTCTATTCTATTCTATTCTATTCTATTCTATTCTATTCTATTCTATTCTATTCTATTCTATTCTATTCTATTCTATTCTATTCTATTCTATTCTATTCTATTCTATTCTATTCTATTCTATTCTATTCTATTCTATTCTATTCTATTCTATTCTATTCTATTCTATTCTATTCTATTCTATTCTATTCTATTCTATTCTATCTATTCTATTCTATTCTATTCTATTCTATTCTATTCTATTCTTTCTATTCTATTCTATTCTATTCTATTCTATTCTATTCTATTCTATTCTATTCTATTCTATTCTATTCTATTCTATTCTATTCTATTCTATTCTATTATTCTATTCTATTCTATTCTATTCTATTCTATTCTATTCTATTCTATTCTATTCTATTCTATTCTATTCTATTCTATTCTATTCTATTCTATTCTATTCTATTCTATTCTATTCTATTCTATTCTATTCTATTCTATTCTATTATTCTATTCTCTATTCTATTCTATTCTATTCTATTCTATTCTATTCTATTCTATTCTATTCTATTCTATTCTATTCTATTCTATTCTATTCTATTCTATTCTATTCTATTCTATTCTATTCTATTCTATTCTATTCTATTCTTCTATTCTATTCTATTCTATTCTATTCTATTCTATTCTATTCTATCTATTCTATTCTATTCTATTCTATTCTATTCTATTCTATCTATTCTATTCTATTCTATTCTATTCTATTCTATTCTATTCTATTCTATTCTATTCTATTCTATTCTATTCTATTCTATTCTATTCTATTCTATTCTATTCTATTCTATTCTATTCTATTCTATTCTATTCTATTCTATTCTATTCTATTCTATTCTATTCTATTCTATTCTATTCTATTCTATTCTATTCTATTCTATTCTATTCTATTCTATTCTATCTATTCTATTCTATTCTATTCTATTCTATTCTATTCTATTCTATTCTATTCTATTCTATTCTATTCTATTCTATTCTATTCTATTCTATTCTATTCTATTCTATTCTATTCTATTCTATTCTATTCTATTCTATTCTATTCTATTCTATTCTATTCTATTCTATTCTATTCTATTCTATTCTATTCTATTCTATTCTATTCTATTCTATTCTATTCTATTCTATTCTATTCTATTCTATTCTATTCTATTCTATTCTATTCTATTCTATTCTATTCTATTCTATTCTATTCTATTCTATTCTATTCTATTCTATTCTATTCTATTCTATTCTATTCTATTCTATTCTATTCTATTCTATTCTATTCTATTCTATTCTATTCTATTCTATTCTATTCTATCTATTCTATTCTATTCTATTCTATTCTATTCTATTCTATTCTATTCTATTCTATTCTATTCTATTCTATTCTATTCTATTCTATTCTATTCTATTCTATTCTATTCTATTCTATTCTATTCTATTCTATTCTATTCTATTCTATTCTATTCTATTCTATTCTATTCTATTCTATTCTATTCTATTCTATTCTATTCTATTCTATTCTATTCTATTCTATTCTATTCTATTTCTATTCTATTCTATTCTATTCTATTCTATTCTATTCTATTCTATTCTATTTCTATTCTATTCTATCTATTCTATTCTATTCTATTCTATTCTATTCTATTCTATTCTATTCTATTCTATTCTATTCTATTCTATTCTATTCTATTCTATTCTATTCTATTCTATTCTATTCTATTCTATTCTATTCTATTCTATTCTATTCTATTCTATTCTATTCTATTCTATTCTATTCTATTCTATTCTATTCTATTCTATTCTATTCTATTCTATTCTATTCTATTCTATTCTATTCTATTCTATTCTATTCTATTCTATTCTATTCTATTCTATTCTATTCTATTCTATTCTATTCTATTCTATTCTATTCTATTCTATTCTATTCTATTCTATTCTATTCTATTCTATTCTATTCTATTCTATTCTATTCTATTCTATTCTATTCTATTCTATTCTATTCTATTCTATTCTATTCTATTCTATTCTATTCGTATTCTATTCTATTCTATTCTATTCTATTCTATTCTATTCTATTCTATTCTATTCTATTCTATTCTATTCTATTCTATCTATTCTATTCTATTCTATTCTATTCTATTCTATTCTATTCTATTCTATTCTATTCTATTCTATTCTATTCTATTCTATTCTATTCTATTCTATTCTATTCTATTCTATTATTCTATTCTATTCTATTCTATTCTATTCTATTCTATTCTATTCTATTCTATTCTATTCTATTCTATTCTATTCTATTCTATTCTATTCTATTCTATTCTATTCTATTCTATTCTATTCTATTCTATTCTATTCTATTCTATTCTATTCTATTCTATTCTATTCTATTCTATTCTATTCTATTCTATTCTATTCTATTCTATTCTATTCTATTCTATTCTATTCTATTCTATTCTATTCTATTCTATTCTATTCTATTCTATTCTATTCTATTCTATTCTAATTCTATTCTATTCTATTCTATTCTATTCTATTCTATTCTATTCTATTCTATTCTATTCTATTCTATTCTATTCTATTCTATTCTATTCTATTCTATTCTATTCTATTCTATTCTATTCTATTCTATTCTATTCTATTCTATTCTATTCTATTCTATTCTATTCTATTCTATTCTATTCTATTCTATTCTATTCTATTCTATTCTATTCTATTCTATTCTATTCTATTCTATTCTATTCTATTCTATTCTATTCTATTCTATTCTATTCTATTCTATTCTATTCTATTCTATTCTATTCTATTCTATTCTATTCTATTCTATTCTATTCTATTCTATTCTATTCTATTCTATTCTATTCTATTCTATTCTATTCTATTCTATTCTATTCTATTCTATTCTATTCTATTCTATTCTATTCTATTCTATCTATTCTATTCTATTCTATTCTATTCTATTCTATTCTATTCTATTCTATTCTATTCTATTCTATTCTATTCTATTCTATTCTATTCTATTCTATTCTATTCTATTCTATTCTATTCTATTCTATTCTATTCTATTCTATTCTATTCTATTCTATTCTATTCTTCTATTCTATTCTATTCTATCTATTCTATTCTATTCTATTCTATTCTATTCTATTCTATTCTATTCTATTCTATTCTATTCTATTCTATTCTATTCTATTCTATTCTATTCTATTCTATTCTATTCTATTTCTATTCTATTCTATTCTATTCTATTCTATTCTATTCTATTCTATTCTATTCTATTCTATTCTATTCTATTCTATTCTATTCTATTCTATTCTATTCTATTCTATTCTATTCTATCTATTCTATTCTATTCTATTCTATTCTATTCTATTCTATTCTATTCTATTCTATTCTATTCTATTCTATTCTATTCTATTCTATTCTATTCTATTCTATTCTATTCTATTCTATTCTATTCTATTCTATTCTATTCTATTCTATTCTATTCTATTCTATTCTATTCTATTCTATTCTATTCTATTCTATCTATTCTATTCTATTCTATTCTATTCTATTCTATTCTATTCTATTCTATTCTATTCTATTCTATTCTATTCTATTCTATTCTATTCTATTCTATTCTATTCTATCTATTCTATTCTATTCTATTCTATTCTATTCTATTCTATTCTATTCTATTCTATTCTATTCTATTCTATTCTATTCTATTCTATTCTATTCTATTCTATTCTATTCTATTCTATTCTATTCTATTCTATTCTATTCTATTCTATTCTATTCTATTCTATTCTATTCTATTCTATTCTATTCTTTCTATTCTATTCTATTCTATTCTATTCTATTCTATTCTATTCTATTCTATTCTATTCTATTCTATTCTATTCTATTCTATTCTATTCTATTCTATTCTATTCTATTCTATTCTATTCTATTCTATTCTATTCTATTCTATTCTATTCTATTCTATTCTATTCTATTCTATTCTATTCTATTCTATTCTATTCTATTCTATTCTATTCTATTCTATTCTATTCTATTCTATTCTATTCTATTCTATTCTATTCTATTCTATTTCTATTCTATTCTATTCTATTCTATTCTATTCTATTCTATTCTATTCTATCTATTCTATTCTATTCTATTCTATTCTATTCTATTCTATTCTATTCTATTCTATTCTATTCTATTCTATTCTATTCTATTCTATTCTATTCTATTCTATTTCTATTCTATTCTATTCTATTCTATTCTATTCTATTCTATTCTATTCTATTCTATTCTATTCTATTCTATTCTATTCTATCTATTCTATTCTATTCTATTCTATTCTATTCTATTCTATTCTATTCTATTCTATTCTATTCTATTCTATTCTATTATTCTATTCTATTCTATTCTATTCTATTCTATTCTATTCTATTCTATTCTATTCTATTCTATTCTATTCTATTCTATTCTATTCTATTCTATTCTATTCTATTCTATTCTATTCTATTCTATTCTATCTATTCTATTCTATTCTATTCTATTCTATTCTATTCTATTCTATTCTATTCTATTCTATTCTATTCTATTCTATTCTATTCTATTCTATTCTATTCTATTCTATTCTATTCTATTCTATTCTATTCTATTCTATTCTATTTCTATTCTATTCTATTCTATTCTATTCTATTCTATTCTATTCTATTCTATTCTATTCTATTCTATTCTATTCTATTCTATTCTATTCTATTCTATTCTATTCTATTCTATTCTATTCTATTCTATTCTATTCTATTCTATTCTATTCTATTCTATTCTATTCTATTCTATTCTATTCTATTCTATTCTATTCTATTCTATTCTATTCTATTCTATTCTATCTATTCTATTCTATTCTATTCTATTCTATTCTATTCTATTCTATTCTATTCTATTCTATTCTATTCTATTCTATTCTATTCTATTCTATTCTATTCTATTCTATTCTATTCTATTCTATTCTATTCTATTCTATTCTATTCTATTCTATTCTATTCTATTCTATTCTATTCTATTCTATTCTATTCTATTCTATTCTATTCTATTCTATTCTATTCTATTCTATTCTATTCTATTCTATTCTATTCTATTCTATTCTATTCTATTCTATTCTATTCTATTCTATTCTATTCTATTCTATTCTATTCTATTCTATTCTATTCTATTCTATTCTATTCTATTCTATTCTATTCTATTCTATTCTATTCTATTCTATTCTATTCTATTCTATTCTATTCTATTCTATTCTATTCTATTCTATTCTATTCTATTCTATTCTATTCTATTCTATTCTATTCTATTCTATTCTATTCTATTCTATTCTATTCTATTCTATTTCTATTCTATTCTATTTCTATTC